>JAPQWV010000421.1:157500-542000 GCA_027422505.1 Craterostigma plantagineum
ACAAGTCGTGAGCTTCTACAACTCTATAGGTGGTGCTGAAAGAGCCGTCATCGATGCTTCTGCTGGAGGGACAATCATGAAGAAAACCGCTGATCAAGCATATGAGTTGATAGATAGTGTCGCCAATAACAATTAGCAGTGGCCAATTGAGCGAGCAAGGAACACAACAACAATTGTTAAAAATGATCTGATTGCTCAGTTGGTCGCTCAAGTGGCGAATCTGGCGAAGCAACTTCAAACAAATCAGGCTTCAGTCAATTCCGTTCACTTGTCTAGTTTTGAATGCAATCTTTCTGGTGGACCACGTCAGAGTTCTGAATGTCAAGCAACAGAACAATTATCATTGGAGAAAGCACAATAAGTTGGAAACTACAATCGTGAACCAAACAATCCTTATTCAAACAACTACAATCCAAGGTGGCGTAATCATCCAAAATTTTCGTGGAAGAATAATCAGAACTCTCTACAACCAGAACATAACCATCAACCGCATGAGAAGAAAGCAAGCTGGGAAGAGGCTCTGGAGAAAATGACTACTTCACAAAATCAACTCATAAACGAAATGAGAACCAACATGCAGAACCAATCAGCGCAAATCCGCAATCTAGAAGTTCAGGTGAGTCAAATGGCAGAGATTATAGGTGAGATGCCATTAGGATCTTTTCCAAGTAACTCATAGGCTAATCCAAAGCGAGAAGGCAAAGAACATTGCAAGGCAATAACATTAAGAAGTGGCAAAGAATTGGAGTCACCGGTCAAAAATAAGAAAGTGACCTCATCCAAAGCAGAAAAGGTCTGAAGAAAAGAATGTTGAAATTGTGGAACTTAAGTGTCTACCTTCTGAGGAACCTAAGCCTCGAATTCCGTTCCCACAACGTCTCAAGAATAATAAACTTGATCAATAATTTTCTAAATTTCTTGAAATATTTAAAAAATTGAACATCAACATACCTTTTGCGGATGCGCTTGAACAGATGCCCAGTATGCAAAGTTCATGAAGGATATATTGTCAAAGAAGTGCAAGTTAGGAGAATATGAAACTGTAGCGCTTACTGAAGAATGCAGTGCCCTTATACAAAAGAAGGTACCACCAAAACTCAAGGACCCAAGGAGCTTTACAAGTCCTTGCACAATAGGACCTCTGTATTTGAAAGAGCTTTGTGTGATTTAGGCGCTAGTATTAATCTAATGCCGCTATCAATTTTTAGAAAGCTTGGATTAGGTGAAGAGAGTCCAACGACTGTGACACTACAACTGGCAGATCGATCACTGAAACATCCATGAGGTATCATTGAAGACATTTTAGTCAAGGTCGATAAGTTTATATTCCCTGCAGATTTTATAGTGCTTGACATGGAAGAAGACAAGGGCATACCGATAATCTTGGGTAGACCTTTCCTAGCAACTGGGAGAGCATTAATTGATTTTCATGCAGGTGAACTTCACCTCCGGGTACATGGAGAGGAAGCTATATTTAATGTATTTAATGCCATTAATATCCCAATAAAGGCGATAACTGTTTCCGTGTAGAAAATGTAGAAAATCTACTGCCTAAGCATATAACTAGGGAAGATCCATTGGAATCCAGTTTGGTGCGAGATATACATGAGATCGATGAACAAGATATCAATGATTGTGTGAAATGGCTGGACTCGTTCGAACCAAATAGAAGGAAATACTTTGAAGCTCTCGGCGAAAGCCTTCCACGATCCATATCACCTATTGAGTAGCCACCACTACTCGATCGTTACCATCTCATCTTCGTTATTCATTTCTTGGCGAATCTTCTACTTTGCCAGTTATTATCTCGTCGTCTCTTAATGATAATGAAGAGGAGAAGCTGCTTCGAGTACTCCGAGAGTTTAAAGCAGTGACCGGGTGGACATTAGCTGATATCAAGGGTATTTGCCCGTCAATGTGCACACATCATATCCGGTTGGAAAGTGACACTAAACCTTCTGTAGAGCCACAACGGAGATTAAATCCAACAATGAAAGACGTGGTGCGAAAAGAAATCCTAAAATGGTTAGACGCTGGGGTAAATTATCCAATTTCAGATAGCTCTTGGGTAAGTTCGATACATGTGGTTCCAAAGAAAGGAGGAGTCACAGTGGTAAAGAATGAGAACAATGAACTAATTCCTACGAGACCCGTTACGGGATGGCGTGTTTGCATTGACTATAGGAAGCTTAATAAAGCCACGTGTAAGGACCATTTTCCTTTGCCTATTATTGATCAAATGCTAGATCGACTAGCGGGCATGGCTATTATTGGTTTCTAGACGGATACACCGGATACAATCAAATTGCATAGCACCGAAAGACCAAGAGAAGACCACCTTTACATGCCCGTACGATACGTTTGCTTTTCGTATAATGCCGTTTGGACTATGCAACGCACCAGGTACATTACAAAGATGTATGATGGTAATTTTTTCTGATACGGTATAAAAAACAATTGAGGTGTTCATGGATGATTTTTCTGTTATTGGAAGTTCTTTCGACAATTGCCTAGATAACCTTGTTTTAGTATTGAAACGTTGGGAAGAAACTAACCTTGTTTTAAATTGGGAGAAATGCAATTTTATGGTTCGAGAAGGTATTAGGTCACAAGGTTTCTCGCAAAGGAATTGAAGTTGATCGGGCAAAGATTGAGACAATAGAAAAGCTTCCACCACCTTCATCTGTCAAAGGAATTAGGAGTTTCTTGGGACATGCTGGGTGTTATCGACGATTTATTAAGGACTTCTCCAAGATATCAAAGCCATTATCGAGTCTCTTAATTCAAGGACCACCCTTTATCTTTGATGCAGTATGTGAGGAGGCATTCTCTGCTATAAAAGAGAAACTAATGTCGGCACCGATCGTGATTGCTCCGGATTGGGACTTACTGTTCGAAGTGATGTGTGACGCAAGTGATTATGCAGTTGGAGCGGTTCTTGGACAACGTAAGGGCAAGATATTTCATACTATTTACTATGCGAGTCGAACTCTCAACGATGCTCAGCTCAATTATGCCACAATTGAGAAGGAGTTACTTGCTATCGTTTTTGCCTTCGAAAAGTTCAGATCATACTTAATCGGGAATAAGGTAATCGTGCACACTGACCACTCGGCCATCAAGTATCTCATGGAAAAGAAGGATGCAAAACCACGACTAATTCGCTGGGTGTTATTGATCCAAGAGTTGTGGAGATTAAAGATAAGAAGGGAGCAGAGAATTTAGTAGCAGATCATCTCTCTTGTTTGGAGATACCGCAAGAAATTGAATTGAAGAAACAAACTATCGATGACAACTTTCCAGACGAACGACTCTTGGCTATATCGCAAGCTCCATGGTATGCTGATTTCGTCAACTATCGTGCAGCGAAAATAATACCAACTGAGCTTAATTATCAAGGGAAGAAGAAATTCTTTGCTGATATAAAGCATTATTATTGGGAAGATCCTTATTTATATAAGCATTGTGCCGATCAAGCTATACGAACATGTGTTTTGGGAGATGAAGCGCACGATATATTACGACATTGCAACGCTCTGGAGTGCGGAGGCCATTTTGGAGGGAATCGTACAGCTGCTAAAGTTTTACAATCAGGTTTTTATTGGCCGACTTTATTCAAAGATGCCCATGCTATCGTATCGGCTTGTGATTGTTGTCAAAGGACAGGTAATATTTCAAAAAGAGATGAGATTCCACTCAATACTATGTTGGAAGTTGAGTTATTTGATGTCTGGAGCATTGACTTCATGGGACCATTTACAGTCATATGGTAATGAATATATCCTGTTAGCGGTAGATTACGTGTCTAAATGGTAGAAGCAGTAGTTACGCAAAAGAACGATGGTAAGACAGTCCTCAACTTTATCAAGAAGAATATTTTCACTAGGTTTGGAACTCCACGAGCGATCTTGAGCGATGGAGGAACTCACTTTTGTAACAAGCAATTCGATGCTCTTCTGTCGCATTTATGGTGTTAAACATTGCACGGCACTAGCTTAGCACCCTCAAACCAATGGACAAGCAGAAGTATCTAATCGAGAGATAAAGCAAATTTTGGAAAAAACTGTAAGTATCTCTCGAAAAGATTGGGCCAAGAAAATCGACGATGCGTTGTGGGCATAACGGACCGCGTTTAAGACACCTATTGGAATGTCGCCATACAGATTGGTTTATGGAAAAGCATGTCACCTTCCGGTGGAACTAGAACATAAAGCGTATTGGGCGATGAAGCAATTAAACATGGATAGGCAAGCCGCAGGCAAGAAACGCCTTCTACAACTAAACCATATGGATGAATTTCGCAATGAGGCTTACGAAAGTGCGAAAATCTATAAAGAACGAACGAAGGTTTGGCACGATAGATATATTCGGAGAAAAGAATTTGTTGTTGGAAACCAAGTGCTTCTTTAAATTCTAGGATTCGACTGTTTCCGGGCAAGCTAAAGTCAAGGTGGTCAGGCCCATTTACGGTGACTAAAGTTTTTCCTTATGGTGCTGTAGAGATCAATGACCCCAAAAAAGGAACGTTAAAAGTCAATGGGCAGCGATTGAAACCGTACATCAATGGTGGATTCGATCAAACGAAGACCACTCTAATGCTCAACACACCTTAGAAAGTCAAGGCGTCGAGCTAATGACGTTAAACAAGCGCTTCTCGAGAGGCAACCCGAGCTTTAAAATTTTTTTGTTTATTATATTATCTTTATCATTGTTAAAATTTTCGTTGACTACCAAAGTTTATTGAATGTTTCAGGTACAAAAGGGACCCGGTGAACGTGTTAGGAGTCCTTACATCCTTGGTGATCAAAGATATATCCAAAAATATGATGTAACAAAATATGAGTACCAAAGCTTCGGGTCATTCAAAAAGAAAAAAAAAAGAAAAAAAGCAAGAAAAAAAAAGAAGAAGAAAAAAAAGAAAAACAAAAAAAAAAAAAAAAAGATGATGAAGAAGAAGAAGAAGAAACGAAAAGAAAAAATAAAAAAAGGGGCAAGCTAAAACATTGAGGACAATGTTCGATCTAAGTTTGGGGTGTGTCATTCCTTGAATATCTTCCCTCGATTGAGTCACGTGTTATCAGTTGGGATCAACGACGAGGATCTCGTATCTCTCAAGCGTATCATGAAGTAAGGTATGACTATATCTCTTACTTGTTTAGATTTTCAGTAAGTCTCTATTGATGAACGGATTAGCACACACTCACTTATAAATAGAGCGTTAGATGATTACATGGTATCTAGAACTCGCTTTAGTCGGTCTTGATCCTGATTGATGCTTTACTCGATGAGGCGATTTTAGGCCATTTTCTATTTTTGGATCGTTTGAGCCTTTCGAGCTACATGTCATAGGCTTATGTCCTTGAACCCTACCTGAGCCTTTCTGATATCCGATATATATAACCCAAATATGTGCATTGCCTTCTTAATTGATCATCATCCTTTGCTACCCATTCACCGAACACGTGCAATTATTCATGAGTGGTTTGTGGATTAGGTCGGAGTTTCCGTGGTACCTTTGTGATGTATCGTCCAACTTAAGTTTGGGGTTTTTCGATAATTTGGAGGATTGAGAGAGTTATCATATTTTTATTCGTATCGTGTGATTTATGTTGCTGTGATTTGATGAACATTAGTATACCGTTCGAAAAAAAAAAGAAAAAAAAGTATGCTCGATAAAAAAAAAAAGAAAAAAAAATGAGTGACTTGCTAATTATTATGATTTATGTGTGAGTTCATTATTATCTCGTGGTCGATTGGAAACATTTATAGATTGATAGCAAGGTTCTACGAGTGCTCGTGATGTTACGCGTTTTGGTGAATTTAGCTCACTTACTCCATATGCCCTACCCGAGCCATACTGAACATTTCAACCCCAAAAGTCCTTTTTGATCTGAGATTGAGCATCAAGTAGGCGACTACGACGAAGAGCAAGCTTATATAAAACCCGTGTTAGGAACTTGCGAGATTTGAGCGTTGATCCCTATATTTTACACATCCGTTCGAGGTTGAGCGATCACTACATTTATTAAAAAAATAATAATATATTGAGCGAGAGACTTACTGTTGAATCGACCCATGATTTGAGTTTATAGTTATGTTTTTTATTTCATTACCTTGAGATTTCATCCATCATCGGAGTTGATTCTTATTTATTTGCTCAGGGACGAGCAATGTTCAAGTTTGGGGTATTTTGATGCGCCGATATTTAAGTGATCGTTCGGAGGATTATTTCGAGTCAATTGCGAGTTGAATGTCCTCATTTCAGCTTAATGTTGACATATTGAGTAACTTTGATAGTTTTTTTTCTATTTTTGGGGGTCTTTCTCCAATTTTAGCATAGATTAGGGGCTATTTTGCAATTTACTCAATTTTGGTCAAATTAGTAAGGCTTTGAACGAGTTTTGTGAGTTCCTGAAGACATGGGTCAGATTTTACGCAGAAGAAGAAACTAAGGGAAAAGAAGTTGAACGAGGAAATTAGGAGAAAAAGAAGGAAAGTGTTTTGTCGGAAAAAAATAAATTTAAAGACAAGAGCTCTTAAACACACTGAGACACTCACGAAAGGAGAGAGTTTCCTGGCACAACAAGCACGTCACTCTTGACACTGCCATCATCCACATCACATAGCTCACACACCATCGCATCTCACCATCCTTTCACTCACGTACCTAGCACGAACTTCACTCGGCAGCACACTCATCCAAAAGTTGGTACTTAACAGCTCATTCCTCAGCTGGAGCAGGTCACGGCCTAGGGCCAGTGGGAAAATCTAGCTCATAGTTGCACCATCCTCACATGTACACCAACTGTTCGACGAAAGGAGTCAAAGAAGGATATACCATATACACCCTTGAGCAGACATCCTTACGCACGAATCAGCAACATTTGGATCGGGGCAGCCTGGAACCTTGGAGACAGATAGAAGGCAGACGACGGTCACCGAGAGACGGGGTGAGCAATACACGACTCGGCTACTTATTCGATACGTTTTCCCGTTCTCTATTTATCTCCTATTACGAACATTTTTATTTTGATGCTTTTGTTAAATTATAATATGTTATAATTCCATTATCTGAGGTTACGATGTAACCGGACATGATTGCTATTAATTTTCAGCTCATATGATATTAAGACTTCAATGTTATCTTGAGTATCATAATCTGTTGTTAATGCTTACGAAATTATGATCAACTTTCGTATGAAATGGTGTTTAGATATGAGACTGGGAGGTGATTATCCGGACGTGTCCGTTGATTATGGTACCATTAGAACATTCGTAAGCTATAGATAGTTACGTGACTAGTGCGATGACCTATGATTTTCTGTTTTTAATGCGTTCTACGTGTAGAAATCTTAACAGAGATGTAGGGTTCGCATGTTAGAATAGGTTATCGATGCTAGAGATAGATTGATAATTACAATGGAAAAATCCACCGTCAGCATAAAATTAAGTATTCCTTTGAGAACTGAAATCAATAGCACGATTGTAACCTGCCTTAAAATATTTTACTCTAATTCACTTTGTCCCAAATGCAATTAGAGTAGGGGAGTGGTTGATGCGGCACAGAAATTAGGTAGGCTACAAAAGAGAATTAAGAAAATAAATAACTTGTTAAGGAAGACTTTTAGGGACCTCCGACGGGTTTTAGGGAGCTGACAACAGGAATAAGGGTTTAGGGACCTCCAAGAGACTTTAGGGACCTAACGTCCACACTAGGGAACTGTTTTGGGAGATATGAAGATCACATCCTTTCTACCCAAAATAGGAGACTGCACTAACCATAAATAAAAGATATGAAGATAGGAGATTGCATTAACTAAATATGGAAGATATGAATATCAAGGGTAAATAAGGAGAGAAGATTCGACCTAAATTTTACTATATTTAGGGAGAGCTTCGAGGACATATCTTAGGAGATTCTCAAGAGATCTTTTACCAATTCAAGAGGAAACCAAGGCCAATAAATAAGAGGAGAAGACGAGCTACATAATTAGAGCTTTGAACAAGAGAATTTTGAGAGCTTCAATGACGCGAAAATTATCGAATATACATTGAGAGAATTGAGTGAGCACGAGTTTGTTCTAAGCCTAGTATTTTGTCTTTGCAAAAGTCGTCAGACTTTGTAGTTTGGTAGGATCGCAAGATTCGTTTCTTATCTAGGCTTGATCTTTTTGTAGTTCATTTTCAATAGTGGAGTTTTGCCATGAGGCTCGCAGCAAGTTGAAGAACTTGCTGCACAATTTTAAAGCTCATGTCAATCGTGTTTTGTCACTAAGTTATTAGTTATTTTCGGTGTGTGTTCAGTGTTGGGTTCAGTGTTACCCCAACATTAGTTCCAACATTTTGGTCATTAGTTGTTACCTTAGTTGATCGCATTCATATCGTATAGGAACCACTTCAAAGTGGTATCAGAGCCTCCGTTTGACGTAACTAAGCGTTTTTTATCCTTTTCTATGGATGTTTTGTGCTCAAATTATTTTGGTAAGGTTTCTATCTGAGATGAATCCAACTATGCCTATTGGAACGTCCGCGTGCGCCAATGCATCAAGTCAATAGTACACGTGCATGGGACGTTGTGCTCAATCGATATACGCCACCAAAAACTGCACCAGACATTGATGGCGAAGTCGTGGACAAACAAGTCAGGGAATGGACGAATCTCAAGAGAAGTGCAGTCGAGTTCAACACCAAAACTCTTCATGCCATATTTTCGTCGGTCGACATCTTCATGTTCATAATCATTCAGAACTGTACGACAGCTCAAAATGCATGGGAGATGCTTCAACGGTACTGTGAGGGAGATGCGAGCGTAAAAGAGACCAAACTTTGAATCCTCCATAATCAATTCGAGAATCTCAGAATGAAAGAAGACGAGGACATCACCACATACTTTGGAAAGCTTCTTACCATTTCTAGCGAATGTGCAAGCTTGGGAGACCCTATCTCAAGGCATTAAACTCTAAAGTTGTTCGTTCTCTAACTGAAAAGTATAATGTGAAGGTAGTAGCGGTCGAGGAAGTACACAATTTGGCCACGATGGATTTTAACTCCTTGATAATATCATGAAGAACTATGAGACCAACCTTGAAGTCCAAAAGAGAGCTTCACGCAGCAAAAGCATAGCTCTAGTAATCAGCCCCCTAATTTTAAATATGAGACTGATCCTGACAATGATGAGAATATAGCCATGATCATGAAAGCATTCAAAAAGTTCCTCAAGAAGAATGTGGATCCAAACGTTGGCCCAACATTTAAGAAAGGTCAGAATGTCAAAGAACAGGCCTCTGCTCCTCCGTTCTTCAAACGCAACCAAATGGAGAAAAAGAATATCAAATGGGAATCTGAGCGATGCCATGTGCGCACGGGTTGGGGCCATTATGCCAATGAATGTGCAAAAACCCTTCACAAGCGTGGGAAAGCACTTTGGGTCGAACTTTTCGATGATGAAGATGAAGAACCGTGTGCAAAGGAGACTAAGCAATCATCAGTAACCATCCATTCCTTCTCGGATGAGGAAGACGAAGATCATCATATAGGCTTCACTGCGGTAAATGATGTAGAGCCAACATTGGACTCAACATCTAAGAAATAATATCATTTTCGATTATGATGACTCACAATGTTTTGATGGGTATGTAAGTTCTGATGATGTAGGAATAGAAACTGATGTTCGTGGTGAAGACTGAAGATGCCTTTAAACTGCTGCCAGCTGAGTATGCGAAGGAAAACCAAAAATCACGGAATTGAAAGCAATCGTGAAAAATCTGATCAAGGAAATGAGAAAAGCGAAAAGATGATCAAAAGGCTCCTTGAAGGGATGAACAAAATGGAAGCCGTGCTGACGAGAAAAGACAAGGAGATCGACAAACTTCAGAAGCAAGTCAATGAGGCTGATGAGACATTCTCGAAGTTAAACAAGGGTAAACCGACTCTTGATGAGGTATTGTCGATAGGTGTTTTCGATACTCATGGCTTAGGATATAATTCACAGCATATTCTAGATTCTGCCACTTACGATTGATCTAAGATTGTCTTTGTTAAAGAAAATTCCCATGTTGTTAACGGTCGATGTGAGACTGTGATTGTTTAGGACAGTATGAAGCATGCTGCCAATAAGCCTAAGGATAGATTGTATAAATATCATCATTGCATGCAGCCTGGTCATATGAAGCCGTTTTGCTGGAAAAAATAGCTGGAGTTATTGTTGGCGACTTGCCTAAGACAAATGGGCAACGGGATGTGATTGTTCAAATGAAGACAAGGCAACTTCAGAGAATAAGCGAGTTACATCCGTCATTCACGGCAATGCAATACCCACTGTTATTCCGATTTGGCGAGATTGGATTTCACAATCAGATTCTATACAGCGAAAGAGTTCAACTGTCATTAAAAAGGAAGTTCGTAACAATGCGTGAGTTTTACGCATACCAGATACAGACAAGGTTGAGTGAAGGGAGAGGAATAATTCAAGGTGGTCGGTTATTTCATCAATACGTCGTTGATGCATACACAGCTGTCGAACAAGAACGGTTGCGTTGGGTAAGAAATAACCAACAAACATTGAGGGCAGACGTCTACAACAATATATGGGGCGCACTTTCGAGGGGAGAAACTAATGCAAAAACTGTTGGGAAAAAAATTATCCTGCCATCGTCTTTCACGGGATCTCCGAGGTATATGATAGAAATTTATCATGACGCACTTGCTTTATGCAGGTGGGATGGCAATCCACATCTTTTCATCACCATTACCGCCAACCCAAAATGGGATGAAATTGGTCAGCATCTACAGAAATACGGAAACGACATTTCAAATGATAGGCCAGACTTACAGTGCAGATTATTCAAAATAAAACTCGAGCAGTTAATACAAGATATTAAGCGAGGACGTTTCTTCAAAAGTTGTAAAGCAGGTATGCTATTTTAATACCAATCACATCTTAACTCATACAGGCATTTTAACAAATTTTAAATAGTAGTTGTGCAGTCATACACTCTTGCAAGGTTAAATGGTGCGGTCTCATTACTTCTTGCAGCCTTACGACTGTGAATTACTTCACACAGTCATGCATACTGTAAAGCCATTGTATGTTATTTAACAGCAGTGCCACAAACTTTCCCAATCATGCAGTTTTAGCTGTGCTGTGTGGTCACACGGAACCTTAATGCAATTACTGTTGGTCTTTCATCACCCATTCTTTGCTTATTAATCGCTGACGACAACACTGTTTTCCTCCCAAAACAATGCAGTTTTATACACAATTGAATTCCAGAAACGAGGATTGCCCCATGCACATATATTGGTTTGGTTGAATCGGACTGGGGCGGAACCAACTCTAGCGGAGGTCGATGAAATAATTTCCGCCGAAATACCTGACCGTCGGACTGATGAAGAAGGTTATGCTTTAGTTGAACAATTTATGATGCATGGCCCGTGTGGTTTTGAAGGGGTCAACTCACCTTGCATGGAAAATAATAAATGCAAGAAACACTTCCCAAAGCAATACAGCAACCGCACGACAATTGATGACGCTGGACACATTTGGTACAAGCGAAGGAGGAGTGAAGACATGTTCGTAATAAAAAAGAATGTTGTCATGGACAACAGATACGTCGTCCCTCATAATATACAGCTGCTGAAGAAATACAAGGCGCACATTAATGTAGAATAGTGCAACACGAGTAGGGCTATCAAATATCTGTTCAAGTACATCACAAAGGGTGTAGACAAGGCCACGATGATAATTGAAAATCTGGCTAATCAAGCTCAAAATTCTGCTGCACCAACTCCCCAGAAATGCGATGAGATCACAAGATACCTCGATTGGAGATATCTGTCAGCCTGTGAAGCTATGTGGAGAATATTTTCATTTGACGGGCACTACAGAACGCCGGCAGTACAGAGGTTGCCACTTCATTTGGAGGGACAACAAAGCTTAGTATACGATGAGTCTGTAGACCTCGGCAATATGCTGAATAGGGATGGCATCCACAAGACTATAATGACAGAATGGATGGAAACAAACAAACAAAGTGAGGAGGCAAAAGAGCTCACTTATATTCAGTTTCCATCAAGATTTGTATGGACCGCCTCAACCAAGAGTTGGACACCACGAAAGAAAGGATTTGTCATCGGTAGAGTGGTTAACATTCATCCAACGGCAGGTGAGATATATTACATGAAGATGTTATTGACAATCGTTAGGGAGCCGACGTCGTATGAAGACATATGTACAGTCAATGGTGAAGTTCTCCCAACTTTCAAAGAAACGTGTTATAGAAGAGGATTATTGGATGGGGACTCAGAGTGGCATCATGCAATGGATGAAGCTGCGCAATGGGCAACTCCAATACAGTATCGCCAGCTCTTTGTCACATTGCTGATCTTCTGCGAAGTAACGAACCCCCTCAATTTGTGGAATAGCTTCTGGAGAACTCTATCAGAAGACATACCAATGCGGCAAAGGCGACTATTTGGCTTAGTAGAAATGCATCTTTCAGACGAAGAGGTAAAAAACTATGCACTCGCTGAGATCGAAAAACTAATGATACAGAATTCAAAGACGCTCTCAGACTACCCCCCAATGCCACTGCCATCAAAGAATATACTAAAGGATCCGAACAACCGATTGCTAATGGAAAAAAGTTATTACAATGGTGAGGAGAACGACGTTGAGCATCAGCGCCTGATTGCAACCTTGAATGAAGAACAGCACATCGTATTCAACGAAGTCATCAGCTCAGTTGCAAACAACAGTGGCCACCTGTTCTTTCGCTATGGTCCTGGAGGAACAGGGAAGACCCATGTCTACAAAACAATCATTACAAAATTAAGGTCAGAAAATCAAATTGTGATACCAGTTGCATCTCAGGTATTGCAGCTTTGCTGCTTCCGGGTGGAAGGACTGCGCATTCAAGGTTCAAGATCCCTATTATACTACAAGAGAACTCCATGTGCGACATAAAGCAAGGGACGATGTTAGCAGAACTTTCAACGCAAACAAAATTAATCATTTGGGACGAAGCACCGATGACAAACAAGTATGCGTTTGAGCCACTGGATAGAACTATGAGGGACCTGATGTCTAACACGATTGAAATATGTGAGGACAAGCCCTTTGGTGGAAATACGGTGCTGTTGGGAGGCGATTTCAGGCAGTTACTCCCAGTTATAAGAAATGGTAGCAGACAAGATACGGTGGAGTCAGCCGTAAATAGGTCCTATTTATGGCAACATTATCGTGTACACAAACTCTCTCAGAACATGAGATTACATCATTCGGAAGTAGAATTTGCAAATTGGATTTTGCAAGTTGGCAATGGAAACGCAAAGGTCGCTGCAGATACAGACGTGGAGACGATTAATGTACCAGAAAACATGTCTATTGATTGTGAGGGCGATATGATTCGTAGCATATGCAACTACGTATATGTTGATTTTGAAGACAATATGAGTAATCAACGTTATATTAAGGAAAGAGCTGTCCTCACACCCAGGAACAAAACAGTTGACGAAGTGAATGACTTTATGCTCTCCATAGTACCAGGACATGAGACAGAATACTTAAGTTCAGACAGCGTGGAGCTGGAGACTGAAGTGGAAATCAGCGCAAGTACGATGTATCCGGTTGACTTTTTAAACACGCTTGAGATTTCAGGTGTTCCAAACCACAAACTCAACCTTAAGCATGGAGTTCCAGTAATGTTATTACGTAATTTAAATCAGAGGGAGGGACTATGCAATGGAACAAGACTCATTGTATCGCGCCTTGGAACCAACGTTGTTGAGGCAGAAATCTTAACTGGAACACAAGTTGGCAATAAGGTTCTAATACCAAGGATAATTATGTCTCCTTCTGACACAGCGTGGCCGTTCAAACTACGGCGCAGACAGTTCCCGCTTAAAGTCTGCTACGCAATGACAATAAATAAGAGTCAAGGCCAGAGCCTAAAAAGGGTCGGTGTGTATCTTCCCAGTCCAGTTTTCACCCATGGGCAGCTTTATGTGGCGCTGTCTAGAGTGACATCACCCGTGGGAATCAGAATATTGAGCATGAAAGAAGACAACATGGAGGACAACGAGGTCATAAACATGGTTTTCCATGAAGTTTTCAACAACATTTAAACACGTGGAAATTGTTGTATGACAATAGTGTTTAGCATCAGTTGTTACAAAATTATTCAACCTAACAGTTTTGTTGCGATAGCAACTTACATTATACCAATACAACAGACATACAGCTTAACAATCATTAACTACAACAGTCATGTCATTGTGTGAGGCAACAACACAGTAACAGTATACCTGCTACGCCGTATGACTCAACTAATAACAACAATTCTTACTGCAGCGGAACACGTGACTGCAATATATTAAGAAATTATTGCCAACATAAATAACCATATAACACAAAACAGCTCACATTCAGCAATTTTGACAGTCATCCCAGCAGACAAGGGTAATTGTTACATCCATACTATTCAATTTGTTAGTGTAATAGTGTACACTTCCATGATACTTCGTCGGTCGTACAATTTAGGTACCTCCCACCTTGAGCCACGTGTACAATTATTCTAGAGCGAGAAAACATATATGAAATTATTAATAACAAAAATTATTAATACTTAAGTAATGAAATTATTAATGCTATTATATGAAAGCAATAACAAAAATATTATCTATTGGCAAACGTATATACAATCCCAAATAACAAATATTATTAATACTTAAGTAATGAAATTATTAATGCAATTATATGAAATCAATAACAAAAATATTATCTATTGGCAAACATATATACAATCTCATTATATATTGCCTGATAGAACAAACTGTTGCATTAAAAGCGATTGATAATGCAATTACGTGTGGCAAACCAAGGAATAGGTATCCGTGAAAAAAAATATACAATAAAACCTATTCTCCCAAAACAACAACCTTATTAATAAAACCTTTCCGCTACTCAAATACTAAAATACTTATTAAAAAATTCATTCATTGCTTGATAAGTGCTCCATAATAATTGTGAACATTGAACGCGTCCCAAACATAAATTGCATACACGAAACGACACACCTTATGCAACCAAAGCGAACGCACTCATTTTAGAGAAGCATTCCTCTCCAATGAGTTGTGACTTTACGGTTTTCTACGTGCGTTTTTACATTATATAAGGTCTCCCAAACTCCATTTCATATACGATTAACTACATTACAGAGAAAATATGACGAATGAAATGAGAAATTATTTTGACAACATTGTTGCGGATCTTCAGTGAGCGGCAACACAATTTGCTCACAAGATAGAACTTAAGATAGATACCTACGTCGAATCTGCTGCCCAGAGGTTCAACCACCTACATTCATGGCACAATCACCAGATAACTGTCAACGAACTGACGTCAAAGATCAACAAGAATTACTCCGAAATGCAACAGAGGCTAGCACGTATAGAGAAGGCGCTTGGTATGTCAACAGTTTCTTCCATACAGTCTTACATAACCTTTACTACATATAAATATCAATGCAATTGTTTTCGCAGGAAAATCAGCCCAGCACCAGGCGACAATCAGTCGGCAGAAAACGTAACAACCATTCATTCAAATGACGAAACGATGCCTCCCGGGAAAAGAAAGCGTCCCAACATTCCCAAAGAGCCTCGCCAGCCTCAATTCCAAGGAAGGCCTAAGAGCAAAATTACCCCACCATTAGACCAAGAACATCCAATGTCAAGAAAGGTTCCTAAAGACAAAACCCTTGCAATAACTGTCAAGAAAGTCTCAAAATTGTTCCCCCGCGTGGCCGCATCAATAGAGACTATGACCCAGGACGACTCTGTCAGTACCATATTAGGAGAAGAGCGTGGCTACCAATTCTTCCAAGATCTCATGACAAAGGGAACTTGGCTAAGTGACGAGGTACAACATCATTTTATTTAATGCAAACAATGCATTGTTTTCTGAAACAGCACATAGACGAATGCATGCGTGGGTTTATCGAGAAACAGGCTCATGCAAAGTTCCCCAAGTCAAGGGTCGCTTTTATGAACACAACGTTCAACCAGATAATTGCAACGGAATTTCGAAGTGACGGGCATACTGACCTAACATCCATCCGCCCATATGTTCAGGGTATTGTTGACAACTGGCCATCTCTTCTGTGGCAAGACTCGGACCTCATAGTTATCCCGGTTAACATTAACGAGTGTCATTGGGTCCTGTGCATTGTGGACTACAGAAAACGATCCATAACAGTGCACGATTGTGACCCTTCGGTTGACAAGGACATGAGATTCCTAGAGCATGCGTTCAATAAAACACGGCTTACGATTCCCTATATACTTCGAGACCTGCGGATGACTAACTCAATTGTCGACTTTGCTGTTTATAGGGATCCTGACTTCCCCCGTCAGGCCGTCAGGTAATTCTAACGTCTCCCTGTATTAAATCTGTACACTAATCATTTGCAAATAATAACTCTTAACATTTTCTCAACTGTGGACTAGCGGGGAGTGCGGCATATATATGCTGCGGTCAGCATTTTCCCTTATGTTTGCAGAGGACGATGTCCATGATGTTCTGCCTGAGATGATTCAAGAATTTAGAGAATATCTGATTGCATCGATATTCTTCAATAACTGGTCGTAGCTCTCGGAAACTGTTCTACTCAATCTTTCGTGACAGAAATTCTATATGACAGTTTATGTATCATTTCCCCTAATCATTGTCGCAATATAACATTTTGAACCATGTTACAATATTACAATAGTACAATAATGTCAACACCAACATATACTACCAATTTATTGAATACAATACATATTCTCAAAGAAATAGGCAAATAGGATAACATTACAATATTTTGCAACTAAACAAATGCACTGCTATTACGCCAAACCATTCCAAGTGTTAATTAGCGTATAATTTTCGATGTATTCTTCAGCAACTGTTTTTAAGTCTAACTGCGCCAATATATATCACTATGTTATGTACTTTCAAAGTTGTTTTCCATACAATAGCTTGGCCAGAAAAACTTATGACTTATGCTTCGCTGCTCATGTTATACATAATATGGACACCTTATTGAGCACAACTCATACAACAAATACGTTGCAGTCATATAAATCACTCCAACTGTATGTGAGTGATAAATGTATACTGTAAGACACATCTCTAATTCGTTATTATGTTTGGAACCAAAAGGTACAAGAATGCGAGTAACCATATTTACTTATTTTATTTTACTAAACAGGTGGGGATAAAAATATATATATATTCGATGGGCTGGGCTGCAGTTATAATAATCGAAGTGTTCTTGGGACGGCCCATAGCTTCATGTCACCAGACCAAACCTCAACTTTCAGACAAACTATTTAACTAACTTCAGACGCAGTCGACCAAAGAAGTCCTAAACCTAAACCAAAATCAATCGGTTGGTCGTATACGTGCGCGGCGGCGGAAAACGTCTCACGCAGCACAGCTCGCCCAGCCTAGACAGTCAGTTATTCTATGACTCGATTGAGTTGTTGTGGGAGTGGAGCCTGTATTCTGAGGAAAAACGTGCTGAAAGACGACATGGGCATTCTTAAGTCGCTGAATTGCTCAGAAGGTGTTCCACGAGGTACGTTTAGTCTAAGACCAATCAGTCGAACCTAATTTCATATGCTGTTTTGAAAACGTGTTTGCCCTGCTCTTTCTTTCGGCTTTAGGGTTTGTACAGTTTTCCTTTCCCATTATCATTCCTTCCTCTGCTTAGAACGAGTCCCTGATTACAAACTATTTCATGCTTGATTGAATAAATTTCAGATCTGGATTTTGTTTGTTTGATTATGTCCTCTGTCAGTTTGTTCTGCAGAATAACGCCAATTGTGGCAAAGCTGCTGACGCCGCTAATATGTTCAATAAAATGTGCAGGCCAATTCTTCGTCTACATGTACACCATCTGAATATTCCAAGCAACTGCGTTTCTCTAATGTAGAAAGTCGCATATGTATTTTCAGAGGTCGACATCCTTCACAACATTGGCGCCGCCTCCTGCATATGGACTGAAAACAGTCAGCACTTCAACTCGTGAGTCTGTTATGACTTGGTTTCGTTGCACAGGCAGAGAAGTACATGGAGCCAACGAGCATAACTTCAAAAGGATCCATTCCTAAATGAATTCAGTTAGACCCCGAGCTTGTGGACTCCGTGTACTTCTCTCCTGTGCAAGGAAGCGTGGATGCAACCTGTATTGTCACAATACGTCCGCAAAAGGAGTCATTCCCAATATGTTCGAAGAAATGTGCAGCCCAATCCTTCCTCTACATGTGCACCATTCGAATATTGAAATGAACATCGCTTCTCCTACGTGGAAACATTCTGCACTTCAACTGACGAGTCTGTTATGACACAGTTTCCTTGCAAATGTTGAGAAGTACATGGAGTCTACGAGCCTAACTTGAGAAGGAGTCCATTCCTAAATCATTTCAGTTAAATCACAAGCTCGTAGACTCCGTGTACTTCCCATCCGTGAAGGAAACGTGAATGCAGCCTCTATTGTGACAACACCCCCGCAAAGGAAGTTCTTCTCCCAGTATGATTTCACATACATGGGTATTTTGGCGTTTACAATTGTTTCCTTATTCTTTCAGGTGAAATATGAGGGCACGCCTACAAGTTTGTCCTTATTATTCCAGATGAAATAGGAGCTCTTAAGATCGACTGGTCTAAAGCACAAGAGGACAACTGAAGATGACTTCTTCTGACAACGTATATTATAGAATTATCTTTTGTATCTTTGAACAACATTTATCAGAACGGTTTATCACTTCATTAACCAGATTCGACATTTTCTCAAAGAAGAACAAAGAATATAAAAATATAGTCTATTATGTTATATTTCAAGTTTAAATTATAAATTTAATTTATTAATTTTGTTATATAAACGAAAATTAATTTGAGAACATAATTGTATACCGGCAATATCATGATAATTATTTAATTAATATAAAGTAAGGGGTGAAATTATAAATGCTCTTGATATCTTGATATAGAACCCATCGACCAACATACACTGTCGTCTTTTATTATGGCTATGATTCAATTTGATGAAAACATGTTTCGTATTATTCAAATTGAGGACATGTATTACTTTAACGCTTACAATAACAAATGTAATAATTAACGTATATAACTGAACGACAAAAATCAATCTCAATAACTGAATAATAATTCAATTTTAATGGCAACAAACTACCCCGTGCATCGCACGGGGCTTACCTAGTTATATTAGTTTTTCCTACTAATAAATATATGATATTCTAAAATTCTAATCAGTTCTATGTAAAAAGAAATGCTATTTATCAATAGGCCGGTGTTCATTAGTCGGAACTCGGAAGTTCATCTCTAACTTTGACGCGATAAAATCGAGAGGTAGGGGCCAATTTTAAATCAAGACACGGTCGTATCTCTAAATGCGAATTAATTAATCTTCACTTCTAAAATTAAATGCCCAGGCCTATCGATACTTTACTAACATTAAGGTATTCCATTTTGGAAATCATCCTACCTAAACATGCCGGCAATTGAAGTAACAAAAAATTCCCCTTATTACATATAACTCATATGGAGATATTACTAATTGCTATACTTAATACTTCAAATCGGAAAGCTTTAATAGTTTACCGTTAAAAATTGAGATTTTCTTCACTTCAATGAATATCTATGGCGAGAGTATATAAAAAGGTAAAATTAAAGTGGTAGAGTTTCTGATATAAGGTGAAGAACTTAGTATGGGTGGTGTTATATAATAATACCTACCTACCAATAAAAAATGAATATTAAGATAACATGTCTCATGGCCACGGACTTACGGGCCATTGTAGCAAGAATTTCTCGGAAGATGGTTGCTAGATTGATCTAAGATTTGAAAAAAAAAAAAAAAAAAAAAAAAACAAATAATAGAAAAAAATGCATGTATAAAAAAATGTTAACTGATTGCATTATTGCATAGATTTGCATGCATGTCCCTATCTTTGAAAATTTTACTTGCGTCATTTTAAAAATCGGTTCCTCGAAAGACTCGGACAATACAAATTGCCCAAAAAGTCAACTCCATGCAGACGAGATAAGACAAGGGAATAATGCGTATTGAACCGTTCGTTTCTCCAATCCAACTTCTAATAATATATTTAGAAATTCAAATGCCTTCGATTAGAGTCAATGAAAACGATTTTAATATAATCGTCTGCATGCAATGTAACAACAATATTAGTTAAATCACACAACTTTATTATTACAGTATTTAACTTGCAATTATTTTGTGGTCATATGCTTTATATATGACAGCTCGAAGGAGAGCCAGTTGCGGGTGTCCTTTAGTGTCACCAACCGATTTTGAATGAAGACCTTTGTTGTCTGTTAGTAGAAAATATTGAAGAAAGACAATTTATAACTATTAAATAGGAAATTCAAGAAGCCTTTCAAAGCAATATGTTTAAATTGAGCTTTGATTTGATAGGCAAGCAATTAAATGTTGATGTATACCATTTTGTGTGTAGCTTACAAGATGTAAAATAAATCCATTTTAGTCGATGTAAATCTTACTTATAGGTCAAGATTGGGGTCTCATGGAAAGAGGTCACAAATGTTAGGCCAGCCGCCCACGATGGCAGCTATACAGGAAAAAGAAAATACTTCAAGATAAGCAATGAGCGGCTCATATCAACTGACGACGCGGCTGATTCCAGGCCACCGGTTTTGAGCAGTCCAGAAGAGCTGATGACATCTATAAATAGGCTGAGGATTCTTCAGTTATTATCATCCCAAATCAAGTGAGAAGTTCAGTGAGAGAGCAATAGTGAGAGAAAACTTATCCGGGTAGATAAGGGTGGGAGCGGGTTTTAGTTTTATTGGGGTAGTTGGGAATAGGTACAAATATATAATCCTGGTGGGTAAGGGGTCTCGAGTTTTGGTTTAAACACAAGTGTTAATTTATATGTTGTAATATTCTCAATATAGTAAAGCTGGTGTTCTCCGTGGAGGTTGGCAGTATTAGCCGAACCACGTAAAATCTCCTGTTCTCTATCGGCATCATTTCGGTTCTACATTGTCCAAATAAAATAGTCGCGGGTCAAAATCAACATTTCGCTGGCCCCGAAAAATTACCGCTCAACCCCGGATGTATCGGAGTCAAGCCTAATTGATATTCTGAGTATGATCTATGGTTGCAGCTTTGTCTAATCTTCCACATCAGAAACCAAGAAGGTTTATCGTTACGGGGGAGTCAGTGTCGGACCAAAGCTGTTGAATTTCTGCAAGGATGATGGCAATGGAAAACAGTTTCAAAGTGCGACAATTTGATGGTAGGGGAGTTTCACTCTGTGGAAGAGACGGGTGAAGGATATACTTGTTCATCAAGGTTTGGCTAAGGCTTTAAAAGGGGACACGGCAAAGCCAGAGAAAATGATTAAAGAAGACCGGGAGGGTTTGGGATCAAGATGTGTCAGCACAATCCGTTTGTTCATTGCGGATAACATTGTTAATAATGTTGTTAATGAGGATGCACCAGACTTGTGGGCGAAGTTGGAGGGGCTACATCTCGAGAAAAACTTAGCCACAAAGTTAGATACGAAGCGGGAGCTGTACCGGCTGAAGATGGAGGAATGTGGAAATCTCATGGATCATATAAGAGTGTTCAATGGACTTGTCGATCAACTTTCAGAAGTTGATGTAAAGTCAGAGGACGAAGATAAGACCCTTTTACTTCTTACCTCACTTCCTGATTCTTACGATAATTTGGTCACAACCATCTTATACGGAAAGACAACAGTGAAGATGGTGGATGTGCAATCAACTCTTTTGGCGCATGAAAAGAGGAGACGGTCAAATTTTGGGGATAGCTAAAATTCGGCGTTGGCTATACACGGGGAGAATCGTAGAGAAAGGTTCCATGCCAGAGAATTTGGAGGCAGCAGCATGTCCAAATCAAAGAATGGCGGGAACGGCATTGTATGTTACAAGTGTGGTGAGCCGGAACACATCAAGAGGAACTGTCCGACTTGGAGGAAGGACAGGAACGGCGAGGAAAATTCCACAATGATGGTAGTAGAAGATTATCTTGGAGATGTTCTCACAGTGTCGAATGATGACGCTCGTTCTCAGGATAAATGAATAATAGATTTGGGGTCGAAGTACCATGTTTTCTCCGAAAGAAAATATTTTGATACGTTCCAGAAGATACAATGAGGTTCGGTTTCCATGGCTGATGGATACCTTCATACGATTCCTGGTGATGGAATGGTAATAATCAAAATGGTTGACGGAGCGGTGCGCACTTTGGGTGGTGTGATCTTTGTCCCGAAATTGCACTGGAATATCTTTGAGCAGTAAGATTCCAAGGCCTATGTTACGTCCCGGGGCCGATGAGGGCGGGGAGTGATCGCCAGTGCCAAAGCGGTGCACGGACAAGGTGCGGCTACTGACAGGCTTCTACTTGAAGGGGTACATGAACAAACCGATCCGACACACGAATGAGAGGGATCCTGAGACTGGCAACGTATGGGCGTGTCAGGCTAAAGAATCGTATAAGAGACTTGATAGTACTACTCATATCACCAAGGTCGACCTACCTTTTTGGGAGTCCATCTATAGAAACTCCGAAGTTAAGGGTGCTTGACTTGGGGCAATCTAGGGATGAGTGACCTCCTGGAAAGTTTCTCAGGGTTCGTGTGAGCGAGTACACTAAGCACGCTGAAAGGTTAAATGGTGGTACATTGGGGTCAGACTATCAGTCGGAGTGTGATGGGCCCAACCCCACTAGTCTCGGTAGGGACCGATGCTACAATGACACCGGTATGGGACGGGACGTTACATGTGGTATCAAAGCACAATCTCTCGCAGTACGGTGCTGGTTCGGGGACGAACCAGGCGGAAGCTGGTGGGCATGTGATGCCCGGGGCCGATGAGGGCGGGGAGTAATCGAAAGTGCCAGAGAGGTGCACGAACAAGGAGCGGCTCCTGGCAGGCTTCTAGGCGAATGGATACATGGACGAACCGATCTGACACCCGAATGAGAGGAGATCCTGAGACTGGCAATGTATGGGCGTGTCAGGCTAAAGAATCGTACAAGAGAATTGATAGTACTACTCATATCACCAAAGTCGACTTACCTTTTCGAGAGTCCATCTGTAGAAACTCCGAAGTTAAGCGTGCTTGACTTGGGGCAATCTAGAGATGGGTGGCCCCCTGGAAAATTTCTCATGGTGCGTGAGCGAGTGCACGAAGCACGCTGAAAGGTTAAATGGTAGTACAGTGGGGCCAGACTATCAGTCGGAGTGTGGTAGGCCCAACCCCATTCGGTAGGGACCGATGCTATAGTGGCACCCGGTATGGGACGGGACGTTACAGTATTGAGTGCACGTTGCATGTCACGCATTATTTCACCTACTGAGAAAATTGCTCAGGGTTTTACGTGTTGTAGGTACTGAGTTCGGTGCTGATTCGCGTCGTGACTGAGGCGGGCTGACGACGGTGCTCCACGGGCTTTTGAGGGCGAGGCTGTACATGGATGCCGACCTGTGGAGCGACATTACGGTTTTGATGTTTTGTCATTTTGGGGATACAGCCCGTGTATAGTAATGACGTTCTAGACGAATATTTTGATGTAATATATTTTATTTAAGAAAAAGTTTTTGTTAGACGGGTCTTTCGCGACTTACGTTGCAAGAATCCGCCACCATTAGTATTAGAGTGTGAGGGTCGCCACATGCTATGAGAGTTTCATAGCAGGGGTAGTCTGTAAAATCACACGTCGCGAAAAAGTACTATTGAAAGGAGAATAGCGTGGAGGTTTGTATCGTCTGGGCGGGAGTGCGTTACATAATAGTCCGACTTCGATGGGTTCACGAAAATTACGCGCGCGTGATGGAAAGGTAGACGATGGTGAGAAGGGAAGTCCTGCTGGAGAAGGGATTACATCGAAGTCCCTCTTCAGAATCCACGGGTAGAGTCGGCTCGGCAGCTGCACATAAGATTGGCCGCATGATGAAGTAGGACCTGAATTCTTGATTCGGATTTGTGTAGCTGGTACAAGGAAGGCCAATGGACGTTCGTGGTATTTACGAACGGGTTACTCCCAAACAGACTCGCTGGAATGAGCACTTGGAGAAAAGGTGTCGAATGCGGCTGGCGGGGAGAGTTGTTAGGCCAACCTCCCACGAGGGCAGCTATAAAGGAAAAAGAAAAAATTTAAAGATAAGGAATGAGCGGCCCATATCAACTGGCGACGAGGCGGATTCCTGGCCACCGGTTTTGAGCGGTCCAAAAGAGCTGAGACATCTATAAATGGGCTGATGATTCTTCGGTTATTATCATCCCAAATCAAGTGAGAAGTTCAGTGAGAGAGCAATAGTGAGAGGAAAACTTATCCGGGTGGATAAGGGTGATAGTTTTACTGGGGTAATTGGGAATATGTACAAATATATTATCCAGGTGGGTAAGGGGTCTCGAGTTTTGGTTTAAACACGAGTGTTAATTTGTACGTTGTAATATTCTCAATATAGTAAAGCTGGTGCTCTCCATAGAGGTAGGCGGTAATGGCCGAACCACGTAAAATCTCGTGTTCTCTATCGGCGTCATTTCGGTTCTACATTGTCCAAATAAAATAGTTACGGGTCAAAATCAACCTTTCGCTGGGCCCGAAAAATTACCGCTCAACCCCAACAACAAAATTGTTTTTTTTTTTTTTGCCACTACTTTCTTAAGGTTGTGTTTGGATCAAGGAAAGGTTAGGAAAAGAACACCACATAGAAAATAATCTTCACTTGTTTTCCTTTCATGTTCAACACGATTTGGTGAAGAAATTGATTTTTCATGGTTTACCTTTATACTAAGTTACAGTTTTTTTTTTCTTTTTCTTTTCCTCAACTATTCTCTAATCAAACAAATATAAAAAAAAAAAAAAAAAAATTAGATTTCATTTTCCATTTCTTTTCCTTTCCACACAAAACTCCTTAAACCAAACACACTTCACTTGAGTCTGTCACGTGAAAATGTATTACTGCTCTTGGTTGGCGTTGTTTGCATACTATTGCGCTGATTTTATAATTTATTTGATCCCATCTGTTAGGGTTCACAAGTGATAGTATTGCTTACAAAGGGTGACGAATTGATGACACAACACACGAAGGGATATAATATTTCCTAACAAAATTGACTAAGAGTTATTCCTTAATGATGTATACGTCTATTAATCAATAATTTTCAATTAATAAAAAGAATTAAAGACATATTTAATTCTGCAAGTCCCGTTCATAGTTATGATTAAATTGAAGATATGGGGACAGAAAGTTGAAATATTATTATGGTCTTTGATTGAGGTAAATGTTGGGGTATCGTTCACAATTCTCAGCTGTAAATATAAAAGAATTCCGCTAACATTTTCTCTATATCATTTCTTGACAGTGGCATTTTGGCATATAATGCCCAAAAGGATTTTTTATATTTAATTTAAATTCATGAATAATGTCATACGAGTCACTAACAAAGGTCAAACCATTAAGATATATCACATGAGAGAGATATATAGAGAGAGTTTTCACCAAAAAACAACTGTCAAACAAATGATTTTTATTTTATCAAAGAAAAGATGGTCTTATTTTCACAAAGTCACATGATTTTCAAAGACCCGATGGGACCCATTCATCTGTTACCTTACCATAATGGAAGCATTATTGCAGAATTATTGCTTGATTAAGTTACATTAGGGGCTTTGTTTAAGATAAAAATGAAAATTCCAATTGATATCAAGCGTAATAACAATATTGATTTGGGTAAAAACTACACAATATGCCTACGATAATATGGTATTGGTATATCACAATCTATTTTAATACGACGTTTGTAATCAAATAAACGAAATCTAAACCGACGAATTCGTTCCAACGTATCGACATAGAGCAAGTGGGGTCACAACCCGACCAGTGATTGTTGAATTATTTATGTTGGTCATTAAGAAAGTATACCTATTGTAGGAAAGTCTTGGTAATAGTATTAATTTATGAAGAATAATCAATCATCGCCTTGGGATATAGTTGTTTCCGTAGTTGAATGGGAGCACAAAATAAAATACTATTCTCATAAATATTTTTCATCCTTTCGCTTCTTTTCTTCCCTGGAACTCTCTCTTGATCTTGAACAATACTACCTAAATAGTCCTCAACTTCTAAGAAGTTTTTAAATCTTCTTACCTCATCAAAATATATATATATATATATATATATATATATATATATATATATGCAATCTTCTTAGAAACGTGAGATCAACAGTTGAAGTGAAAGTACGAAGCGAAGGCGGGGAGGCGATCATCATGTATGTTGGTTATGCAGTATTTGCTTATTTCATGATTTGAGCTATTTATCAAGCCTTGATAAACTTTGAGTATGTCTCGAAATTCTTATTCGAACTACTTTTTCTGACTATATTTTCTGAAACTACGTTAGAGATCTTTGGATCTTCTTCGTCTTGAAAAGTTGATTATCGAACCAGCTGAATAAAAGGAATTTTTGGATATGATTTTACACTTTTTGCAACTGGAAATCCGTAAAGAAGCTTCTGTTTTTCGATAACCGTTGGATTAGTAGGCATATCATGTATTAGTTAGGTATTAATTTAGGTACGCTTTCCATCTAGGGTTTCTGCGTATTTTTCTTTACGTATAATCCAATTTGATTTTTCGGTTGTCTTGAAGTTCGATTTTGAGCTCCGTTTTTCTTTTCTTTTGTTTTTATGATTCGGCTGGGACTAACATTAAAAGATTTAAAACGTCAATCTTCATGAAATTTTTCTAGCGTTGTGGCACAAGATATATTTTTCCATTTGCATATAAATCACTCTGTGTGGTTGAGGTTATGTATTTTGAGATATTAAACTAAATCGATGTACCTTTACCCGCACAAAAAAAAAAAAAGAAAGAAAAACTTACCTACCATGTCTTGTTTATTATTTTGTCTTAAAAACTAAAAAACTAAATGAGAAGAATTCCGGTGTATAGATTTACATATACCTTCTACATCTCTCTCTTTTAAGTTCCGTAGTTTAACCAAGTGCAATCAATCATCAACATGTGCTAATTTTATGTATATCATATATGGAACTTGATCTCATATCATATTATATCGCCGTAATTTAGTAATTAATCTCATGTCAGCAAGATTTCTGCTCAATGTAATACAATAAAATAAGTTGATTAGTTTCACATGCATGGTCTTCAAACACTGGTCAAATGAAGCCCCTTTTTGATGATATGATTTGGTAATATTACAACGTCTCGATTATATATATCCCTTGACAGTGAATGGCCAACGAAGACAAAAAATTGTTTGACGGAGAAGGAGATAAATTCAACCATGTTGGAGATCAAAACACTTCATGCGATTCATCAGAGAATATATCATCCATTGATTTGAATGAAGAAGCGTCTAATAGCAATATTGCTGACGAAAATGTCCTTGATGACAATGAGAAGAAGAAGAATAGAGTTAGGCGCTATATACGTTCAAAGTTGCCGAGGCTTCGTTGGACAAGAGAACTCCATTACACATTTGTTAATGCTATTGAGAGGTTAGGTGGCCAAGAAAGTAAGTGCTGATAACTTCTTATGTAAATTTATTTGAGGGTTTTTTTGTGCGAGTATTTTCTTCTTACTAGGTTAAAATCTAAAGCATTTTTTGATAAAATCCTCTTTGAATTTATTTGCAAACAGGAGCCACTCCAAAAGCTGTGCTTCAACTAATGAACGTGAGAGGACTTAGCATATCTCATGTCAAAAGCCATCTGCAGGTAATAAATTAACTACATTCCATGTATGATGATTACTTTATACATTGCCATAGCTTAACAATAAATAGAGTACAGCCTTCATGCATTTTCTTCTTTTATTTTTTGTTTATTTCAGATGTACCGAAACAAGAAACTCGATGAATCAGGAAAAGGTACGTACCACAACCACAAGTGTGTTAGGACTTAGAAGAGCTCACTCATGCAGGTCATTGATCTACCGAGCAAGATCCCATTTATATATATTAATTTCTCTTACAACATGTGATGGCCAGCCAAAACCTACAGCTGTTTGTTAATTTTTTGGTACATTTAATTCACTTTTCGGTTCATTATTACCAATCCCATGTGAAATCAGTAATAGGAAAAGCACATAGGGGTTACAATGTCCAAGGCTACTTTTCTGGGAATTCATACAACAAATGCAGTCCATTTCATCATCAGTTGAGGTTAGAGAATGGTGGCATTGTTCTTGCGAGAGAAGAACTTCCACAGATTACTCGAAACCCGCAACTTCAGCGGCCTTACAGCTTTAGATCTTTCTCTTCAAGGCAAGAGCATTCACCTCATGTTATTTATGATATCGATCTTAGAGTGTTCAAAATGATCATAAATACTAATGTGCCTTATATGCAGATACCAGAATTGGCCACCGTATAATAAAGAATCGAGAATCTCGAGAGACTTTTGGAGTACAGAAAAGAACTTCACATTCAGATCAAGTCAGTTTCTCGAAGAAAGAAGATGGCCTACAAAGGATTATTTGACAAGAAACATTCACTCCACGGAGAAAGTAGACCTTACTTCAAATGTTAAACCTTATTCGGTATCCCAAAATTTAAGACCAAAATCACTGATCAGCAACTGGGCTAGTATTGGTATCGATAGCACGATTCATCAGAAGCCAGACTTTAATCTTGATCGTCCTTCTGTGACTAAGGTAATTCATGACTTTATCGATATATACATATATATATTTGAATCTATGCTTATTATTACCATCACTATCAACAGATGAACGAAGAGAAGAAGAAGATTGATTACAGTGAAAAGGTAACAGAAGATTTGCAGCTTACGTTGAACATCAGCCTGAACAGTGAGGATTATCACAAAGCTCACAACTCTAAAGGAGGAGACGATCCAACTATTAACACCATGCTTTCACTTTCTTTAAGCTCTCATACCTAAGGAGAGTCAATTGCCTAAACTCGAGCGTAATACTCATATTTGGCATAGATATTGTCTATTATATATGATTTATCAGAATAGTAAGCGATAGAGAGTGAGGCTTAGTACTTAAGGTCTGACCTATATGCTGCTATAGAGCAGTGGAGTGAGATCTTACAAGTACTTGGCTTTTGGTTACTTATGTAATAGAAAGATTATATGAATGTTTGTTGCATATATTCCTGGGGATATGATGGTGAGCATCTTATTTCAATATGATTATTGGATTTTCTTCATGCTATGTGTGGAAATTGAGTTGCCTTTTTTTTTATCCGTTACTGGGTTGTTGAGGGATTGGTGTAGAGGCAGCTGTTGTTGGACAAAACTAATACACATAATGATATTCAAGTCAACTTTAGTTTGGACATAGATTCTATAAGCTCAACTTCTTGTAGTAATGTGGCCATTTGTATTATTTTTCCGACCAGGATTAAATAAAATACAAATGATACACTGAGCCTGTTTTAGATGATCAAAGTGTAGGAGAGGAACTATTAATGTTTTTATTGATCAGTATATCTCAAATTAATCGAGTTACAATAACCCTAACTATTTATTTATACAATCACAAGATGGGGAGGCTCCCATAACTTGGGCTGTTAAAAATTGACCCGACTCGCCAACCCGGCACCGGTTCGGGTTAGCATTTTTAACCAGTTTACGTAAATGGTAAACTGGAACCCAACCCAATTATTAAGTGGGTCATGTTAGGGTTCGGATTTTCAACCGGAAATCAACCCGTTTATCAACCCATTTAACTCGAATAATATATATAATTGTTAAAATATTATTAATATAAATAAAATAAAATGATTTGTATGTGAGGTGTTAGCTTATGTTTTCGCCTTTTTCCTTATATAATCATTTGGTTTCATTTGATTTTTTTAGCAAAAATGGATCATATTCCTATGATGTCAAGAACATAGGGGTGGAGATCAAATGGAAGAGAGTATGGTTAAAAGTTCGAGTCAAATATGATCGGCTTCGTTTAATACTTGATGACAGTGTTGTAAAATACGCCCTAGGCGACACTCCCTAGGCGGCCGCCTAGGCGCACTAATCGGCATCAACCGTGGCAAATAAGCCCAAATCGTCTGTTTTAATCGGCCTGACCGCCCAGGCACCGAACAAGCCGATTAATCGGCGCACAGAGCAATTTTGGGGCCGATTAATTGGCCAAAAGCCCACCAAGAAAGCCAAAATAATTTTTACTTAATGCATCCGAAACCCACGAAAGGTGGACTGTTACGGACAAGATGGGGCGTTAGTTTAATGCGGATAAGTATATATATAGGAGAGGCTTCAGCGTTCCTTGTCCATTACAATCGGTGTGGGACATAAGGGATACTAATATGATTAACTCCATATACTGAAGCTCTTCAATTGGAGGGATACTATATTACTATTTCGAACTGAAAATTTAATAAATCCCAACAGAGAAGAGACCGATGGGCATGCTTTTGTTTAACAACTAAATTACCAATGTTAAGCTATTATTAAATGGTTATGTCCAATTCTCCCATATAGGGGACGTTTTAGCATTCTTTACCGATATATCCTTTAAAAAAGAAGAAATAAATATCCATTACATATTAATTATACAAAATTTGGTATCACATATAAATATGACTATCATTGTCCAACTCTATTTATTTTACGATAATGAAAGTCATACGTGATACCAAATTTTATTCATTCGAGAAACTACAATTAGATTGTCTAAAATAATGAAATAGTAAATCATATATATATATATATATTTTAGTGAGTCAAAATAGGTTATTTCATTCCATGTTGCCAAACATATTAATATGATATATTTATATCATTGTTGTTTTGATATATTGATGGAAAAATGCGAACCGTATAATTTTCGCCTAGAAACCGCCTAGGCCCCGCCTAGACGGCCTAGCCGTTAGGCCCCCCTCGGGTGCCTAGGTAGCGCCTAGCGCTTTTACAACCTTGCTTGACGACCATGAAATAATTTGCTTGGTATTAATTATTGAATTTTTGTTATTTGAAACTTTAATTGTCTCTTAGTTATTATTTATGATGATGTTTTTAGAAAAAAAATTGATTAGCTCTCCTTATTTTTGTTTAATTTGAATTTATAATTCTGATAATTTTGTTATTTTCTTTTCTTCTTTTTTAATTTTAAACGGGTTGGCGTGTTGGCTGGTTGGATTAGGGTTAAAGCAGGTTGGGTTTTGGATTTGATTTTTCAGCCTGTTAAAGTAAACATGTCAGGTTAGGGTTGAAGTTTTCAACCCGTTTATTAAACGGGTTGAACCCGAAGGTGACCTAACCCGACCTGTTTACCACCCCTACCCATAACGATTGAAAACTTAATTAAAAAATATGCACTTCAACATATTCAAATTTTTTCAGGTAAAGTGGTCGTCAAAAGGCCACGGAAAATAGCGAAATAGGTAAATGGCATGCATGTCAAGAATGATGCTGGCGTAATTTCAGTAAAATGTAAGGAAATTGTAAATTTAATTGCATGTATCGTTTTTATTTTTAATTTGTTACGTTCTTCTATTCATAGATGTTCTATCTTCTATGTTTAATACTTGTTGATAGTTTATGGACCACGTAAAATTAAATCACCGGTGGCTTCCATGAATGTAATAGCAAAACTAAGTTTTGCCCCAGATCTTATGTATAGAACAATAAACGAATCTTACTAATATTGAATTAATTAATGTTGATAAGATAAATTAATTATGTATATCATAAAAAGACTAGTAAGTTATGCACATGCTATGTGATGTGTGTACACTTATTGCAATTATGAAGGAAAAAACAGTTTATCAACTTCTGTAGTGCGTATTGTTTTTATAATAGTTATATTATTACTTTATACTTTAATTATCAAAATGACATGAGATTGTGGATTATTTTTTTTCTTTTCAAAGTATCAATTGTTTATAAAATTGAATTCAGTAAGACAGACATGTTCATTTTGTAAGTGAAGAAGAGAAAGTACTAATTTGACTAAAAGTAGACAATAAATAAGGGTATAATGGTTATTCTATAAAATTAAAAGGGAAATTCTATATGCACCCCCTTTATTCTATTTAGACCCCCTCATTAAATAGTTCAATTTTCAATGTTGACCAGATCCTTTTAAATAATTTCGTCCCACGTAATAATAATGTATACATTTAAAAAACCTGACGGCAATAGCAAATCTCCATCCAGAATATTACTTGTATTTTAATTTCAGACACAACAATGTAAATGTGAGAACGTAATTTAGAGTATAATGTTCTTTCCCATATTTATTTGTTACGTTTAATTAAATAAACTAAATCATTTTCAATATAAACTCTAAATCATTTTCAATATAAACTCGAAAAGATTCTCAAATATAAACATATAAATTCTATTATAACAAATATCAAAATCTTTATGTTTTAACGCAAATTATAATAACATATACAGAAGATAAAATTCTATTACAACAAATTTTTTTCTGTCATTAACTTTATACATATTTATTTTATTTTACTTTTCAATGTAATTTCTTGTATATATTCTAGAAAAAAAGTGACATATACATAAATATTTATATTATATGTAAATTTTTCACCAAAATAAATTAAATATAGATGTTGATAATTTTAGAATATTAAAATGTGTTTAACTAACTATAAAATTGTATGTCATGGAGATGAAATATGTATTTTTTTATTTGACAGGAAGATGAAAATGACCAAACATTGTATATTGTAACTTGGAGATTAATGATATTAAAACGTGGATTAAAGTATTACTGTTAATGTTATGGTCGTTTAATGCGCGAAATAAAATTAATTAATAAAATAACTGTTCTTGAAGAATGAGCAAATAACTTTTTCAAATTTCAAGGTTTTTTCCACCCCTTATAGGGGTGCAAATAGTAGCACCCAATTAAAATTGAGTTTCCATGAGGGTAGGAGCCTTAATAACATAGAAAGATAATATTATTTGGGTAACGCTTGGTGGTCGTGCTGAAGCAAATTACTCACGCCAATTCAATCCAACCCGTTAGGTTTAATCATTACAATCATGTGGATTAATTTCAAATAGAAGGACCCCACTTTGACTATAATAAATTGCAAGGGAACTATCGAATATTGCAAACTATCATAGGCTCAACAGGCAAGTGTACCTATCGAAAGTAGTATAGTATTGGCAAGCATTCGAGTATCGAACCCAAGGGAACTATTGATTTAGAAAAACTTTTGCTTAAATATTCTAGTATGAATGTTTGATTGTTGAAACGGTAAATAACAATACTTAGAAAATGCAACTTAATAAAATAGTACGGAGAGGAAAACCCTTATGAAAACAAATGTATTTGAGACTTCGAATCCCCTTAGCTCGATCAAAACAAATATCAAGTGTACGTAAGCAATGCTATCATTAGACCATGGAGATTCCTAGTACATGCATACGAGTTATATAGCTGACGAAACTGCACCTTACCACACAATGATCGTAAACAACTAATCAACGAATTAGATAGCCGGACAAGTTTCCCTAACTACTTAACCGAAGATCGCATTAAACATGATGAACCCACTATTAGATTTGACTCTAATAAGGCAAGTAGTTCAACCTATCTCTAGCGATGAGTTTATTTCGCTCGTTTACGAGTGGTCTAATCGCCCGCCCCTCTCTCGAGCATAGCGTACGATTTCCCGGACTACGTTAACTTAACACAGACATGACCAAACTAACTAGATGATTTTAATCACATAGGCATAATCAAAATCTCATATGCTTCATAAATGAGTCATAACAACAACAAAACATCAAATACACTTAAACATACAATCGATCTCGCTAGGGTTCATCTTACTAGAAATCGTGAAGAACTGGGTTCTCCACGATCAGTATCAGGCCACAAGATCCCAGAAGACTCAGAGCCGAACAAATTCTGATACCGGATAAAAAGCTGGTTTATCCATGACCAACACCGGTTGCTGAAGCTAGGCCACTCGAATCTCAGTAGAGCCCTGCAATGCTAAGGCATATAGCATGCAATCTCACTGAGGAACAGACAGTTGATGTGATCAGGATGGTGGACCTCAAGCGGTCAGGTTATGAGGAGCTCAAAAAGATGAAGGAGGTTCAGGAACTTAGCCAAATCTAAGGATTAGATAGGCTAGCTAGGTTGGCTGTTATTGATCGGTAGTTTGTATCAAAGTCCTTTTGATATGAATGAAAATCCTTCTGCTTCTCTAAGTTTTGTCAATCGCCAAAAAGCGAGTCGTGAATTTAAATATTCAGATTAATGGTTTTGGTGATTGAGTGTAACTTATTAAGTATACCGGTTAGAACTAGGAAACCGGATACCATACAACAGTTCAACAACGGTATCAGAAACCGGATCAAGATGACTTTTGGAAAGCGCATTGAAGACTGGAAACAACTGATACTGGATGTGTCGCGCTGGACAAGGAATTCAAACAATCATTCAAGGTGCGGCAAGTCGAAGAATTCTGACAAGCAATTAATTCAAGGCTGCCAGCTAAAGACAAGTCGAAGTCTACCAAGCTTAACAAGGAGTAAAGCAAGTGGCACAACGCGAACTGCAGCGAAGACCGGACAGTACCCATTTTGGGTAAAGAACATTTAATGTGCTGTTCGGTGCTCAGAACCATCTCACAATGGCTACAAGCTCAGACCTCGAGTATAAATAGGAGGAAAACAAACTGAAGATGGTACGACACTTACCTGAAGATGCTCAAACCCATCTCACAACGGCTACAAGCTCAGACCTCTAGCTAAGTAGGTTATACGACGGGGGTTGTATCGAAACCGAATCTTTTAGAACAGCCTTTCTTGCGGGACAAGGGAAGACGGAGGAGATCTTTTTGGCTCCGAACTTCCATAACAAATTGTTGTGTTCTATACAAACAAACAAACGCACAACACATCACTGAATCGGTTTCAGCCCTCTACTGACTGGTCTCGCTTCCGCATATACACACTCATGAATATCAAGCACCGGTATCTAACCTCTTCGATTAAGAATCAAAAGAGTAAAAAATCGTACGTATTTATTCACCCCCCTCTAAACACGTACACCAATCCTAACAAGTGGTATCAGAGAGGGTTTGCTTGATATTCACGATAGCTTAACGATGGCGTCATCAAACAAGCTGCCCATGTTTAGTAGGGAAAACTTTCCGGAGGGGATGATCAGAATGATGACACATCTTTGCGCACAAGGCGATGAAATGGAGGACGTGATAAACTCATGACTTATTTGCAAACCTCCAGTCTAAGTACTTAAGCCAAATAATGGTGCATGACTTATTTGCAACCTAAAGGCATACGAGTTCGAACTCCAGCTGAGACTGGAGTAGTTGATGCCGGTTCAGCCGACTAAAGCCCTGATCGTGACAGAAACATCAACTTCAAGGGACGCTGAGGAGATGAGCGAAGAAGCAATGGCTCTCTTCATCAACAGATTCGGAAGACTCATGAAGAGGACTCCGAACAAAATGCCACAAGGAAAGTACACTAACAAAAATGAAGATTCTAACGTGTGCTTTAACTGTGGCAGGAAAGGGCACTTCACCGCTGATTGTCCTAAGAAGAAAGAGGTATCGGTTAAAAAACGTCCCGTGCACTAATGGCCGAGAAAATCACGCCCAGATGGGATGATACTGATCCAGAGAGTCTAGCTCAGAAGAATAACTAAGTGAACATGAGGACGAAGAAGAACTCGCGTGCCTGATGGCAGATCACTCAACTCAGAACGACGATCAGTCAGTTCCAGAGTTCACTTACGAAGAGCTACTAGATGTTCTTCAAGATATGGCCGACGAATACTAGAAGCTTTACGAAAAGCTGAAGTTAGCGAAAAAGGACAAGGCACCGGTACAGGAGGACACCGGATTCCTAGTTGAGAGAATCATTCAACTAGAGGAGGAAAATAATATGGGAAAGGAGGTAGCCGAGCAGAAAGACTCGGAGAACCAGAAGCTATCAACAATAGTCCAGTCCTGGACAAATTCATCTAATACGCTTAACTGCCCAAGGAATAATGAAGGACACCAACAACCGGACCGGTCTTGGGTACAGAGAGTAGGCAAACGATGAGGAGGCATCAACATCATATCAACCACTGATAAACGTATTTTCTTACGTTTATATTTGTTATATTTAAGTTGTTTGCATGATAAGTTAAGTCGTTTTGATTATTTCTGCACTCTCATATGGTTTCACAACAAAATCAAACGTTTTATGGCAGTTTTGCGACAGTTTCCTATTTCTCCATGATCACGGGGTAAACGAGGTCCGATGGACCTGAAATTTTAACCACAGATAGAGGACTCGTTCATATTGATTGTGACTGAACGGATTATCAATCCGAGTTCTAGATTGGGAGATATGAATTTTTGAACGTGCTGCTGTTCTGCAGGAAAACAGTCACGGCCGTGAATGACTTGTACGAGGCCGTGAAGAGCACCAGAGAGCTGTTTTCTTACCCGATTTTGTCACGGCCGTGAACGTTGATCAACTAGGCCATGAAAGGGTGATTCATGGCCGTGAAAGGAGGTGCTAGAGGCCGTGAAGGTGGGCAGAAACCCATTTTCTAACCCCCCGAACGCTTCACGGCCCTGAATGGAAGTATACGCAGCCGTGAACACGGGCAGAAACATCATTTCCTTTAGGCTTTATGTTGTCACGGCCGTGAGAATGCATACACGAAGCCGTGAACGTCCATATGGCCATGTTAAAAGTCAAGCACAAAATAAGAAACGATGTTAGCTTTTACTTGCAACCAAGTCAGAGTAAAGATCACACACGTAAGATCTTGGGACCAATTCTCTGCATAAGACAAGCCATTCCGTTTAATAGCAAGCATGAAATCAGATTTTGGGGGCTGTAACTAAGACTTTAGAGGCTAAAGATCTCTCAAACTTCCTCTCCTTGGAACTTACGTTGAAGAAAGCTCAAGAAAGATAATGAATGAAGGATAAAAGGTCTCTATATATAGGGCCAATGAAATGAGAAAGAGGGGAGGAGAGGAAGGTACGTGAATAGATACACCATTAGTTCTCATATACATACGTTGCCTTTCCAAGATCCAAGAACACTTAGTTGCTTATTACGTGCTCGATAAAAGTCCTCAACGAAGAACGTGGATTAATCTCGAAGTTGAATTCAGGGAAGTATTTATGTTGTATTCGATGTTACTTACGTGCTTTGTTGTGATGATAATGAGTAGCTAAATCTATTGTATTTGAGATGAGATGAACCCTAGCGCGATCGATCGTATGTTTACGTGTATTTGTTGTATTACTATTGTTACGACTCGTTTATGAAGCATATGATTTTGATTATGTCTATGTGATTAAAATCATGTAGTTAGCTTGATCATGTCTATGTGTTTAAGTTAACGTAGTCTGGGAAATCGTATGCTACGCTCGAGAGAGGGGCGAACGATTAAACCACTCGTAAACGAGCGGAATAAACCTATCACTAGAGATAGGTTGGACTATCCCGCCGGATTAGAGTCAAATCTAACAGCGGGATTCACCATGTTTTTAATGCAATCTTCGGTTAAGTAGTTAGGGAAGCTTGCCCAGCTATTTAATACGTTGATTAGTTGTTTACGAGTCTTGTATGATAACGCGCAGTTTCGTCAGTCATATGAATTCGCATGCATGTTGTAGGAATCTCCACGGTCAAATGATAGCTTAATTTACGTATACTTGGTACTTGTTTTGGTCGAGCTAGGGGGATTCAAGTATCAAATACATTTGCTTCCATAAGGGTTTTCTTCTCCGTGCTATTTTATTAAGTTGTATTTTCGATTATTATTATTTACCGTTTCAACAATCAAATGTTCGTACTAGAATATTTAAGCAAAAGTTTTTCTGAAGTACATAGTTCTCTTGGGATTCGATACTCGAATACTTGCTTCGTCTATGCTATTGCGATAGGTACACTTGCCTGCTGAGCGTAGGACAGTTTGCGATATTCGTTTTATTTTTATTACTCGATCCGCTCGATCAACCGCCTGCCTCAAAAGTAATAAATTTTGTACGCCCATCTGACTATAACCCTAGTTCAGTTCAACTGGAAAATAGTTCTAGAAGAGCTGGACATGGATATATAACTAATCACAAACCCCCAGTCCGTCACAAAAAATACTACCGCAACCAGTAAGGGGGAATGAGACCAAAACATATAAAAATGTCTTGCAAAGAATAGAAAGACCCCAACAACTTAGGGGGAATCTCTATAGCTCTAAGATTATACCAAGACCGGAGCCCCGAAGTTACAGGATACCGGTCATAGAATAAAAATAAGAATATGAAGCATAAATACATAATAGATCCGAACACCGGTAGAAACGTCAGGGTTATCCAAGTTTGGATCCCTAAAAATCTAATCCCTAACCGGACACAGCAGAATAAACTGGGTACGAAGGAGTCAACTCTTTCTTGCAGGAATTCAACTGATCAAGATGGATTTTAGACAGCATCAGTTGTGGGCACGTGACCGGAAAATGAAGATTTCTCACAAACCAGGAGTCGTGTGTCTTAGAAGCTACCAGAAAAGGAGTCGTGTGACAGACAAATTCATCAAAGCATTCCCCGAAGCTAAGTTTACCTAGACTTCAGAAAATACTGCATATTGATGAAGTTCGGTGTGAGTCTTTCTCTAAAATCGATCACCCATTCATTTTACCGGCATATACACATTAACACCATGCACTGAGGAATCTAACATATCTCACTAATATTGCTGAGGATTGAGTTTGCAAAGTCAGATAGCGGATCTACTCTGAAACCAGGAACTGTCCTTTGAATTGTGCACATATGCACCTCATACCGGCCGGTCAAGAACGAAATCGTTGTTAATTAATGCACATAATCAATGCATATATTGCATGTTTTTCTTGATTCTGACCGAACGGATTTTCAATCCGAGTTCTAGATTGGGAGATATGAATTTTTGAACATGCTGCTGTTTTGCAGGAAAACAGTCACGGCCGTGAATGACTTGTACGAGGCCGTGAGAGCACCAGAGAGCTATTTGCTTACCCGATTTTGTCACGGCCGTGAACGTTGATCAACTAGGCCGTGAAGGGTGCTTCATGGCCGTGAAAGGAGGTGCTAGAGGCCGTGAGGGTGGGCAGAAACCCATTTTCTAACCCCCCGAACGCTTCACGGCCGTGAATGGAAGTATACGCAGCCGTGAACACGGGCAGAAACATCATTTTCTTCAGGCTTTATGTTGTCACGGCCGTGAGAATGCATACACGAAGCCGTGAACGTCCATATGGCCATGTTAAAAGTCAAGCACAAAATAAGGAACGACGTTAGCTTTTACTTGCAACCAAGTCAGAGTAAAGATCACACACGTAAGATCTTCGGACCAATTCTCTGCATAGACAAGCCATTCCGTTTAAGAGCAAGCATGAAATCAGATTTTGGGGGCTGTAACTAAGACTTTAGAGGCTAAAGATCTCTCAAAATTCCTCTCCTTGGAACTTACGTTGAAGAAAGCTCAAGAAAGATAATGAATGAAGGATAAAAGGTCTCTATATATAGAGCCAATGAAATGAAAAGGAGGGGAGGAGAGGAAGGTACGTGAATAGATACACCATTAGTTCTCATATACATACGTTGCCTTTCCAAGATCCAAGAACACTTAGCGCTTAATACGTGCTCGATAAAAGTCCTCAACGAAGAACGTGGATTAATCTCGAAGTTGAATTCAGGGAAGTATTTATGTTGTATTCGATGTTAATCACGTGCTTTGTTGTGATGATAGTGAGTAGCTAAATCAATTGTATTTGAGATGAGATGAACCCTAGCGCGATCGACTCGATAGTTCGAGCCTACATCCACGACAGGATATTGGCTCTTTATTCAAACTACGAATTGGGATTACAAGCTCTCTACTTTCTCTCCAACTCACTAGTTTTCACTTTGCTCTAGTTCTCACTTGTTTACCAGATATGAACCCTCAGACATTCCTACTTGAACACTCTAAAGCTGTATTTACAGAGTGTGTTTTCTAGCTTCAACTTGTAACAAATAGAACCTTCTAGAGCTCGAATCTTTGTCTGATCTCAACCATATGAAGTGTGTAGGAGCTCCCAAGCTTTGATCTAGGCCCCTGATTCGTTGATCCGCGTGGTTGGACGGATTAAATCCTAACCAATCGAAGATAACCGCCTTAGCAATCCTAGTGACATTCATGGCCTCGACGAGACACCTTCACGGCAGTGAAGGTGTCGAGCTGATTCAGTTTTAGCTACTACCATGCGTCACGACCCGCTTCATCAATGGCCACGTCCGTGACCTTGGGCAGAGAACAGAATCGCCAACTCCTTCGCCTCGTTCTCGATTTTCTGACCTCGTACTTCCGAGTTTTGGATCACCAAACCTCAACAAAAACAAATGTAATTGAGACTTCGAATCTCCCTAGCTCGATCAAAACAAATATCAAGTGTACATAAGCAATGCTATCATTAGACCATGGAGATTCCTACTACATCCATACGAGTTATATAGCCGAGGAAACTGCGCCTTACCACACAACAATCGTAAACAACTAATCAACGAATTAAGTAGCCAAGCAAGCTTCCCTAACTACTTCACCGAAGATCGCATTAAAACACGATGAATCCCACTATTAGATTTGACTCTAATCCGGCGGGGTAGTTCAACCTATCTCTAGCGATGAGTTTATTCCGCTCGTTTAAGAGTGGTTTAATTGTTCGCCCCTCTCTCGAGCGTAGCGTACGATTTCCCGGACTACGTTAACAACCAAGCTAACTAGATGATTTAATCACATGGGCATAATCAAAATAATATGCTTTAAACGAGTCATAACAATACACTTAAACATACGATCGATCTCGCTAGGGTTCATCTCATTTCAAATACAATAGATTCAGCTGCTCATTATCATGACAACGAAGCATACAATTAACACCGAACATATCATAAATACTTCCCTGAAGTTGGCTTCGAAATTAATCTCCGCTCTTCGTTGAGTACTTTGATCGAACATGTGGTCGGCGAACTAAGTATGTGTTCTTGGGTTAAGGCAACGTGTATGTTTCTATATGAGCTTAAATGGTGTATCTATCACGTACCTTCTTCCTCCCTTTCACTTCCTTACGTTGGCTCTTTATATAGAATTTTCCCTTCGTTAGCTTGTGCATTTTCTCAACGTGAGTTCCAAGGAGAAGAAATTTTGAAAGAACTCTAGCCTCCATTGTAGACATTGCAGTCCCAAAATAAGATTCGTCGTCTCTTGTTAAATTGAGTGGCTTGTTTCAAGGGAAAATGTTCGATCCTTTTCCTTAATTTCTTGCACTCATGTCTCGTATGTGTTGTGTGTGATATTTCCTTTGACAATGTGGCATAGCCTTGACTTTAACATGGTCATATACACGTTCACGGCCTCGTTTTGCGCATCTTCACGGCCGTAAAAACATAAAACCTGAAGAAAAAAATGTCTCTGCCCGTGTTCACGGCTTCGGTAGCCACCATTCACGGCCGGGAAGAGTTCAGGGCTTAGAAAATGGCTTGTGGCCCTTATTCACGGCCTCTTGCACCTCCTTTCACGGCCATGAAGTGTCCTTCACGGCTTGGTTGGTTTATGTTCACGACCGTGACACAATCAGGCAACAAAATCGCTCCCAGACATCCTTCACGGCCTCTTGCATAGCCTTCAGGGCCGTGACGCATTTTTCTGCAAAACGCAGCAAGTTCAAAAATTCATATCGCCCAATCTAGACCTCGTATTGAAAATTCCATTGGTCAGAATCAAGATTAGCGAGTCCTCTATCTATTTTTTAAATTTCAGGTCCATCGTGCATCGTTTACCCCATGATACTGAGAAATACCAAACTGTCACAAAACTGCCGTCAAATGTTTTATTTTTCTATGAAATCATAATATAGCGCTAAAATTATCAAAATGACTTTACTTAACATCCAAACGACTTAAATTTAACACATATAAACATAAGAAATTACGTTTATCGAAATCTATGGTAATTGTATCTCATTTCTTTTCATGGAAGCAAAGTGAAACTGATGTCAGGGCCCACACTCACAATTATATATTTAGAAACGTGATTCGTACCCAATTATTAGCCTTGAGTTCGATATCTACAGCATCTCCAATAGATACCCAAAACTAAAAGTTCTCCAACCGTACACCAAACGCGAACTCAAAATGCATTTCCTTCTTTTCTCTCCTATTTTAAACGCATATATGCGTTTGAGAATGAGATATCCCAAAAAATGCGTTTGTATTAAAAATTACAATATATACCCTATTCTTAATTAAGGTATTAAAGTACCCATATAAAAAAATAACAAAATAAATAAAAGTATATAAAAGGACTCCTGTTATTATTAAATATTTTTTTCTATGTTTTTCTTCTATGAAAAAATATTGAGTTTACTATTAATTTTGTGACGTTATTTTTTTAAATCGAAAATAACAATGTTGTTTAATTTGTAAAGTTGTAAGTTAAATGAGTAATATTAAAAATGAGGTAGGAGAATATTACAACAATGGTCTTTTGAGTTTGAGAATTGGTCTGTCGGTTGGAGAAGAATTACTGCATTTTGAGTTTGAGAATGAGTTTTTCGATTGGAGAAGGTCGTAGACCATCCACCCGAACAACGCATTCTCAAACTCAGACTCATTCTCAAACTCAAAATGTAGTAATTATTCTCCAGCCGTTAAACTCATTCTCAGACTCAAAAGAATATTTTCGTAATATTCTGTTCTACATCAACTTTTATAAATTTTCAATACTATCCATATATTTTATATGTCACATATTAGACGAAAAAGTAAAATAAAAGTATTATTTAAATATTTGTTTACAATAAAAAATTATTTTCAAATATATAAATGTAAAATACCACAATAAATCGGATATACGAACTAAAAATTTTTGGAGGAAAAGCAAATTATAAAGTTAAAAGGGGTTGCTTTAGAAGAGTTAAAAACTTGTACATTGGATGAAAATGGAAACGCATGTTTGCCTACATAGTTTAGAGAAAATAAGAAAAATGCATTTTGAAAGCCGACCGGAATTAATCTATCCCAAAAGCTCCTCCTTCTCTCTTATTTTTTTCCTCCCAAACCCTAGAAACCCGCCGCCTTTCCCCTTTCCTTTCTCTCCCCCCTCCTACTCCACCTCCATTGGAGGTGGTAGAGATGGAGGTGGGGAGGTTCCTTTTACATGTTTCTTTTTCTTTTGTTTTTCATAAAATAAAAAAAAAAATTGCCCTAGAAACCCGCCGCCTTTCCCCTTTCTCTCCCCCCTCCTACTCCACCTCCATTGGAGGTGGTAGAGATGGAGGTGGGGAGGTTCCTTTTACATGTTTCTTTTTCTTTTGTTTTTCATAATACAAAAAAAAAAAAATTGCCGCCTCCGCCTTCGCTTCCATTGCACCGCCTACGCCTCCTCCGTCGCCACCGCCGTCTTTTCCACCAGATCTGACACAGCTCCTGCCACAGTTTCTTCCTCCGCACCCTCCACAGCTACTACCACCTTGCCGCTGCCTCTGCCGTCCGCCGCCGCTGCAGCCACCTCCATCGCCTCTGCCGCTACTTCTGTCGCCCGCGGTAGTCGCCGCTGCCACCCCCGTCGACGCTGCCGTCGTCACCAGTTCTGCCTCTGACACCCTGCCGACGTTCTCCCACGGGACTCCCGTTGGGAGCTCGGTCTCCCGATCCACGGATCAGGAGTTTTTCTCCCTTGTTGGAGCCCTCAGTCCGATGAAGACAAAATCCAAAAATCGACGACCGAAGAAAGTGAAGAGTATCGTAGAATTAGCTTAATAGCTTTTTTTGTTATAGGTTCTTTAGATCTTCGGTTTTTAGATGATGGGTTTTTTTTCTGTCGGTGTTTGTCCCTTGTGGACTGTTTTCTTCCTTTTTGGGAGTGTTGTTCCCCTTTGTGGGGTTGTGTGTTGCTCCTATGTGAGCCTTTGTTCTCCCGGTTAACTATGTACCGGTGAGACCCCTTGGGCTATTTAGTCATGTATCTTTGTTATTAATGCAAGCTATCGTTTCGAAAAAAAAAAAGCAGACCGGAAAAGCTCTTATAGCACTATGCCAATTGAATAAAAAAAATGGGAAAAGAAAACAAAAATCAATGAGTTGTTCAAGTAAAAAATAATATAAAATAACATTCGAAAAAGCTAATCACGACATAGAAGAAACGAGGATGAAATCCCCAAGAATTGTATGGTGTCAAAAGCCAATTCTAAATGGATTGATTACAAAGCATTGCATATAAGGTTTAGTACATATAACTCCAATCGTTTTAGAATGAAAGAAGAGCAAAAAAGTTGGGCTTCATTATATCTCCCAACACCAAGCAAAAATCACTCCATTGAGATAAGAGAGCTCCAATCTCTAAGCTTTGTACTATGTGTACAAATACAAACTGCTAACTCATCTAAGAAGATTCTCAGGCACAAAAACCCAGCCCAACCACCACCCTATATGTTAATATATAACAATAAGAACAAGAAAAAAACATATCAGCAGACATTACTAAGATCACTTCACTTCATAACAGTCTCCTTTGCTATATAATTTATTTTTTCGGCCTATGCTGCTGCAAAAAAAAAAAAAAATTCGAATGAAATAAAAACAAAGCTCAAAAAAAAAAAAAAAAAAAAAAGTGAACGACAAAATCTTACCTGCGAGTAACGAACGGTCTCCAGCCGAAGATTAGCAGATTTAACGATAGCCTCCCATTTAGGATCGACGTCGTCCTTAGTGGGACCAACCGCGCTTTTACGGCTCAAATGCGAAAATGGATTTCCCAAAGAAGGCAAAGTTCGCCACAGCCAAGATTCCTCCGGCGATTTCGGCAATGGAGGAGGGAAAGGAGATTTTACGACAAACGCAAATTCATTTGATTCTTCTACTTTACGTTCTTCCCTTATCACGCGCTTAACCTCATACCCATCTTCGTCCTTATATGGCCGCGGCGATTCTATGTCAAGACTTTTCCTTTCTGGCGATCTTTGACCGTTGTTCTTCTGATTCCTCGATACGTCTTGCAGGGCTTTGAAAAGCTTGCGAGAAGAGGCGAGTTGGCCATCCAAGTGACGGTTTTCGTCGGCGACTTTCTTCCGTGAAAATGGGGACGGAGATTTCGGTGGGATTTCGTTCCCGCAAGGAGACGAGTTGCCGCTTCTGTAGCGCCTCAAAGGGGACGTGCTTAGGCTGTACGACCCGCGCGAGTTTGGAGTGAACTTATTCGAGGAGTCTCGAGATAGCTTTTTATGCTCGGCGCTCGGTAGCTCCCGAGGTAGCAATCCCGAGTGGAACTTCTTCTTGTGAGGCATCGTACAAGCAATCTTGAACACGTCGAAATAACATCGGATGATGAGATGTCAAACGAAAAAAAAAAAACGTATTTTTTATATTTTTCGATAACTCTAATTAAAATTATAGCTATTCCGCGGTCGTGAATGACACTGCAATCGAAAATCACGTTGGTCGTAAACTCTGACAAGCGCCGACATTCGATTTTCGACTGCACGGCTGTCAAGACTCAGCTGAAATCAGTGCTTCAAGCTTAAGCTTTTAGGTGAAATGTTCATTCAACAACAACCAATCGCAAAATTCGAGCGACTGCGGACAAGTATAGGACCGCGATCAACCCTTCAAAAAAATAAGATAAAAAGGAGAAAAAGAATCATACCTTGTCGAGGGGTCCGCTAAGCGCCTTCCTCGTGATTCTCCCCACCTGGCCGAACGACGAAGGCGTCTGCGGCCGAGATTCGGCTTTAAGCGCGGGCAAAGGATTCACCAGACACAACGAAGAGCTCCTCGCGCAGAAAAGCGGGATTATTGCGCCCCAGCGCTTACTGATCCACGCCTTCTTCTTAATAGGTGTACGCCTCTTCTCCACGCATTCGTCTTCCTCGCTTCCTTCTTCTTTCTTATTGTTATCATCCGTAAAATCAATATTATAATTACGAGGGGGAAACTCGGCGCCGACGTAGCGCTCCTCCACAGTGGTACGCTTTTTCTGAAAAACATCGCCGGAAACGACCTTCTTCTTCTTCGCATTGTACTGCGGCGCATGAGTTTCTAACACTGCTGCCTTAGCCGCCGGCAAGAACCTCTTCATCATGAGATCCCTCGTCTGAGCGTCCACCGAGAAAGTTCCGGAAGGTTCCGCTCCCCCGCCATTACTCTCGTTCAAAGACTGCTGCAATTCCCCGAAAGAAAGCGCGTCAACGACATCGGAATATTCATCATCTTCTTCTTCTTCACCTTCGCTCTCTGTAGCGCACTTTAAGCTCTGATCCAATTTCTCCAAGAGAATATCATGGTCGTCGAGGTCGACGAACGAAAATGCTTCCACTTTGGGCTTATAAAGCAAATTCTGATCGTTGGATCGTTCGAGTCTCAGTAACGGCCCGGATGAGAGTCTGCACGGGGGCAGTTTCGGAATTTCTCCAGAATGGAAACGGAGGGAATTTGTATGGTATTTGGGGCGGCCGGGCGTTTGTTCCCACCGAAAGGGAACGGAGGAGGTTGGCTTTGTTTTTATTACTTCATCGTCGTCTTCTTCGCCGTGTTCGATTTTGAGGAGATTGAGAGATTGCTGTCTCGAAGGTGGCAGCAATGGCTTGTGATCTCTGATATTCGTGGGTGGCTCCGAGGAACGCGAAGAAGGCGATGAGTATCGCCTGGCCGAGTAAAATGGCGCGTTGAGATTCAGTTGCTTCTTCTCCATTTCTGTTCGAATGAATAACGGTTAGAATCAGACAAAGAAGCACTTGGAATATATTGAAAAAAACTGAGATTAACAATGGTTCAAATCAGGCAATTTTGTGCTATAGGACTACTCATCGTTGACGCTAATGCTCGAAGGGGTCATTTTTCACCATTCTCAAAGTTCTGATGAGTGTTATTGTAAGCCCAACTTAATAATTAAAAACCGTAGAACTTGCAAATCTGAGCAGGAAAAAGGGGGAAAGATCTGCCAACATTAATTACCCAGCAAAATAAAAATTAAATGCGAGGCCTACCTAAATCTTTACCAGGAAAAGGGAATTAAATGTCGAATTTCCAACCCAACAAAGCAAGCAAATCTCGAAACAATTAATGAAGAAAATCAGCAGCACAACACAGCGAGATGTTAATCTTACCAAAAGAGCTGAAGATGGATTTTTCGGCAAACGACAAAAAGGGAAGCAAAAAAGTTGGTGGAAACTCCACTCAAAACTTAGCAGTGATCAGTCTCACATAATTGCAGACAATGCTACCTTGTAAATAAAGAAGGGGAATGACAATGTCGGGTTCTTACATTTGAAGTCTCGTCCCGCGAATTATGGCAAGACAAGAGGAGAGGAAAAAGAGGGCGTGACATGAAAAAAGTGTAATAAGAAATTCAAAGGGAGATATAGAGAAAGAGATGGGCAAATATTATATAAAAAAGAAGAAACAGTGAGAACCTTTGACTGGTGTGTTTAGAGCTGTCAAAACGGGCCGGCGGGGCGGGCCGGCCCGTAACCGCCAAAAGCCCGTCAGTGGCGGGGCGGGGGCGGGTAAGCCCGCCATCTGGCGGGCCTAAGAAATGCATAACCGCCCCGCCCGCCGGCGGGCGCGGGCCTGGCGGGCTTAGCCCGCCAGGTTAAAATAAAATAAAAAAATTAAAATATTATATTAAAAAAAGGAAAAAATAAGAAAAAATAATAAATAATACAAAAAATTAAATATAAAAAATAGGAAAAAAATAAGAAAAATGAACGAACATAAATTTAATTTAATAAACTTTTTTAATATTAATATATTTATATTAATAAGTACCAATTATTATTTTATATTCACAATATTATATTATAAAAAATATAAATTTTTTTACTTAATCTGGCGGGCTACCCGCGGGCTAGCCCGCCCCGCCCCGCCGAAGCCCGCACCCGCCGCGGGCTTGCCCGCCAAGGCCCGCCCCCAGGCGGGCCTAAAATTTCAGAGCCCGCCCCGCCACTTTGGCGGGGCGGGGCGGGCCGGCCCGCGGGCCCAAGCCCGTTTTGACAGCTCTAGGTGTGTTGTGTAATGTGGCTTTTTTCGGCTTATGAATGAATGATGACCAATTTGTAGCGGCAGTGAAGGAATGTAATTGGAAAAACTCTACCGCTGATTGCTGAGTTTTGACTCAAGGCAAGGCATGTGAACCTAATAATAATAACGTGGTGGGGGCAGATTTTATGCAAGAAAAAGTGTAAAGAAAGGTTGGTGGATTAATTACATTTCCATTTTACTATCATTCTTATTTTTATTATTATTGATAATATATGTATAGCATGGTTGTCATGACCGGACCGGACCGGACCGGCCGGTTCCAGCCGGTTCTGACCGGATCGGTCAAAAATCCGGTCCGGTCTTTTTTTAAAAAAAAATTAAAATAAATAAATTTTTTTTGCTTAAATAAATTACACAAAATAGAAAAACTAATAAATTAGTTTGGCCTAGTGGTTAAGTTCTGGATATTTTACTTAGTGGTCTTGGGTTCGAATCCACCAAACACCCAATTTTATATATTATAATTAACCTATTAGTTTATAATTTATTTTTATTTAAATTTGACCTCAACTCATTGATTTAATACTTGGCATACGATTAATTTATAACAAACCACACAATTTACGTATTTAATTTTCTCATTGATTTAATACTTTGTATACCCAACAACATCGGATAGAGTGTTTTCCATCTGGAAGTGAAACCACAGTCCATGTGTGGTTGTCCTCCAAACCTTTCATCCCCACCGACATTGCTTCACGCCATTCATTATGCCGAATGGCATGGTGATAGAAATTTGGTTCTGACTAGATGATACCGTTAAAACGAAATTTTTATATTGTTTAGATAATGAATCATAAGATAAATGGTTTGATAAAAGATATTATGAAGTATAGGTCTTAGTATTATAACAGCAAAGTCCCTTAGATAAGAAGGCATCTTTGACTCCCTTGAAGATTTCCTAATCGGCTGCAAATTAGGAACATCATCTGATGTTATAGACTCTTCAACAGAAGGATGTCCGTATAGATAATAGGTTCAAAGTTTATTCCAATCCAGGCTGTTTCTGCTTCGACTTGTTATCTAATTGAGTTTCCTGTGCTAAAAAATCATTAAAAGATCGAGGCAAGACCTTGTCTGTAAACATATCCAAGTCATCTGTGGGCAATTTCTTAAGTGGAAAGATTTCCTCATAAAATTTAGCATCCCTGCTAACAACTACAGTAAATGAATCCAAATCCAATACCTTATAACCTTTCATTCCATTCGGATATCCAAGAAAAACACAAGGTCTTGCTCTTGGTTGAAATTTATTTCTACCAGCCACTAAAGTTGACACAAAATAGAGACAACCAAAAGTCTTTGAAAATCTGAATCTATAGGTTTATTATATAATAGCTAATAAGGAGTTTTGTTCTTTAAGATCCTAGAAGGTGTTCTATTTATAAAAAAAGTTGCAGTGTACACACTCATTCCAAAATCATAGAGGCAAATTTTACTGGAATAATAAAGCACGGGCCACATTCAAAAGATGTTGGTGCTTTCTTTCCACAACCGAATTTTGTTGTGGTGTTTGCACGCATGAAAACTGATGAATTGTGCCTTTCGCATGAAGAAGCTCTGACATTTTAAGCTCCGGGACATTATCAGATCGTAACACCTTTATTACACTTTTGAATTGGTTCTCAACCATGTTAAAAAAGAAAGTAATTGCTGCTTGTGCATCAGCCTTTTGTTTTAACAAGAAGATCCAGGTATATCTAGTACTATCATCTACAATAGTTAGAAAATACCTGTGTGAGGTGTGTGATTCAACATAAAAGGGACCCCAAATGTCACAATGCACTAAGTCAAAAGTTGAGCAAGCCATCTCATTATTTTTATCAAATGACAATCTTTTCTGTTTTGCAAGTGGACAAATCTTGCAGAATTTCTCCTTATTAGCTCTATGATAACAATCAAGACTCATTGCTAATCATCAACTCCTTGGTTGAATTCTGAACAAGAAACTCATCATCAATAAAGGTACTCATATTATAATTTTCTAGCAAGGCGCTGATCGAAAGCAAATTAAAATGGAATTGCAGGACATAAAATACATCAATTAAGATTAAATCTGATGTTATTTTTACAGTTCCTGCAAAATCAACATTAAGAGACATGTTATTAGGTAATGTCACATAGGCATTTTTATAGGTTTTAAAACAAGAAATTGTGACTGATGACAACATATATGACTTGAAGCACCTGAGTCCACCAACCACATGTTCTCAGATTTTAGATTCGGAACATTAAAAGAAAGGATTATACCCCTCGTGTTACATTTACCCGATTTAGATTGGCTTGTGTGAAGTCCAGTATTTCGAGCATCTGCCCTATTTATGAACTCTTTAATTGCTGAAGCTCATGAGAATTCAATTGTTGAGCGGGTTGACCAATCACATTGTTCTCCATCGAATGTCTTCTATCATCAATCTGTATCTGGTTTGTCAAGAGCTGGTTAATCCTCGTCCCTTTGAGTTTCAAATTTTGTCTGTAACCTGGTGGGCAACCATGGATTCTGTAGCAAGTTCCAATCCAATGTCCTTGTTTGTTACAATGAGTGCAGTAGGGCCGACTCGCTTCCTTTCTTTTATTGGCTACAATCTTTCAAACCTGTAGAGGTGCTGCGACATTATTGTTCTTGGCTACCAGGGTCATATGTTGTCCCAAAATCCTCTATCCTGGACAATTGATCTTTGGCGTTCTTCTTGTGAAACCAGTGAAAAGACCTTGTAGATTGGGGGCAATGGGTCCATCAATAAGATTTGGCCCCGTATATCTGAATATGACTCATTAAGACCCATAAGGAGCATCATCACATAATCTTTGTCGAAGTAATCCTTCAGATCTTGCACATCTCCACAAGAACAAAGCCCACATTACAAGAAGGTCTGAAGTTTGTCAGTTCATCCCATAAAAATTTAAATTTTGTAAAATACAGTCCAACTGTCGATTGTCCTTTGGATAGGTTGAGAATTTCCCTTCTTAATTGGTAAAACCTTGGTCCATTACTTTCTTGGAACCGCTCATTTAGTTTCTGAATATAAATGCTCCCAGAGATTTCCTTGGACACAGAATTCAAAATCCAACCAATCACCACATCATTGTTCCTTCTCCACGCCATATACATCTTCCGATCTGTTAATAGTGGTTTCTTAATTGTGCCATCAACAAAACCATTTTTGCTCTTCACTGAGAGGGCTATAGCCATCCCCCTATTCCAAGATTGGTAATTATCCCCGGTTAGAGGATGATGCACCAAAATCAGGCCAGGATTGTCGTGTGATGCAAATAAAAGGGATGAAGTGGATAATCCAAAGGTGATTCTGTGGTTGAAGGTGCCGTGGACGATGTATCGCTGTCTTCTTGATATGCCATTGTCTTGAAATCTTGACAGAAATATTAGCGATTCTGTAGCGTCTTGTGATAGAGTCAAATTTCTTTGATTACGAAGAGAAGGAGCGAATTGAATCAGATTTGGTGTGGGAAGAGATGCTCCATGATACCATATCAAAGGTTTTGGGTGCTTCACAATTGGGTTGAAAAGACCATATATGTATTGTAAAATAATTACTTCATGTTATAAGAGAGATTTATATACAGCTCAGACCTTATTACCGACTTAAAGAAAAAGAAACTAACGGTCAAAACTCAAATTAAAATACATACGAAGCAATCGTCTTCTTATCTGTTGCTTTCGTACTATATTACCTGGGCTGCTGAAATTATCCAATACAGCTAAAAAGGACAATGTCGAGCCATATTAATTTACGCCAGGCTTCTGTTGAAGGACGATGATAGTTAATATATTTTTATATCAATATATTTATTTTTATAATAAGCCCAAGTCAACAAATTCAACCAAACAACAAAGATGGGCCCGTTTTCCATACGGTATCATTTCTTAGGGTTGTGTGCTGGACCACTTATTTAGGGCCTCATAGGTGAAATGGTTAGAGAACCATTCAATAAAGATGGACCAAAAGTCTCACTTTGGCCTAACAAATTGGTGAGGACAATGATGCCCTTTTCTATTTAATACTTTGCTTACTCTATTATCTTGATTACATAGACATGGAGTAACGAGCACGACATATTTTCTGGGCTCAAGTTTGAGCTTTAACCTTTCATGTGAGTTGACTAATGCAACGAAGCTCATATTAGAAGTATCTATTACAAAAAGATAAAAGAATATTTTTAAACGAAATAAAAACAATAAAAAGAAGCTTGCTACCAAGCAATCTTGCGCGAGCAAGCTCAACAATCATGAGTTGAGCTTGATTGTTACGAGTTGGAGCTGAGTTAGTCAGCTCGGCTTTACCATAACCCCTACTATAGACAAAGTTGGGGGAAAATAGAAAATTTCTTACATTTTTGTTGTTTTAACTATTTTTTCAAGGTAGGAGAAAATAAAGTAGGAAAAAAATTAGGAAGATGGGACAGAGTTTGTCGTGACTTGGTGAGCAGCCAAACATATGAAACAATGGAGTTGGGGAGACTTAGGTAGCCGAGGTTGTCGTAGCAACAATTATGATCCAAAAGCATCGTGGATTGGGTAAGACTTATACGATATTTTTCACTTTACCTTTATAAATTGAATGAATATTCAAAATTGCTAATAATAAAAACTACTGCTCGATTTAGAGAAATGATATTACTGGAAGTTCCTTTCCCATTTAATATTATTTTGTTGGAATAAATTATTTTACCAATAATTAAATTATATATTTAAACATTGATGAGCTATATTAATCTTTAAACTAGATAAGTTAATCTTAATAACATTATAACTAAATGGTCCATACCATACTATTGTGCATGGGCCCTTCTCTCCATAACTCCACATGTTTAACCACAAGCTTCAACATCTCTGCCCCTAATTGATAAAGGGACTTCAAATCTTGATTAGGATATGTTTCATTTTGCCAAGTATTATTTAATAAGTTTCGTTGTTGATCATCATTAAATAATAAAATATTGATACCTACATGCATCTAATAATTTAGTTTTGTTTCAAATGCTAATAGCATTTCACATTTTCACGTGTAATTTGGCCCACGATGTTTATATTCATCATATCAGCCATGTAATGACATTTCACACATAATCATTTCATGAAGTGAATCGAATTAATCCCTCTGCCCGCGTGTGATAGGTTTCTGATGAATGATGAGGTACAATTAAAATGGTCATAATTGAAGATTCATACTTAAATTAAAGTGATTTAAAAATATTAAGTTCTTATTGATAGGGCAAACAACTTCGAACAATTCAAAATAATAAATTCATTATTCAATATTATCTCGATCCCTAACAAGAATTGATCGTAGAAAATGTGAACACGAAGGTGTAACGTGGTTCAGATTCAAGCTTTTGAATCTTACGTCCACGGCTGAATGTGTTTGTTCTCTTATTGATCACAAAGATGATTTACAGAGATGAAGAATGAAAAGAGGGTTACATAAAATGAAAACGAAGAAGTCCTATTTATACTAAAGGAAGCGCGCGTCTCCAATAACGGTCTTCAACGACCTTTTGAATAAAACGCTTCTATCACGTGTGGCTCTGTAAGTGAGATGCGAGCTTATAAGCGGAAATGTGATTTATTAACATAACGTTGGCTCCTTTGCAGAACTCTGCTCAATCTCTGTTTTATTAATAAATTCTGATCGAGCTTTGCTATCCGAATGCTATCAAGTGAGCTGTACCACCACTCTCATACTTAGAATTTTCTCCTTGTTCTGATAGCCCCCCACAAGATGGCTGGTATAAATTTATAACAGACATCTTGACTAGGAATCTCTGCAATACTGGGTCTGAAAGTGGCTTCGTAAACACATCAGCTACCTGATTTTCTGTTCTAACTGGGAGCAGTTTTATAGAACCATTTGATAGATGATGTCTGATGAAATGACAGTCTATCTCGATGTGTTTGGACTTTTCATGGAATTTAGGGAGGCAAGCTTTAGTGTTGATTGGTTGTCGCATAAACAAGTGGAACTTGCGTCATATCAACCTCCAATTCTGCCAGCAGATGCTTTATCCACAGTACCTCAGCCACTAAAGATCCCAGAGCTCTATATTCTGGTTCTGTGGATGATCTTGAACGGTAGCTTGTCTCTTGCATTTCCAAGTTATCATTGAATCACCCATGAAAATGCAATAGCCAGATACATATTTTCTGGTGTCTCTGCAAGCAGCCCAGTCTGCATCAGAGAACCCTTTCAGCTCCATGTTCGGTTTTGAATCAAGAAGAACTCCTTGGCCAGGTGAAGCTTTGAGATATCTAAGAAGATGATGAGCTGCTTTCATGTGTCCTGTCCTTGGGGCTGAGATAAATTGTCTAAGTTTATGTACTGCAAAAACTATGTCAGGTCTAGTGAAAGTTAGGTAAAGCAATCGACCAACTAGCCTCCTATACTTAAATGGATCACACAGCAGTTCACCATCTGATTCTGTCAGGTTGTCTCCTTGGTTCATAGGTGTAGCCAAAGGCTTGGAACCTGAGTATCTCGTGTCCTCTAGTAGCTGCAATGTGTATAGTCTCTGAGATATGTAGATGCCTTGCCTGCTCCTTGCAACTTCAATGCCTAGAAAATATTTAAGCTCACCCAAGTCTTTCACCTTGAAGATTGAATGAAGCTGTTCTTTTACTTCTTGTAAGATGTGGAGTTGAGGGCCCTGCCAGCACTATGTCATCTACATAAACCAGAAGTATTACCAGCTCCTGACCTCTCCCTTTCACGAAGAGGGTATGGTCCATTGTGTCTGCCTAAAACCAAAGGCTTTAACAGCTTCGGTGAATTTTCTATTCCATTGTCTTGATGATTGTTTCAGCCCATAAATTGACTTATGTAACTTCCAGACCATTCTCTTGGACCCTGTTCTTTCACAGTTTTTGTAAAAGCCCTGAGGTGGATCCATGTAAAATTCTTCGGTTAAATCCCCATTCAAGAAAGTATTGCTCACATCCATCTGCATTAAGCTCCATTCCAGCTTTGCTGCTAAGGTGAGAATGATCTTGATGGTATTGGGCTTAGCTACATGGGCAAAGGTATCTATATAATCGACCCCTGATCATACCCATTTGCTACCAAACGAGCTTTATGCTTCATAATCTGCCCATCTGAATTGTTCTTGAGTTTGAATACCCAACGGCTACCTATTAGCCTTTTGCCTTCTGGTAGTTGCACCAAGGACCATGTGCCATTGTCCTCTAGTTCCCTGAACTTCATTCATGGCCTCTTCCCATCTTTTATTGCCTACAGCCTGTGCATAAGATCTGGGCTCTTCTGCCTCTGAGATTTTGCCATCAGAGTCTGATACTGAGGAGTGAATTGTGAGCTGGAGTCAACCTTTGAGATTGGATATAGGTTTCTCACTAGCTTGTTGTAGTAATAATCCTTTAGATAAGAAGATTTCCTCTGATCTCTTGCTGATTTTCTCTGTGGCTGATGTGCTTGCTGCTGCTCTCTAGTATCATTTGTACCTGTATCTGTGATATCAGTGTCTTCGAGAGCAGGTTCATTTACCATGTCTAACTCATTGTCTGCTGTTGGAGGAACAATCCCATCATCACTTATTGAATCTGAAGGATAGGATCTGGGCAAGACACAGGCTAGAAATGGATCAGCTGGAGGCCAAGCAGTTTGATCAGACTTGAATGGGAACTCATCCTCTTTGAATTGTACATCTCTGGAAACAAAAATTTCCCTTGTGTATGTCCATGACCTTGTACCCTTTAACACCATTTGGGTAGCCTAAGAAGATGCATTCCCTTGCTCTTGCATCAAACTTCTTCCTCCCAGCTGCTAGAGTAGAACTGAAACATAGAGAACCAAAAACTCGAAGCAAGTTATAGTCTACTGATCTTTGATATAACACCCGAGGCTCTTGTTTCCTAGCTTAATGGAGGGTGTTCTATTGATAAGATAAGCAGCAGTAAGGACACATTCAGACTAGAACTTCATGGGAATTCCAGATTGAAAGAAAATAGCTCTAGCTACATTTAGTAAGTGATGTTTTCTTTCTACAATAGAGTTTTGCTGAGGGGTTTGGACACAAGATAGGTGATGTATGATTCCTTTTTTCCCTAAAGACTTGAGCTAGATTAAACTCTCTCGCATTGTCCGTTCTAATTACCTTAACCTTACTCTTAAAGTGAGTATCTACCAAGGCTAAGAAATAGTTGAGCACTATGGGAACTTCAGACTTGTATTTAATCATAAACAGCCATGTAAAACGAGTGTGATCATCAACTATAGTCACAAAGTATTGGTTTCCTACATGAGAAGTGACATGGAATGGACCCCACACATCACAATGCACAAGATCAAATGCTTCACATGCTGTTTTACTATTGTCTGGAAATGATAGTTTCTTTTGTTTAGCAATCGGACATATCTTACAATAGGAGCTAGCAGAACTGCCATCATGCTTCAAGGCTGTTCTAAGTATATCTAAGACTCTATGAGATGGGTGTTCTAATCTGCTACGCCAAAGATCTACATAGAACTTATCCTGGGGGTACCCATGGACATGATAGCATGTCTCCATCGTATGTCCCCTCCTATTGCAATGGGTACATAAAGGTTTCCCTTGGTCTTTCTTCTGATGGTAAGCGCCCTTCTTGTAAGCTTCTCGGTCTGTCCTAGCAGCCATCATAGCCATGTTGTTGCTGTGATCATCAAGGCTTGGTGTGGCCTTAAGAACCATCGATCTCTGTCTTTCCTCCTGTGCCATTAAAGAAAAGACTCTATTAATTGAAGGCAGAGGCTCCATAAGAAGAAGTTGACCTCTGATGGCTGAGAAAGAGTAATTGAGCCCCATCAAAACAGCTAAGACATATTCCTCATCAAGATGGGTCTTGATCTCCTTGATGCCCCCGCAAGTGCAGTTACAAGATGGCCTGTAATTTGACAGTTCATCCCACAGGGATTTGAGCTTAGTGAAGTAAACTGCAACTCCATCAGAACCTTGGTCAAATTCATTAATTCCTTCTTCTGATAGATCCTCGGCTTGTTAGTCTTGCAGAATCTTTCTTGCAGGTCCACCCAGACCTCTCTGGCTGACGAACTGTATAAAATGCTGGCCGAGATCTCCTTCGATACTGAATTAAGGATCCATGATATAATGACATTATTATTACGCTTCCATGCGCTGATCTGATTCTGGGAGCTGATGGAATTCTGGCTATCTGCAACAGGTGGCTGTAGAGTTCCATCAATGAAGCCTTCTTTGTTCCTTCCAATAAGTGCGATGATCATCTCCTTGCTCCAAGTTGCATAATTTTCCCCATTGAGCACCTCATGAACTAAAATCTGACCTGAAGTATCATTATTATTGAGGAAGTATGGATCGTTGATCAGTACGGTGGAGCTCGAATTGATAATGCCGGTGTGGTCGCCATTCGCAATTCAATGATTGCAAGATTGATTTGAATAATCAGAAGAAATCTTGAAGATCTAGCACAAGTGTTATGCTTTGATACCATAACAAGAATTGATCGTAGAAATTGTGAACACGAAGGTGTAACATGGTTCAGATTCAAGCTTTTGAATCTTACGTCCATGACTGAATGTGTTTGTTCTCCTATTGATCACAAAGATGATTTACAGAGATGAAGAATGAAAAGAGGGTTACAGAAAATGAAAACGAAGAAGTCCTATTTATACTAAAGGAAGCGCCCGTCTTCAATAACGGTCTTCAACGACCTTTTGAATAAAACGCTCCTATCAAGTGTGGCTCTGTAAGTGAGAGGCGGGCTTATAAGTGGACGTGCGATTTATTAACATAACGTTGACTCCTTTGAAGAACTCTGCTCAAACTCTGTTTTATTAATCAACTTTGATCGAGCTTTGGTATCAGAATGCTATCAAGTGAGCTGTACCACCACTCTCAGACTTAGAATTTCTCCATGTTCTGATAATCCCTACGTGCATGCATCAATCTATCCTTTTTGTATTGCTTTACAACAAAATCGACACCTATCCACATTATTTTGCTCGCTTGGATACATATCCAAATATAACAATTTATTGAATTGAGATTTGGTAACCGATTCAGTGCATAAATCACACATACCAAGTCCAGTGCATTCCCACTGACGTACCAATCTTAGTTTACCTTCTATTATTTGAGAAATAAAAGAAAGTTAATTTTATATCATTAGGAAAAATTCATATATATATATATATATATATTAATATTATATATATACCAATGAAAAAAATTTGAAAAATGGAAAGAAAAAGAGGGTTCTAAGCCAGGACCATATAATGCACTAATAGTGGCTCACATCGAACTGGTAACTATGTGCCAAACTATTATATCTAGAAAATTGAAAAAAAAAAACGAATTACTAAATGAATAGACCATCATATTGTACCATATATAGATGTGTATATATATTTCACTGAAGGAAATCATGGATTAGGACCAAACATGTCCTAAACCAAAGTGATTTTTTTATCGCCGGGCTTCGCATTATAATTCTTTACCCTTGCTTAAAAAGTTGCAAAAAGGCCCTCAACTGTTTATTCATTTACTTTAACCTACGGAATAATTTAATAACCATCTATCTATACTCTTATATTAATTGTTAATGCCTTTAAAAACTATCGTGATTTGGTGTGTCAATTAATCAATCATAATTTTTTTTTGTAGAATGATTTTGTTCATTTACCACTATCGAATGTTAGTTCCCCTTTACACCAGTGTCCCCAACTCACTACTTGCAATTCATATTAAGGAACTACAACAGATACGTTGGTAAGTAGCAGAATCAGTAGCCCTTTTACTCGACACACAACTCTTATTCTGCATTTCATCTCAGTGGCAATAGCTTGGGATATCTGTTCCACACTGAACTCGCCATCTTCATGCATTCTTCGGTTCCTGTCACACCATAAGTGATAGAAAATAGAAGCAATGCAGGGTAGGACAATACTGCTATGCAAGTTCCTCTTCTAACTCCTCATAGGACAGAAAAGCCATTCCAAGTTGCAGCCATGCATTAATACTCTGCAGCACTCCTCGCTGAAACCACATTCCACAAACATATGCTCCAAGGATTTATCTACCACCCCACATAACCTGCACTTCCTATAACTAATGTTTATCCCTCAGTTTATCCTTCTGTCGATGGTAAGTAGTCTCTGAAGTAATAACAGCTAAAGAATATAGGAGTGCTTAGGTACATTGTACCTATTCCAGATGGCTTGATGATATGGAAAGGATGGACTTGCCCCTTTAAGCCATTCATATCCAGATTTGATGGTGTATTTCCCATCTGCAGTTAGCAGTCATTTCCTCCCATTGTAGCCATCATAAAATCTGTTCTTAAGTCTGTGTAATTTCTTCCAATGCCAACAAGTAGGGGTGAGCGCGGTGCGGTTTGGGCAGTTTTTATCGAAAATTTAACCCGACCCAATATATTGCTTTTTTAAAATATGACCCAAACCCGATCATAAAAATCTTAACCCGATACATTGCGTTTTGCTTCTGTGCGGGGGGCGGTTTTTGCGGTTTTAATATTTATTTTTATCATAGCGAAAATTAAGGTAATATTCTAAAGTATAGATAGATCAAAAAGGTATATCATTAACCTATTTACAAATATAAAAGTTTATTACTGAAATGTTATTATCATAGTAATAAATAATAGTAACAGTTAATAAAAGTCCGATAAGAAGCTTGATTAGAAGCTCATATTCATTGTTCACAGTCGGCTTTTGGTAAAGCAACTAAAGCAGTGCCTCATTTTGATCTAAAAATTTTTCTTACAAGAAATAAATTTTTGACTTTAGAATTTTAACTTGCCTTCTATGAGCATCAAATGTTATAGTTCTTGATCTCAAGTCCGAATAAAGGAGGATCGCATTGGAAACACACGTAATTTTTTACTACATAATATTTGATTTCTTTTAAAAAAATCATCATTTAGAACTTCGCTTTACGCAATGCATTATGATTAGGCCATGTCCTTGTATCCAATTCTCCTTTCGAAGAAGAAAATTATTTATTTCAAATTTTAACTCGCCTTCTATAAACTTCAAGTGTATAGTTGTTGATTCCCAGTCCGAATAAAGGAGGAGAGATGCATTGGATAAACATATAAAAAAACTTCCACTACATGATATCTATTTTTTTTATGAAAAACTCATTTAAAGCTTAGCTTTACCCAACGTGTTATGATAAGTCGATGTTCTTGTATTAATAGTAATTAATATTTTTTGGCATCGCTACTATTATGAGTTATATGTATTATTTTATGAAATATTGAATACCATATAGTAAATTTTTAGTATATTTTCAAATGCGGTTGGGTGCGGTTTTATGCGGTTTTAAAAATACAAAACCAAACCCGATTGTAAAATATGCGGTTTTACTTTTAAAACCCAAACCAACCAATCAAACCGTTAACCCGACACTTGCGGTATGGGTTGGGTTGGGTCGATTGGGTGGGACGGTCCGACGGGTTAAATGCTCACCCCTACCAACAAGAGTTGAGGGGGGCAGGGTCACAGCCCAGAAACACTTAAGTTAATAACCACTCACTATCTATTATTAGTATAAAAAAACATATTTTTAATGCACATTAAATTTTAAAATATTTTTAATTTTTAATGAATTGATTAAATATAGGAACACATTATCTACATAAAAATAATTAATTCTGCTATTTATATATAATTGTATATGCATTGAATGTGCAAATAGTACTAGTTCTATTAAAGTGTGTGGAGTGACTATAAATTGCCACATATTTATTTGCAATTTGGTTCATTTAATTACTTTACTATCACTCTACATTTTTTACTTATTATACTTACACCCTTAAACATTATTTTTGTTAATATAGTTAAAAATTATATTCATATATTAGACATAAAAAATAATAAATCTCAAAATTGAGAGCAACCTAATTTTTTTTCAAGCGATAGTTTAATTTCACAATAAGAAATATATGTGGACTAAATTGCTCAATAAGGTCTCTCCGATAACATCGTAACTCGCTAGAGAATGAAAGCTCACACAAGCAATGACAACCAAACAATTTAAAAAAGAGAGAAAAGCGGAAGAAAAACAAGATTTAATGTCTTATACCCAAAGAACTAAAAGAGCTACCACAAAATAGTTACTAAACCAGATCTACAATAGTCTTCGCTTTCTTCGGTCTTCGACTTTAAGTGTGTTTGGTCATGAAAAGTAGTAGGGAAAAGAAAAGGAAAAAAAAATGCAAAATTGTTTTCGTGTTTGGTTGATCGAAGAAATACGTAAGGAAAAGAAAAGAAAATAAAATAAAAGAAAATTTGATTTATTTTTACTTGAAACTACGGAAAACTAATTTCTCATCAAATGGTGCCCAAAACGAAAGAAAACTTACTGAAATAATTTTCTTCCTCGTTGTCTTTTTCACCCCAATTTCCCCAAACCAAACACAGTGTAAGAATCTTGTCTTCTTCAAAAAAGGTAACTCCCAAAAAGGGAGAGAAAAGACTCCTTCAATGAGGAGACTAAAACTCCCAACAGGGGAGACTTGACGAAGTGAGGAGGAAAATACAAATAGAAAAGAGAAAATAGACAAAGAAAAAGAAAGACGAGGAAAAATGGAGCTCCTTAAATCTCCATTAATGGAGGAAGGGGGATAAGCTTGATTTTTTGTTGGGTGTAGTAGTGCGGCTAGAGAGAAAAATAGATGAGCTAGGATGTTGGGTGTTGTAAAGAGTTATTTTGTATGTTTATCATAATAACCTAAATATAATTATATTGTGAGCACAAATATAGATAGTAGGAAAGTAGCATTAGTTTTACTAGCCATTCTACGTGGATCCCACTTCGATGCCCTGCCCAACAAATACATACTACATCTATCTCTTTGTTTAATTTCATTTTAGAAAGATTCTATTCTTCCTCTTATATTCCCTCGAATCTTCTCATCCTTCTCTGATGCGGGCTTTTTAATTAAAATAATGCAATTTAAACAAATATTCATTAAAATAGGGTTATTTTGGCCGAAATTATTAAAATCGAGCGAAACGCGGGCATTAACAGCGACGTCGCGACTAATAGACGCGATGGTGACGTGGCACAGGCTGTCCCACGCGAAAATCCAGCTGGGCCCGTGTGTGGCCCGCGTCGCGTTTAATGGGTGCGACGTCGCGTTTAACAAATGCGAAGCATTGACGCAGCCCACTAAGCCCACTAAATCAAGTGATTGACGGCCCACTACGCCCCACTACGCAATGGGTTGTCGTCGCGCTTAATGGACGCGGCCTTGCATCCAATGCCCGCGACGGCGTCCTTAATAGGCGCGGCGCTTTGCCCTATTTAACCCCCTCGAACGTACGTTATTAATTCATAGAATTTCATACATATCCAATATGGTGTCAAGAAAAATTCAAATAGTTGTCTATTATGGCGGTGAAATCATACAAGAATCAACCACCATTCGATATAGTCTTCAACTCATCGGTGGTCGACGAATTCGTCGCGAAACCAATTTTGATCAATTTCTTAATATGCTGTACGACATGACTTCCGTCGACAATACTTCTTTCTTTTTAATCGTTTGGGTGAAGAACGAATACTATCAACACTCTCGACAGTATCATAATCTCCTACTAATGTCTAGTGATGCCGATCCCGCATACTTCTTGGATCCCGACGCCGAACTCGATTACATTGAGGTCTTTGTCGAGGCAGCTGAGATCGTTCAGTTCGATCGCAACGTAGATGCTCCCGACGAGTACACGTATCCCGTGCCAATGGATTCGTTTCCTGACATTACATCAGTTACTGAAGGATTGAAAAATATTTCGTTTGCCCCTCACGAAGATGTACCTTTGAGTAGCCGTTGCGTTCCTACTAGTTCGACGTTGGCGCAGCCAGAGATCGTTCATGACGCGACGTCAGCGACTCTGAAGCTGATGACGAGCGTGGGGCACTAGAAGAATTTCAAGATCCCGCAGATGACATGATAATAATGATGAACCGATGCCAAGTGAGCAAGAAGAGAACCCAGCATTATACCAGTCGGTGCCGTTTAATACCACTTATCAAATGGCTCCCCCAGAATTTGACGAAACTGGTGGTGATTTTTACGATAGGGACGACCCCGCATTTTTCGTAGGTATGACGTTTAATAGCAAAGAACATTTGAAATGTGCTGTTAACGATTACCATTTGGCACGAGGTACAAAGCTCTCTGTACAAGAACGCCAGAACGGAACTGGCCCAGCTGTAAGTGTGCACGGCGTCAATGTCTTCGAGCAACGGAAGTAAAGTCATGGACGTCGAACTTCCGCTAGAGTCGGGGAACAAAACCGATCCCATGAACAACAGCGCATATGAACGTGCACGCTGATTGACCTCATAATCTGGGCTTTCGTCGTCGATCTCATTGGCTTCTAACCAGTCTGCAAACTTCCTCAACGACACCTTCATCCCGCTATACGCCCCCACAGCAGGTCTGTAACCAGTCAGCTCCTCCAAGTAATCGAGCCATTGATCCTGCGTCCTGTTGTGGATCACACCACTAACCGAGTGACCATCGACGGAGAGTCCCCACAGCACACCGACGTCCTCAAGCGTCGGTCGCATCACCGACAGGCAAGTGGAATGTGTGCGTCTCCTTCATCCACCTCTCTACGAGAGCAGTGATCAAATGTGGATCTAACTTCTAAGATCCACAACTATAGACACTGTAGAACGACTTCGTATCCAACTTCTCCAAAATACGACCGTGCAACTGCACCGGTCGTGAAAGCTTACCCTATACGACACTCTCCAAACCCCTAACGGTCAAAGGCGTGTCTAGGGCGCCATCAGAAATGGATAGTACATCGTTACAAAGATAACTATCCTGGAATATCAACAGCGATCGATCGATCGGACCGCAGTATTCGTAGGTATCCATCCTAAATTGAACGTTTAGAAGTCAATATCGCCACAAATACAAACTAAAACAAACTAAAACAAACACAACATCAACACATAAATCGAATCACGTATCGGAAATCCAAGCAATCATAGTAGAAACCCTAATTCCAAAATTAGGGTTTTAAATTGGGGGAATTCCTAAATTGAATCAAAGATCTAAAATGTATTATATCAATCCAATCTACAACCACGATATCTATATCACATAATTCTACCAAAAACACAAACTTAAACTCACGAATTCGACCAAATTCAAAGAATATACCAAAATCAATATACTAGCAAATTTCATACCGAAATCGAAGAAGACAAGGAAGAAATTCGCAACGAAGAGGAGCTCAAGGGTCGCCTGATGTTCACCGTCGCCGTAAGAGGAAAAATCGCGGCTGAGAAAAGCTGTGGAGGAAGAAGAAATGGTGAAGACAGAAGATGAAGTCACGGGTTTATTGTACATGCCGTCGCGTCTATTAACCGCGGCGTCGCGTCTATTAAGCGCGATGGCCCGTTAACGGGCCCAATAGCTTAACGATTATTCGAATAAGGCCCTTTTCGTTCCGGGCCAGGTAGTGTCGCGCCTATTGGACGCGGCGACGCATTCAATAGATGCGTTTTCCACCATTTTATTAATTTCAATGTAAACAATCCTATTTTATTAATTTTTGAATTAACTAGCATTATTTTAATTAAAAAGCCTCTGATGCGTGCCTACTAAAAAGATCAGCAACTCTCTAACGAAAAGCACCTCTTAAAAAAACAAATATAAGAAAAACATTGGGCATCTTAAGTTCATTGTTGTTATCATGAAGAAGGCCTTAAGATGCTGCATCTCATGCATCTTGCCGTGCGGATCGCTCGACGTCATCAGAATAGTACACCCCAACGGCCGCGTGGAGGAGCTCTGCCGCAAGCACCTCCTCAAGAAGCCCTCCTCTGAGGTTTCGGACGGCGGCGTCCTCCGCCACAGTATGGCGATCGTCTCCCCCGAGTCAAAGCTGCAGTGTGGCAAGATTTATTTCCTCATCCCCTTTGCCCCATCAGAGAAGAAGCATAAGTAGCAGTAACTACCCTCGATCAAAGAGGAAGAAATGTCGCAAGGACGATGTTAATGGTGATGGTAATAGATTTAAGAATAAGACCCGTTTCCTTGTTTATGACAGTTACTTCACTGAGATACTGTCGGAGAAAGTGGCGTCGGCCCAGAGGGATCACGCGCGTCGGAGGGTTGCTGTGTGGAGAGCTCACCTTGAAAGCAAGGTTGTAAAAAGCGCTAGGCGCTACCTAGGCGCCCGAGGGGGGCCTAGCGCCTAGGCCGCCTAGGCGGGGCCTAGGCGGTTTCTAGGCGGGAATTAGGCGGTATATGTATTTTTAATTATTTTTTTCTTTATATCAATATACCTATATTATAAAATTTTGCAAATGTTCAAAATAAATATACAATAAAATTCTCTTAGTTAAATACAAAAGAAATGTATTTTAATATCTGTAATTTAAAGAGTTTAATTGGAGTTTATTGAAAGAAATTATGTGGTATCTCGGAAGTTATATGTAATAAATAGTAAATACACTTTGTTAATTAAAGATTTGATAAGAAGAGTAGGTTTTGTTAATTAAATAATTAATAAGTAAATGGAAATGTTGACCGATCAGCGCTACTTGTGAATTATGTAGTCTTTGCTTGTCCCACACCGATAGTTTACTGGGAATAAGGTGGGAAGGCTGTCTATATAAACGGTATCACCTTCACGCTAGCTTTTATGTGTGTCTGACACATACGAAGTCCCATGTAAGTCATGAGGGACTAAAATAGTAATAAAATTTTGGGAAAAATATAATTGGCGATTATCTGGCCGATTAATCGGATTAGTCGGCCTATTAATCGGATTAGTCGGCTGATTAGTCCCGATTATGCGATTTGCCGATTAATTAGACGATTAGGGTATAATCGCCGCGGTGGCCGTCCGAGTAGCGCCTAGGCGGCGCCTAGCCGGCCGCCTATGCCGAGTTTTACAACAATGCTTGAGAGTATTTCTGAGACGTTATATACTGAAATTTGATGTTTTTTCTTCTGTTGTTTATAATCATTAATTGGAGAAATTATCATTTCTTGAAGTACATTATTAAATGTTATTATGACACTGTAGTAGTGTATAATTGGCCGATAATTTCTTGAATAATCGATAATATATTACAGATTTACAGCACAGTAAAACCAAAAAGCAACTGTGTTCATGCCTCATGGTTGGGTTGGGGATTGACTTCAGGTGCGTGGTCGAAATTGAATTCAGAAAATCAAATCTGAATGTTGTAAAACATAAGGGACCCAAATTGTTATTATCCTCCAATAGAATAGAATAGATGGAACAAGAGGCAGTGTAAAAAGATAATAAAGCTTCCTAGTTTATTTTTCCAAAATTAATCGGAAAAGAAGGAAAAGTTCAATCTGATCGGCGCAAAAAGAATCAAAAGTAGTACGACGCAGGGGTTTATCGGGTCGGATACCCGAACCGCCGGCTAAACCCTGTTAGTTGGCAATGGGTACGGCTCTGTGCCGAAATCGCGTGAACGTCGACCTCACGCGCCTAACCCCTCGGCGGCTCCTCTTATTTCACGCATTCATCGCCAGCCCACGATCCTCTTTCTTGACCAGATTTTGTAATTTCTTTTTTTTTTTACCCTTGATTTTCGATGGGTGACCTAACGGAATCTGCGACGCTCCCACCGCAACCGCCTAACCTGACGCCGCCGTCGCGTCAGCCGCCATCCCGTGAAGACTGTTGGACGGAGGAGGCTACGGCGACGTTAGTCGATGCCTGGGGCAGCCGTTTTCTGGAGCTTAACCGTGGGAACCTCCGTCAGAAAGATTGGCATGAGGTGGCTGACGCCGTCAACGCCCGTCACGGGCAAACGAAGAAGACGATTCGTACTGATGTGCAGTGCAAGAATAGGATCGATACTCTGAAGAAGAAGTACAAGACGGAGAAGTCGAAGATCGCGGAGCACAACGAAACCCTAGCGTCTTCGTGGCCTTTCTTTTCACGGATGGACTTCTTGATCGGATCTAGTTACAGTAAGAATCAGGCGAAATCGACTCCATCAGTGGCGATGCCTCTGATGATTATGGCACCACCGCCGGCGGCGGCTTCGTCTTCGGTTCAGATTCAGTCTAAGATGCCTTTTTCTCTGCCTTCGCCGCCTATGGCTGTTCCTTTGCCTTACAGAAAACCGATGGTGCCTATAGATGGTTATAACCCTCCAATGGTTATGGCCCAGAAGCGTCCTTCACCATCCCCTGGGCTGGAGGGGTCCTCTTTCAGGTAGGGTTTGTAGATGATTTTCGTTTCATCCAATTAATTTTGTGTATGAACTACTCTGATTGCCATATCGAGATTTATCTTAAAGCTTGTTTTTTTTTTTTATCACAATTCTCTTGAATAGATGGAGAATTTGTTTTCTTTTTTTTCCTTCTAGTTTTTACTTGTTCGCTCATTTTTGTGGATGTGTTTAAGAACATTGAGCGATTGTGTGCACAGACAGAACAGATTCGTTTTGCTGAACAATGATGTAGAGAAAACTCAGTCATTTTGAAACCGTAATTTCAGGAGTAATTACTCAGCCATGGCTGCTGCAGCTGCTGCTATGAATGATGAAGACGGAGGGAGTAGTGACAGTGACAAAGAAGATAATGGTGTTGATGAGGATAGGGTTAATCTCAGCGGCGAGGATGATGAGGAAGACGAAGGCGTTGGTGGTGGGTTGACAAGGTTGGCTAAGGCTATCGTGGGCTTTGCAGAAATTTATGAGAAGGTTGAGGGTATGAAACAGAGGCAGATGATCGAGTTTGAGAAGCAGAGGATGCAGTTTGCGAAAGACTTGGAAGTTCAGAGGATGCAAATGGTTACAGACACCCATGCCCATTTGGAGAAGATGATGAAGAGGGTTAAGAGGTCCGAGTCTTCTGATGGTACTGACGAATCATGATGGTGGTTTTGAGAGGTTGAACCATGTTTTCACATTCTTGGTTTTCCTTTTTCTATTTATTTATCTTTGGTATTTTCTAACTGGCTTGGATTTGATTCATGTATGATGGAAATTGTATGCGTTCTTGGGCTTATTATGTTGCTATCTCCTGCATTTTTAGTCTTGATTTGGCTTATTATATGGTGCTATTTCGAGTTGTGTTCTGTACATCAGTTTCTTCGCTTAATATGGGTTATAGTGATCTTATTCGTTTTCATTACGGGGCTTCGCCTATTGTAACCATAGATTTTCCCATTATCATCCATTTGATGCTCTGTTATCAATAGTTCATGAACGTTTTACCTAGTGGTTGTTTGCGTTGCAGGTTTGTGCAGGCTACGTAGGGGCCTTAACTGGGAGTTATTTCTTGCTGCTGTGACTTATTACATCATCTTTTTCTTGCCTTCACTTGCGAAATAGGGCTGTTAACCTTCAGTCAGATCAGTGGATATTTCATGGAAGTTAATATTTATAGTTCTTTGCAGATTTGTAACTTATATAAGTCTTGTATCTGAATTTAGAGTCAACTATTTGAATTATTGATGATATTATAAGGCCAATTGGTGAAGGACCTTCTTAGTTTAGATGTGAACTTACCCCGACTTAAACTTAAACGTAGTGGTGAAAAATGAGTCGATCTAACTCTGTCGAACCTCGGCTCGACCTTGGTTGTGATCCATCGAAGTCGTGACCTCTTTCGAGGAATTTTATACAAAATACCCAACCTTTATCATAATTGAATCATTAATCAATTTTATGTAATATATATAATTCTGTATAATCCATGTTACTTGTAGTTCATTCTATACAATGAAGCGTAATGTCTCAACAGAAACCAAAATTTAAAAAAAAAAAAAAAGAAAGAAAGAAAATAGGCAACCTTTGAATTTTCGATGTTCTTTTCTAAGGTTAGTTTATGATATAAGATAAGATAGGTTTTATCACGAGATATTAATCCGGCTATGAACTATTTATACAGTTCAGTTCCCATTTAACAATATATTGGATAGGATTACAATCTTGTTTACTTACAATGTTATCTCAAATGTCAATTTTACCATTCTAACCATGCCATAAAAAACCTCATCAACACAAAAACGGTTCATCTTCTATTCAATGTCTCTCTCCTAACTGACGCTCGATACGATGTGCGTTACATCATCATCTTAATCTTGTATCCACAGATTTCATTGGTGTTTCTGGCACCATATTTCCACTTCCGGGCTTCTTCTCACCTGCAATCAATGTTTTAAAAAGCGCAAAGCGTAGTGTGCGCGTTTTAGTGTCGGTAGCGCGTAGCGCATTGCGCGGGTATTCGGATAAGCTAGATATAATACAATAAATTATATATAATATATCATAAATATAAATATGGTAACTTTTTATGTCATTATATATAATATATAATAAATATAAATCAATGAAATAAAAAAATAAGGTACAAATAATTTATTAAAATCTAAAATTCAAATATACATGAACGTTATATTAAAAAGTTTATATAATCCTAAACAACAAAATAGGGACTCATGTCACTTAAAATCATTTTTGTTCAATTTACTATCAGTCGAACTAAAATAATCCTATCAAAACGATTCTAATAATTATCAAAAATTATATTTATATAAAAAAATATAAGATATGCATGTCATTATGATTGTTGCTAAACAAAAAATAAATTAAATAAATTTATTTATTTTTATCACACAAGTTACATTAAATAATCGATTTTGGATGGTTTTATGAAGGTAATAATAATTTTAAAAAAACGAAAAACAAAATAATATTACCTCAGTCCCACTTATTTCTTTCCATTTTTCTATTTCGTGCGTCCCACGTAATTCTTCCCATTTCCATTTTTGGTAAAAAAGTATCCCACTAATTAAACTAATTACATCATTAATATTAAAAAAAGTCTTCTCGATTTGAGTGTCTACTAATAACTTTTCTCTCTCCATACCTCAAAAGGTGTACTATAATATTAAAATAATGTGATTTCTTAATCTCCGTGCCCACTAATCTTCGGGAACATTTAAATGGGACGGAGGAAGTATATGTTTGTCCACTTGTCAGACGTCTTTTGCTACCGTACGTGCCAATAACATCTCCTTCCTCCCTCTTCCGAGTAATAATAATATAAAAAGTATCTCTCTCCTTCCTCTTCCAAGTAATAATAATATAATAAGTATCATACGCTTTTTTCCTAACGCGTCGTAGCGTTTTAGAGAAATTTTGCGCAAAAACGCGCCTTGAAGCGCGTGACAAACCGCTTTTTAAAACAGTGCCTGCAATACACAAGTATTAATAATTTGACCAATTTATCCACATACCGTAGCTTCCTCTTCAGTACATAAGCAAACGTTCTCGCATTGAACGAAGAAAGTTTAACGGTCGGCACTCCTGATAAGATTTTGCTCTTCCAAACAGTAAAGACAGAGACCCACCATTGAATCGATCCATGAGAAAGACAACAGTAAATTTGTCATTGTACAAAAGCGTCAATTAAAGAGACAAAGAGAGAACCGGTGTCTTGCACTCACGGAAGTCCTATAAAGAACTTTCAATCGCTACACCGCCTTCATCGATACACGAGCTCGATGAGCCGGCTCGACAAAAGCTCAGCTCGAACTCGAGCTCAATCATAACTATTCGAAAGCTCACGAGCCGGCTAGTAAGCTTTCTATTTTTAATATATTTTTGAAAATATTTCTTATATTTAATTATTTCATTATCTATTTTAGTAAGCTCACCTAGATAATGTTTTTTATTTGGTATTATTTTGAAAACCCTCATCTTGAATGTTTGTTTCAGTATTTTTAAAATGTTATGTTTTTAGGGGATTTTGGAGAAAAATACCCAATGACAATTTAAACTTATGAATCAGTACCTACAAGTTTGATTTTGTAGGGGATTTTGGGGAAAAATACCCAGTGACAATTTAAACTTACGAATCAGTACCTACAAGTTTGATTTTGTGATTAGGTATTGACATTAGGCATAAAATTAGTATGAACTCCCTCACATGGAAGTTACAACAATGCCCTTTCTTCTTTATTTTTTAATTTGGAAATCTTTCTTCTTTATCCCAACACTGTCGATTGTTAAATGAAAAAGAAAATAAGAGCACAAAAGCATATGCCGCACGCGATCGTGGTTCATCAGTATCTTCGTCGGATTTCGATCGACTCTTGGGCTTAGCTCTGACGTCCTTCTTCTTCAAAGCTGCGACACGAAGTTGGTGACTTTTGTTATTTTGGTGACTAATGGTATTTTGTATCTCACCCAGAACCACTGTACACCTCTGCAACATTGATTTCTCATTAGCATTCTTCAAAGATAATTGCGCGACTCTGACGCAGTTTTCTTTTATCGCCATTAGCCAGACATGATGAAGAAGAATAGGAAGAAGAGGGAGAATCAAGGAACATATGAGATTCCGAAATAGATTATGATCGACTGAGATTGGTTTGCTTCAACTCATATATGTGTCTTTTGTTTGAAATCAAATTTGATCGACTGAGATTGGTTTGTGTTGCTACTTAAATGAGTGTTACCTTTTTTTTTTTTTCGATTTGTGGAGACATTTGAAATTATTTGGGTTTATGGTTTAGCGTTTGTTTGCTTTGTGGAGTGGAGCCATTTTGAAGTGGTCTGGCTTAAAAGGTTCAAGGAATACCAACATTTTTCTCCTTAATTTCGCTCAAATGGCTTATTGAGACGATTGGAGTTGAACTCTTGTTCATTTGTGGTTTTGTCAATCCTAGATAGGGCTGTCCATTGGTAAACCGATCGTACCGAACCGATACCGAAAGTTCGGTACAAACCGAATACCGAAATTTCGGTTCGGTTCGGTATTCGGCATAAAAAATCTGAATTTTGGTTCGGTAATTCGGTTACCGAAAAAAACCGAATTACCGAAATATATATAATAAGAAATAATTATATAAAATAAACGAAACATATATTATACATAATATATATATAATAATATATATACAATTAAACATAAAAATAAAATAAGAAAAAATAATAAAAAATAGGAAAAATAAGAAAAAAGTAATAAAAAATAGCAAAAAAATAATTTAAAAATATGAAACAATAAAAATATGAAGAATTAAATATATCTAATTTCATAACATTAATTTTTTATTTTTTTTTTTAAATTAGTTCGGTTTTTCGGTTATTTACCGAAAATAACCGAAATATTTCGGTAATTACCGAACCGAACCGATTAACTTCGGTTCGATATTCGGTTTGAGATTTTTATAACCAAAAATTCGGTTAGCGAAGTTCGGTACGTTACGGTAATTACCGTTTGAACACCCCTAATCCTAGAGCTGAAAAGTTGGGCGGGCCAGCCCATCCGGCCTGGATTGAGTGGGCTGCCCAAAGTTGTATGGGCCGGGTTGGGCGGGCCCAAAGTTGTATGGGCTAATGAAATCTAGGCCCTAGCCCAAATAACAGTCGGTCGGGCCAACCCGGCCCTAGCCCATTGTTTTTGGAACTTTTAAAATTTATTTTTGAAAAAATTCTTTTAGTTGCTGTTCATCTTAATAACACAAGCTTCGTGCACTGCTAATTCAACATATAAACAAAAAGGTGCACTGTTAATTCAAGAAATAAAAAAAAAATATTAAAGCGCTTCGTTCATATGACATATATATCAAAGCAATAGCAATTTAGCATCCAAAAGAGAACATAAAAGTAGTCAATAATCAGCTGAATCTTACATATATGCTTGCATTCCTTCTATTTCTAATCCCACATCCTCCCTTGTACAACAAACAACTGAAATCAAAATCGATTTTAAGCTGTATTATTGTAGTACTATAATATATATATATGTGTGTGTGTGTGTGTGTGTGTGTGTGTATAACCTGAATTTTGAAAGTAACAAAAAAATAATAAATATTAATACCTAAAGATCCAGCTCCGAGTTCGTTAAATCCATGCAACCAATTACGTGTACAAATAAGAGATTGGACAGTTTCTGGGAGCAATGAATTCCTATATTTGGTCAAAATACGACCACCGATGCTAAAAGTAGACTCCGAAGCAACAGTTGTAATTGAGATGCTCAAGATATCTTTTGCCAGTAAGGCTAATTTAGGATACCAATAACTATTTATCTTCCAATACTCTAAGACATACATAGAACTAGCATCATCTCCATTCTCCAAATATAAATCAAGTTCAGACTTACATACTTGCGAAGATTCTTATTGTAATTCTTTACGAAAAAAGCCTGCAATTCACAAGAAAATAATATAATTATTCAAATAAATTATAAAAAACATCAGCAAACATTATAGCAAGCAATTACCAAACTATAAACTTACATCAAGAAGTGAAGTAGATTTAGTGGTCAACGCCTTCGAATGATGTGAATAAGAATCAGGCTCTTTCATTCCTTTTGTGGGATGTGAATCAGACGATTCTCCTAATTTTTCATAAACATCAAATAATTTTTTCAAAGCTTCTTTTACCTTGTCTACCTTCTTCTCATAACATGTAGGGTCCAACTGTTTGTAACAATATCTCAAAAACTGCAACTTTGTATTTGGGTCGAGGATACATCCAAATGCAAGAGTGAGAGAATAATCATCCCAATACTTACTGAATTTCGCCTTCATTTCTTTTACCAAATCTTCGATTACGTTGTCTTCAGAAACCGATAGCCTTCTAAGCTTCAACTCAATACTCGTAACTTGCATGAAATAGAGGTTGGAAGTTGGATACTTTGACCCAGACATCATATAATGATGTCATAAAATGGTTCTAACAAGTCGCACATTTTTTCCGTTCTTTCCCGTTCATCTTTGTTTGGACTAACCAAGGAACTTCTACTGTTGTAGCATAATGCAGTAATTGCATTGCGATACTTTATTGCAGCCACAAGCATCAAGAATATGGAATTCCATCTAGTAGGTACATCTAACTTCAAGAAACTTCCACCAACATCTTCCAAGTTCTCGTCTTGAACACTTTTATGAAACTCTCTCATTCTTCCTTCTGAAGATCTTACATATTTGACACAATCTCTGATCCTTTTCAGCGTAATATCAGCCACTTTTAACCACTCGTGAACAATCAGATTCAAAATATGAGCACAACATCTTATATGAAAAAACTCGCCCTCACATAACAAATTGCCTTGCAACTGAAATCTTTCTTTAAGAATCTCGACCATTTTAACATTAGAAGCAGCATTATCCAATGTAATAGAAAAGATTTTTGAATCTATTCCCCAAGCTTTCAACACCTCATAAAGTTTCTGAGCTAAGAATTCTCCGGTATGAGCACCATCCAATTCAACAAATGCAAGCAACTTAGAATTCAAATTCCAACTCTCATCTACAAAATGAGCAGTCACAGTCATGTATCCTTGTACAGTAACAACCGTCCAAGCATCTGAAGTGAGAGAAATACGTCCACGAATATAAGCCAACAAATGCTTCAGCTTTTCTTTTTCAGTAGCGTACACTTTCATGCAATCGCCTCTTACTGTTATTCTACTAACAGGCTTGAATCAGGATTAAGAACGCTAAATGCATCATTGATTCCTTCATAATCAACAAAAGAAAATGGACGATCATGCATTATAATTGCTTTGGACAATGCATCTCGAAATATCTTACCATCAAATTTCACTCTCTTCGCAGTTTGATTGCCAAGCAAATCACCATCATGATACTTTGGATTTTTTAGACAATTTTCAGCATGTCTTCCTAAATGAGAAGTTCCAGACTTGGATGCACAACTCATCATTTTCTTACAATACTTGCACCTACACATTTCTACTCCATCAATCGGACCAAGCCTATCAAAATGTTGCCATGCCTCAGATCTCACCCTTTTTTACCTGATTTAATGTAATCATCTGAGCCCAATTGTTTAGCAGGAGCTAAAGTAAGATGCATGCGAACTAAAGTCCATATTTCGGCCAGAAATTCAACAAGACCTACGAAAAATATAAATTAGAAACCAAATGTTTAACAAGCAAGGTTCAACCGATTGGGCAATAGGGGTCTCACGATAAACATAATAACTTGGGAATTCTTGAATGTAGGACACACATCCACAATTCGGGACAAATTTTAAAATCAGGAAGGGGCTTTTAATTGAGTTTGTTTTCATCAAAGTTGCTTCACAAAAGCTTATTCACACCTGGTATATAAAAGCTTTAGAACACCCATGATGCGTCAAGATTTATGATATATACTATACATATCTCAGTATCACATACCAATCTTGAATGATTAGGGACACAACCACCATAACAATATAGTACTAAAAAAAGACAATTTATTCACAAAAATAGAGGAGATTGGTTAAACGAGATATTAAATCGAACCTGAAGTAACTAAGTGTTGACGGGAAAGAGCGGCGATGATGAAGTGGACGAGGAATCGTAGCAGAGAATGGATTCGGCTGAAGTTCTGTGCTCGACCTGATTCGAGGGTGATTCAAGCTAGATCGCACTGTAGTTCTTCAAATCAATTCTAATTTGGGGTTCCTTTGAGTAATTGACGGGATAGACTTCGATGATGCTAACGAGGGTTTTTAGAAATTGAAATTCAATTCTAACTATTAAGTTCCACTCTAACGGGCTAATTTAACCCAAAACCCATCGGGTTTTTAGGCCCGCAGCCCACTAACCTGCCGGGCCTGGTGGGTCGAGCCAATAGGCCCGATATAATTTTGGGCTACCCAAATATAGGCCCATATTAAAAAAAAATTTGGGTGGAATGGGTTGCCCATGGGCTGAGGTCCAAACTTTCACCTCTAGTCAATCCACATAAGTTATGAGGGTTGGGAAGGAAGCAAACAAATATGAAAGGTTCTTCAAAGAGATAATAACTCGCATCCGCTTGATTTTTCCATCGGCGGTGTTCGTAGATCCGCCAGTCGTCACTCGCGTATCCGATGCTCGTCGCTCGCCGTTACATAATTGACCTTATGTAAGATGTTTGATTAAACCCACAATTTTAGTATTAGATGATAGGCTCCAATTCACATGTATTTTCTGTATAAATATAAGCATTTCTTTCCTGAATTTAAGTACTTTTGTCTCAAATTTAGGCATTTTCATGTTGAATTCAAGTACTTGAACTATTACGAAGTCAACTTGTTAGGAAGCTCATTTTAGCAAATTTTGTGGTGTTCTGAAGACCAATGACCTTATTATGTAAGATGTTCTCAAACCCCACAATTTTAGTATTAGATGATTCATCGCAATTCGTAGGTATTTTTCGCATAAATATGGGTATTTTTGGTCTACAATTAAGTACTTGTTGCTCTACGTAAGTATTTTAACGATGAATTCAAGTATCCGACTTACAACGAAAGTAAAAATGCGGAGAACTTCTTTTTTTAGTGTTTGTGATGATCAATGTTCTTAAGTTAGGATGTTTGATTAAAAGCTAACAATTTAGTGATAGATGATTCATCCCAATTCGCATGAATTTTTCGCATAGATATGAGTGTTTTGGTCTACAACTAAGTACTTGTTTCTCTAATTCAAGTATTCATCCCATTTTATGTGTTGATGATGAGTAATGTCCTTAATATGTAAGAAGTTGATAAAAAACCATCATTTTAGACTTAGATCACTCGACCATATACAGAAGTATTTTATGCATAAAAATCAGTATTTGTGGCCTACTTAGGTACTTTTAGTCTCAATATAGGTACCTTATTGCTGAATTCAAGTATTTGACCTTGAATGAAGGTGAAGTAGCTAGAAAACTCATTTTATGTGTTGATGATGAGTAATGTCCTCAATATGTAAGATGTTGATAAAAAAACGTCATTTTAGACTTAGATCACCCGACCATATACAGAAGTATTTTATGCATAAAAATCAGTATTTGGGGCCTTAAATTAGGTACTTTTAGTCTTAATATAGGTACTTTATTGCTGAATTCAAGTATTTGACCTTGAATGAAGGTGAAGTTGCTAGAAAACTCATTTTATATTGTTGATGATGAGTAATGTCCTTAATATGTAAGATGCTGATAAAAAAACATCATTTCAGACTTAGATAACTCGACCATATACATAAGTATTTTATGCATAGAAATCAGTATTTTTGGCCTTAAATTATGGACTTTTAGTCTCAATATAGGTATTTTATTACTGAATCAAGTATTTGACCTTGAATGAGGTGAAGTTGCTAGAAAACTCATTTATGTTGTTGATGATGAGTAATGTCCTTAATATGGAAGATGTTGATAAAAAAAAACATCATTTTAGACTTAGATAACTTGACCATATACAGAAGTATTCTATGCATAAAAATCAGTATTTGTGACCTTAAATTAGGTCTTTCAGTCTCAATATAGGTACTTTATTGCTGAATTCAAGTATTTGACCTTGAATGAAGGTGAAGTTGCTAGAAAATTCATTTTATGTTGTTGATGATGAGTAATGTTCTTAATATGTAAGATGTTGATAAAAAACCGTCATTTTAGACTTAGATAACTCGACCATATACAGAAGTACTTTTATGCATAAAAATCAGTATTTGTAGCTTTAAATTAGGTACTTTTAGTCTCAATATAGGTATTGTATTGCTGAATTCAAGTATTTGACCTTGAATTCAAGTATTTTATTGATCCTCATTAACACCAAACATTAGTTTTTAACCTCTTCACTTTCGTACAAGGTCAAGTACTTGAATTCAATAATAAAATACTTAAATCAAGGACTAAAGTACCTAACGTTAGGAACAAAATACTGATATTCATGTAGAAATACTTGCGAATTGGGGGAGAACATCTAAGACTAACTTGGTGGGTATCAAGCATTCTACATAATAAGAACATTTGATCCTCATTAACACCACACATTAGTTTTCTAACCACTTCACTTTCGTACAAGTTCAACTACTTGAATTCAATAATAAAATACCTAAATCAAGGACTGAAGTACCTAATTTTAGGAACAAAATACTTGTATTCATGTAGACAATACTTGCGAATTGGGGGAGAACATCTAAGATTAAAATGGTGGGTTCTATCAAGCATTCTACATAAGAAGAACATTTGATCCTCATTAACATTTGATCCTTATTTTCCCGGAAATAATACAAATATTGATGAGGAAAACACATCCAAAATGCAGCGAGTTATCTAAGACTAAAAACTAAAATGGTTGCTTTTAATCATACACCGTACATAGAATACTTGAATTTGGCGATTAATAACTTGTTTTTTTTATTATAAATGTCGTTACGATGTAGGATATCTTACGTAAAACGATCATTTTAATCGTTAGTCACTCTTTCCAATTCGGATGTATCTTTTTTCATAAATATCAATATTTTTTTTTTACCAAAATTAGGTACTTCAATCTCAATTAAAGTATTTTAACATCGGATTCAAGTACTTGAGTTAGTTTAAGATTAAGTTTTGCGAACAAACTTCTTTTTAGTCTTCGATGTGTCGGTTCAATGCAAATTATTTCTGCATAAATATCTGTATTTTAAACCTAAATTTAGGTACTTTGATCTCAATTAAGGTATTTTAACATAGAATTCAAGTTTTTGATTCAATTTTAATCACCCATTTTTTTCCTCTCGCTTAATTTGTTTGTACTTTTTGTGTAAATATCGGTATTACTTGCTTAAAGTTAGATACTTTTGTCAGGATATAGATATATTTATTTGTTTCTATCCTATAAATCACATGAAATTAAATTGATTTTATCATTGGGTATATTATGTAATTTAAAAGGGTATTATAGTAAAAAAAACACTTGGGGAGCTAAAACTAATTTTTAGGTAGTGGATCACAAAATCAAACGTAAACAGTCTGAATCATAATACTAACCTTTGATCGGGTATTTAACTCTAAATTCCCCATTTTATCTGAGTATTTGTGTTTTTATTTGGGGATTTGTGTTCTTATTTGATTCATTGCAGATATGAACCCCGATGTTTCAATTTCTGGCCATTCTGACCAAGATTCATCAAGAGCAACCGTACAAAAATGTTGAGCAAACCACCTAACCACATGCTAATCAGTGGCGGAGCCACGTGCGAACCAGTGGGGTCCATGGACCCCACTCAATTTTTTTTCTCTTTATAATTTTTAATAGAAAAATTGAAATAATACCCCACTCAAACTTTATAATCAAAGTTGGACCCCACTAAATATTTTTTTTATTTAAATTTGGACCCCACTCCTATATGATTCTAGCTCTGCCACTGATGCTAATGACATGGAGATGAACAATGATGAAGCACTTGACATTCAGCCAGTGCAACCTTGGATGACGCTGTAGATGAAGAAGAAGCGACTAGAAACCTATAAGAAAAAAAAATCAGTCTTCTGGTCAGACTTTGAAGAGATAAACGAGTTCAGATGGCAGCCTAAAAAGTTTCTTGCAAGCATTGGACAAAATTTTTCGCTAAGGGCAAAACAACGTCGACGACACAGCTTCACATACATTAAAAAGTTGTGGCTCTTATCTTAAAGCGAGAGCTCTACGTTAGAAAGAGAAACTCTCACAAACACAACTTGGTTTTGTGAAAAATGGTGTTGATCCAGTGTACCTCGCATTGCACGATGGAAAGTTTGACATGGAAAGAATGAAAGAATCATTAGCCCATTGGATAATGATGCAGAGCTCCCTTTTTCATTTGTAGAGGCCGAAGGATTCAATTTATTCTGCAAGCGTGGCATGCCCGAATGGATAATGATGCACGAGCTCCCTTTTTCATTTGTAGAGGCGGAAGGATTCAATTTATTCTGCAAGCGTGGCATGCCCGAATGGATAATGATGCATGAGCTCCCTTTTTCATTTGTAGAGGCGGAAGGATTCAATTTATTCTGCTAGCGTGGCATGCCCGAATGGAGGGGAGTATGTAGAATCACTGCAAAACCAGGGTGTGGGAATGTCTATGAGAACGAAAGAAAGAAGTTGAAGACTGTGTTGAAGAATGTGGAAAAATTAGCTCCTACGGATTGTTAGAAGTCAAAAAGTCAAAACATTGAGTATATGGTCATAACTTACCATTGGATTGACCAGAATTGGAATGTACAAAAGCGTGTGCTCAGTTTTATTCACATTCTGCCCCCTCGTGGAGGTCTGGAAATTGCAAATGCTATTTGGAGGTGTTTGCTAGAATGGGGCATCGAGAACAAAGTTCACACCGTGTCTGTTGATAATGCTAGCGCCAATTATTCTGCTATTCTATTAGTATGCTAAAAGATTATTTGGGTATGAAGAAGACGTTAGTATGTTCGGGTAATTTGTTCCCTGTAAGGTGTTGTCCTATGCCCATATTCTTAATCTCATTGCACAAGATGGGCTTTCTCAGATAAACGAAATCATTGATGTTATTCGTGATACTAGAATATGTTAGGCGGTCAGATGCACGAATTATGGTGTTCTCTAAGATAGTGAAACAATTGAATTTACGTGAAAGAAAGTTAGTCGATGATTGCCGCACAAGGTGGAACTCCACATATGAGATGTTATTTGCTGCTTAAAAGTTTAAAGATGTTTTCCAAGGTTTGCAGTTCGAGAACCTCACTTTGACGGATGCCCAAGTGGTGAAGATTGGGCAAAAGTTGAAAAAGTATGTTCTGTCTTAGAAGTCTTTTGGAAGTGTACACATGTAATTTCAAGAAGAGATTATCCTACATCAAACTTATTTCAAACCGAAGTAAGTAGAGTAGAAGTGTTGTTGGACAATAAGTCACTAGCTGACGATGATTTTATTCGAGACATGGTAGAGAAAGTGAGGTTAAGTTTGATAAATATTGGGAAGATTCTAATTTGCTAATGTTGATAGCTGCCATTTTGGATCCGAGGTTTAAGATGAGGACATTAGAGTTCTGTTTCCCAAAGCTGTACTCGCCGGAAAATGCGGAGAGAGAGATCGCTTTTGTGCGGAACATCAAAATTTATGCAGAATATTTGGCGATGGGTATTGACGAAGACGGCACAAATGAAAGAGCTAAGATGGATAAAATAGTAAGTCAAGGTAAAAGGAATTCTTGAAGTTCATCAACTTGGCTTGAGTATGTCAACTTTCTGAAGTCGGTAGAATCTGTACAACCTCAGAATCTAAAACTTGATGTGTATCTTGAAGAAAATTGTTATATATTCGAACGAGATAAACGCAAAGTTGGTAGAGGTTTTGATGTAGTAGAGTGGTCGAAGATTCACGCATTGAAATATAAGACTTTATCATGACAAGAGATATAGCGATTCCAATAACATCTGTTGCATGAGAAGCCACTTTCAGTGCCAGACGTAGAGTGATTGTTTAATACCAACCATCATTGTCATCCATATGATTTCATCAAAAGACCATTATGCCCCACCGTTTGGATTCCGAATTTCGATTTGAAATTTGGATTTCGCCCAAATCTTCCGTTTGGCAATCCCACATATTTGGGTTTCGATTTCGTCCAAATTCGAGGAAGAATCCAAACTCTTAAAATTCGCTTGATTTTAAATTATGAATTTTAAAATCGTAATATCAAAACCAAATTCGCTATTTGGTAAATGTTAGGATTTCGAAATTCGGATTTAAAAACAGCTCGACTCGAGCTCATGAAGCTCGTCGAACTCGATTTTCTAACTTTTTCTAAAATAATTTTAAAAAGTACAAAATATAATAAAATAAAAACCATGAATAATATAAAAAAACAAGCTCGTGAGCCAGCTTGCGAGCTTTCGAGCGCCCACCCTTGAGCTCGAGCAGGCTCATCCGCGAATCGATGACGAGCTCGAGTCGGCTCAGCAAGCTTGTGAAGCGGCTCGACTCATCGCCCATTGTAATACCCGCAAAATTTATACGGGATTACTTCAAAAAATATATATATTAAAAATGGGCGAAATCAAGTTTCGAACAAGAAAATATTTTTTTTCGAATCGGGCCAAAAATTTACAATTGGGCCCGAAAAAATTTAAATGGACCAAAATTTATGTATGGACCAAATGAAGAGAATAATGGCCCAAAATAAAAGGTTGAGAGTTGTGTCCTTTAATAAAATTTAATTTAGCCGTAAACAAGAAGTGAAAGCCCAAATAAATAAATAATTTAAAAATAATAATAGTAATAATAATAATAATAATTTAATTATGGCTGCAATAAATTAAGAGAAAAATAAATAAATATGTTCCTCCATGTGAGGTTGGTACAATAAAATAAAACAATAACTATAAAATAAATATCTTTACATAATGAGGTATAAAACCAAAAAACCCCACCTCATCACCTCCATCTACCTCCATGTGAGCATGGAAACAAAAGTAACAACCAAATTAAAGAAAATGGAGAGGAGATAACGTGTGGGAGAGAGGAGGGGAGAAAAGAAAAAAGAAAGGAAAGGAAAAGGAGAGAGCAAAATGACAACTAATCCTCTCCATGAGTATTAGGACAAAGTCATCACCAAATGACATAACCACCTAATGCCACCTAGACAAGAGAATAAAGAAAGGAGAAGGAAAGAAAAGGGAGAGGGGAAGATAACGTGAAAAAGAGAGAGGGAAGAGAAAAGAAGAGAAAAGAAAGAGAGAAAGGAAGAGAAAGGAAAGAAAGAAAAAGAAAGAAAAGAGAGGAAGAAGAGAAGGAGAAGAGGGAAGAGAGAAAAGAGAAGGAGAGATTGCGGGAGAGAGGGAGAAATCGCGGGAGAGATCGCGGTAGAGAACCGGGAGAAAAAGAAAAACCCGCGGACACGTGGAGGAGCTCGGGATCGAAATCCTAGGGTCGGGATCACGTAAAATAACTCGTAATGTAGCTCTCTACGGACGTAAGGTAGGTGAAGATCATCTACATACGTAAACAAAATTAGGGTCGAGATTTTACGTGTTGCATGAGTCATCTCGTTGCTTGCATGATTATGTGCCGAGTTACGATCAAGATCGAACGTGACTTTCTACGTGAATTCGTGTTGATTTTGCATGCTTTTATGTTAATTCCTTATACGCTATTTTTGGCCATTGCGATTTAGGGAGATAAAAGAAGTTAGGGATTGGAAATAAGAGTTGGAATTTTTAAGGGCAAGATTGGTTAGATTGGAAAGTTCAGGTAAAAGTGCAAATTAGGATTTTCTAGAGTTTTTCTTCGACTTTCGGCCATGAGGGTTAAATTTGGGTGAGGGGCAGAATATTGGGTAGATTGAGTCAATTTAGGAAGTTTAGGGTGCTGGTAAAGATTTAAGAAAATTTGAGTTTTGGATTATATTTGGGTTTTCCAAAGTTTAGGGACTAGATTGAAAAGTTATAAAAATCAGGGGCTGAGAATGTAAAATTCGAACAGGGGAGATTTTTAAAGAAATATAAAGCTTTTGGGGTAGATTTGAAATTCGGAATAAATAATTGGGGTCCTTTGTGTAATTTTAAAAAATATGGGGACTAAATTGAAAAGTTCTAAAAATCTTGGGGCTGGGAATTTAATTCAAACAGGGGTAATTTTTAAAGAAATATAAAGCTTTCGCGGCGGATCTGAAATTTTTAACGATTTGGGGCAGATCTGAAACTTAGAAAAATTTTCGGATCCTAAAAAGTAAATTATGAGATTTTGGATTTTAAATGAAAAAAAATTCAGAAACATATTTTTAAATTAGAAATTTAAGTGATATTTTGAAAGTTGGACGTTAGAATTTTAAAATATATTAAATTAAGGATCAATTGTGAAATTAGGGTCTAAAAGTGAAAAGGATTAAATTTTCGGAACCCTTAGTTAAATTTTGGTGATAGTTTCGTTGATTAATGTTTCGGTCCGATTAAATCGGAACGCGGGCTTCGGGCCCGAATTATTTGGTGTATCATAGTTTTGAGATCGGGCCGAGATTATATCTCGGGTCGATATGCTGTTATTTAATATGATGCATTTTATATGTTGCATTCTACTTGCACGACATTTGCATACACATGGTACGAGAAGAGAGAACCGTATGGAGTCATGGTAATATTGTATAGCGATGTTGAGTGGGGTAGTTTATGACCGATTGATGGTCGTCGAGTTGTTTGAGTAGTGAGGTTAGGACTAAGGCGCACTATATGATTGAGATGTGGGGAGTGGGCCTCCCGAGCTACCGACCCTTGTGGGGAGTGGGGCCTCCCGAGCTACTGACCCCTGCGCGCGTGTTGCCTTTAGTTCCTAAGCCTCGGGCCCTGATTGCGATGAGATGAGTTGAGATGATGATGAGCTATGAGAAAAGAGTCGAGCGTGCATTTTGTGAGATGTGTCGAGTTTGGGATGTGAGAGCATTTGTATTCATGCATATTTTCATCTATTGGGCAAAAGCTCAGGGTTTACGTGTGTAGGTAATACGGCTGATGGCGGTGACTCCACGGACTTTTGAGGGCGACGCAGTACATGGGACGCGACCTGTGGAACGAGTTTATGTTTCGTGTTTTTAAATTTGGGCTTGGGCCAAATGAATCAAAATGTGTTTGGGTTTGAACTTATGGATTTAGACATCGACCGTATTTGTATTGTTGTATTTTAATAGTTTTAATTAAATGGGTTTACCGCTGCTTACGCTGCGAAAATCCGCCAAAATACGTATCTAGGAAGTTGGGTCGTTACAGGTGGTATCAGAGCGTTAGGTTATAGGTTCTGTAGACTGTCCATGTACTGCCGCTCAAAAGCCTGGAGGATCAGCCTACGCCTGTAAGTTTAAAACGTGATTTACGATTTTCTGATATATGCTTTACATGAATATTTGTGTGATTTTATGTGATCCTTGATGTGTTCGAAAGCTATAGATTTTGTACTTTTATACATAGATTGGCAGGAGAATCTTGGTTGAATTAAGGTAGGAGGAGGATTACTAAAATCCAGACCTTTGATCGAATTTGGGGTTGCTTTGAAATTCAGGTGAAAATTCGGACCAATTAGGAATTTGACGAAATTTAAAGTTTGGGCCTTTTCGAAATTTGGGCTTTGTCAAATTTGGGCTTGACCGAATTGGACCAAGCTGAAATTCGGGAAGTTAAAATTTTATATAATAAACGGCGAAATAAAAAGAGTTGAACTTGTTATATGCGAAAATGGCTGTTACATAAACGAAACATAAATCGTATCACAAAAAAAAAAAGAGTTTGATAAAACTCGGCGTAAATTATTTGGTAAAATTCGGGGTTTATTTGATAAAAAGTATTCTTGCCGCAACTAGTAATTTTTGGGCAGTAATTAAATTTAGGCCTCATCTGAAATGTTTACTGCAAATTAGAGTTTGGACTCTACGTACTATTTTCAAATATAACAAAATATTAGGATAGAGCTGAAATAAGTATGTACGTATAATACATATTATGGAGAAAATAATCATCTACGCATAGAGTGCGCATCGGAAGCATGGTAGGAATAGGAATAAGTATGTCTAGAGAATGTGGAAACTTAGACGGGGACGTAGAGAAAATATGGGAGAATCGATATATATATATGCGAAATTTTCCATTACATAACTATTACATAACTGAAAAGCATATTACAACCCAAACAAAAAAAAAATTAAAAAATTGGAAGATTAAAACTTCCTTATTTAGTAGCAACAATTACACAAAAACTAGAAGCAAGTACAATGGGTAACAATCCACATTACCAAAATAGCAATCAACAATGCGAGCAAACCTAAGAGAAGGAATAACTCGGACTTAAGTCTTTCGAGACTCTCAAGAGGTTCGTGAGGGATGTTCTCACGCTCTGCATTTTCTCCAAAGTTATACATGGTGAAGTTTAAATGATCTAAACTGAGAAAATTGTGTTGTGAAAAATAGCGTGCATCAAGTACATATTTATAGGCGTGAGTGAAGCGAAGGGATAAACCTCATAAATTTTTCTTCGTCAAACGCCGTATAAAGGTAAGTTCCATTAAATTCGAGATCAGATTTTTCTTCGAACGCCGTAATCTCGATTTGAGAAATCACGCGCATGAAGATAATCGCTTTGGACGTTTTATCACAAAAATCTAATCCAAAATCTCGAAGAAAGATGTTGATATCCAATACAAAAAAAAAATTGCTCACTTTTAAATCAATGTCCACGACAGAAACATGTTGGAAAGTACGGCGAACTAACGCACAAACACGGCTGAACTTCAGTCTATGTTTACGGATCAGCCAAGCTTCCTTTCTTATCGATCACAACACAAAAGTTACAGATCTCTATCCCTTCTACAACTCTTGTGCTTTCACCTCACTGTGATTTTCACTCTAGAGTGAGTTATATGCTCGAGAAAGTGGAATGGGAAATTTGGACAAGTTAGATGTTGTTTTAAGTGAGAGTACAAGATCTATCCTCGCTGTACATTATCCGATCGAACACTCCACAAGTCGCCACGTGGTCTTACATTTCCGCGTGTTGGAGCAAGAATCGCATGCGACTCTATAAGTGAAATAGCACCTTCACTACCATCCGTCCGATCTTTGATCCGATGCTCACGATTCACCATCCTCTTCAGCCGTTGACTTATTCGCGCGATATCCTGCGAACAAAATTTAATCTTCAGCTTTCAAATCCTAGCCATTAGATCGCGCGCCAGTTTAGATCCAACGGCAACTGCTCATCGTGATCTTCTCAACTTAGTTTCTTCAATTTTCAACTTCATTTCTAATGAAGAAGGAAGTCCCATTTAAGTGGACGGAAGCGTGTGAAGAAAACTTTCAGGAGTTGAAGCAAGCGACTAACAACAGCGCATGTTCTTGCAATACAGTGATGCTTCTAAGAATGTCTTGGATACGTGTTGATGCAGAACGAGAAGGTAATTGCGTATGCCTCCCGACCAGCTGAAACCATACTACCCCACACGTGATTTGGAAATCGCAACCGTGGTGTTTGCCCTGAAAAATCGGGCGACATTATTTATACGGAGAACGATGCGAGATCTTCACAGATCATAAAAGCCAAAAGTACTTCTTCACGCAGAAGGAGTTAAACATGAGGCACAGACGATGGCTCGAGTTAGTAAAAGACAACGACTGTGTGATAAATTATCACACAGGCAAAGATAACGTAGTTGCAAATGCTTTGAGCCGTAAATCCATGAATACGGATCTGTGCCAACTCGAAGTGGAAATAACCAACTTCGGGAAGAAAGCGAAGTTGAGTCCGAAATATATCGGACCTTCCACAATTGCGAAACGTGTTGGAGAAGTGTCATATCAACTCGAATTGCCCACATCTCTCGCACAAGTTCATGACGTCTTCCATGTATCTACATTACGAAGTACGTCCCAGACCTGAGCCATGAAGTGCAGGGCGAATCACTTCATCAACGATTGAAGTCAGACTTGAGCTATGAAGAAAGACCGATGGAAATTTTGATGAACGAGAATAAGAATATAACCCCGTGAAGGTCTTGTGACGGAACCAAGTATTGGGAGAAGCCACTTGGGAAAACGCGAGGACGAGATGAGAGAGAAGTACCCCGAGTTATTCTCTGTACTGTAATTTCGGGGACGAAATTCTTATAAAGGGGGAAGGATGTAATACCCGCAAAATTTATACGGGATTACTTCAAAAAAAAAAATATTAAAAATGGGCGAAATCAAGTTTCGAACAAGAAAAGATTTTTTTTTCGAATCGGGCCAAAAATTTACAATTGGGCCCGAAAAAATTTAAATGGACCAAAATTTATGTATGGACCAAATGAAGAGAATAATGGCCCAAAATAAAAGGTTGGGAGTTGGGTCCTTTAATAAAATTTAATTGGGCCGTAAACAAGAAGTGAAAGCCCAAATAAATAAATAATTTAAAAATAATAATAGTAATAATAATAATAATAATTTAATTATGGCTGCAATAAATTAAGAGAAAAATAAATAAATATGTTCCTCCATGTGAGGTTGGTACAATAAAATAAAACAATAACTATAAAATAAATATCTTTACATAATGAGGTAATAAAACCAAAAAACCCCACCTCATCACCTCCATCTACCTCCATGTGAGCATGGAAACAAAAGTAACAACCAAATTAAAGAAAATGGAGAGGAGATAACGTGTGGGAGAGAGGAGGGGAGAAAAGAAAAAAGAAAGGAAAGGAAAAGGAGAGAGCAAAATGACAACTAATCCTCTCCATGAGTATTAGGACAAAGTCATCACCAAATGACATAACCACCTAATGCCACCTAGACAAGAGAATAAAGAAAGGAGAAGGAAAGAAAAGGGAGAGGGGAAGATAACGTGAAAAAAGAGAGAGGGAAGAGAAAAGAAGAGAAAAGAAAGAGAGAAAGGAAGAGAAAGGAAAGAAAGAAAAAGAAAGAAATAGAGGAAGAAGAGAAGGAGAAGAGGGAAGAGAGAAAAGAGAAGGAGAGATTGCGGGAGAGAGGGAGAAATCGCGGGAGAGATCGCGGTAGAGAACCGGGAGAAAAAGAAAAACCCGCGGACACGTGGAGGAGCTCGGGATCGAAATCCTAGGGGCGGGATCACGTAAAAATAACTCGTAATGTAGCTCTCTACGGACGTAAGGTAGGTGAAGATCATCTACATACGTAAACAAAATTAGAGTCGAGATTTTACGTGTTGCATGAGTCATCTCGTTTCTTGCATGATTATGCGGAGTTACGATCAAGATCGAACGTGACTTTCTACGTGAATTCGTGTTGATTTTGCATGCTTTTATGTTAATTCCTTATACGCTATTTTTGGCCATTGCGATTTAGGGAGATAAAAGAAGTTAGGGATTGGAAATAAGAGTTGGAATTTTTAAGGGCAAGATTGGTTAGATTTGGAAAGTTCAGGTAAAAGTGCAAATTAGGATTTTCTAGAGTTTTTCTTCGACTTTCGGCCATGAGGGTTAAATTTGGGTGAGGGGCAGAATATTGGGTAGATTGAGTCAATTTAGGAAGTTTAGGGTGCTGGTAAAGATTTAAGAAAATTTGAGTTTTGGATTATATTTGGGTTTTCCAAAGTTTAGGGACTAGATTGAAAAGTTATAAAAATCAGGGGCTGAGAATGTAAAATTCGAACAGGGGAGATTTTTAAAGAAATATAAAGCTTTTGGGGTAGATTTGAAATTCGGAATAAATAATTGGGGTCCTTTGTGTAATTTTAAAAAATATGGGGACTAAATTGAAAAGTTATAAAAATCTTGGGGCTGGGAATTTAATTCAAACAGGGGTAATTTTTAAAGAAATATAAAGCTTTCGGGGCGGATCTGAAATTTTTAACGATTTGGGGCAGATCTGAAACTTAGAAAAATTTTCGGATCCTAAAAAGTAAATTATGAGATTTTGGATTTTAAATGAAAAAAAAATTCAGAAATATATTTTTAAATTAGAAATTTAAGTGATATTTTGAAAGTTGGACGTTAGAATTTTAAAATATATTAAATTAAGGATCAATTGTGAAATTAGGGTCTTAAAGTGAAAAGGATTAAATTTTGGGAACCCTTAGTGAAATTTTGGTGATAGTTTCGTTGATTAATGTTTCGGTCCGATTAAATCGGAACGCGGGCTTCGGGCCCGAATTATTTGGTGTATGATAGTTTTGAGATCGGGCCGAGATTATATCTCGGGTCGATATGTTGTTATTTAATATGATGCATTTTATATATTGCAATCTACTTGCACGACATTTGCATACACATGGTACGAGAAGAGAGAACCGTATGGAGTCATGGTAATATTGTATAGCGATGTTGAGTGGGGTAGTTTATGACCGATTGATGGTCGTCGAATTGTTTGAGTAGTGAGGTTAGGACTAAGGCGCACTATATGATTGAGATGTGGGGAGTGGGCCTCCCGAGCTACTGACCCTTGTGGGGAGTGGGGCCTCCCGAGCTACTGACCCCTGCGCGCGTGTTGCCTTTAGTTCCTAAGCCTCGGGCCCTGATTGCGATGAGATGAGTTGAGATGATGAGCTATGAGAAAAGAGTCGAGCGTGCATTTTGTGAGATGTGTCGAGTTTGGGATGTGAGAGCATTTGTATTTATGCATATTTTTATCTATTGGGCAAAAGCTCAGGGTTTACGTGTGTAGGTAATACGGCTGATGGCGGTGACTCCACGGACTTTTGAGGGCGGCGCAGTACATGGGACGCGACCTGTGGAACGAGTTTATGTTTCGTGTTTTTAAATTTGGGCTTGGGCCAAATGAATCAAAATGTGTTTGGGTTTGAACTTATGGATTTAGACATCGACCGTATTTGTATTGTTGTATTTTAATATTTTTAATTAAATGGGTTTACCGCTGCTTACGCTGCGAAAATCCGCCAAAATACGTATCTAGGAAGTTGGGTCGTTACACCCATCTCCTAATTATTATCATTATTAATATTATTAATATTATTATTATTATTATTATTATTATTATTATTGTTGTTGTTGTTATTATTACAGTTTTTCATTATTTATTATTTTTCTTATTATTATTATACTATTATTGTTGTACTATTATTATTATTATTATTATCAGTTACTAAAAATTCGTTACATGCTCAGCTTTATATTTTGAAAACGGACCATTTCAAATCGAAATTCGGAATTCAAACGGGGCATAGCAAATTTCACCACCAAAAGCTAATGTCATTGCCAGCAAAAAATTTTACCAGAAGACCAAAAACTACTGTCAGTACTAGCAGAAGATTTCACCAAGCAAAATTATAATGACTGCAGACCCATGAACATCTGCAATGAACAAACCTTCTTAAGTATCAAAAACTAAAAAATGATAAATTAAACATCACAGAAGATATCAAACATTATCTTACCTAGTCAGTTGTCCTTTTGAAGATTCATCATCCATGGGAAGAATAACTTTTATAGCCTTTTTATCCTTCTATCATTTCATATATAAAATCAATTAGCAATCACAATACTATTATAAGAAAATACGGCTAACATATAAAATACATGTTACCACGGACTTTTTATTCACTCCTACGCTTTCTCAACCAATCTCCTCCACACATCAAACATTGAACTGTTTCCTTTTTTGGTGTAGTGTAATGATGAAAATTTCAATGTAATGCTCTTTTGCTTAATGTTTATTATTATCAAGTTGCAATATAAATTTTCTGTGCAAGAACTTTTGAGCTCACGAGCTCGATCACGAGCTCGATCCCGAACTTGGACACGAGCTCGAGCCTAATAGTTTGTGTTCGAGCTCGAGCTCAATATTTAAAGCTCGTCGAGCTCGAGCCTGAAAAATGAGCCGAGGTGTCGAGCTCGGCTTATTTACACCCCTGTCTGACGTTTAGGCCTTTTGGAACCATCAATTGGCGTCTCTACCTCATTATTATCGTTCTCACCTTCGTAATTGGCATGAATTATAGATCATAAATGACACGCTCAATACTAGCAAGTGTACTAGGTCGTGCAAGTAGTAAAACGGACAAAGTCCGAGTATCGATCCACGAAGACAACTCGATAATTCTAAGATAATATTCCTAGTTCTAATTTAGACTGACGGAATTTTTATAGTTTTGATGATTTGATAAGAAAAAATAAAAGATGCAAATAATAAAATAAACACAAATAAAATAGATGATGATAGAGCAGTTGACGAGGACGTGATTGCTCGGCACGCATTATTCCTATGTCTTCATGCAATCTAATTTATCTAATCAATATGAGTCATAGTCAAGGTGGAATTTCCTAATATAAGTGCTACCCGTTATTCACGTAACTAGCAACCCTACGTGAATAGTGAACCAATCAACTATATTCCTATATGACTGTAGTTCCTACACGTGCATTTGATCTTCGTGAAATTCCCCAAGTTTAGGCGCTTCCGGCACCTAAGGTCTCGGAAACACACATACGAAACCGAATTCCATCTCTGGTCGTTTTACGTAGTGGTGTTCAATATTTTGATCTAACCTTTCCAATCACCTTTCGGTCTCATGTACTAGGTCAAGAATCATGTGCGCAGTGGCTGATCACACACACGTCAATAAACTCAAATGAAGAACACATAACCTAAATCATATAATTAAATAAAATACGAATAGCATAAAATACGTAGTCATAATCCGGCCTCACACGGCCTTAATCACAAAATAAATTAAGCTAACATGGGTATAAACGAAATCAACAATTAATATACGGAAAAACATTGCTGAAAACGAGATAATAAAGGTATAGAATTCGACCCTCACGATGCTCGAGTCGTCACGTGTCGCCGCGGCGTCTCCCGTCGTGAACGAGGGAGAAACGCCTTGGAGACCCTCGGGATCGCTCTTAGTTTTCTCTAGTCTTCTTAGCCATCAAAAGTCATTCCTATTATGCTGCTCTCCCTATTTCAGCCATCCCATCCTCTCTTTAAATAGAAAATAAAGCCCTAAATAGAACCGACTATCTTAATGGGCCATGGATTATGAGATAATCCTACAATTGTTTCTAGCTAATTTTAGAACTTCAAATCCCAAGCTCAGCCCTCAAAACGACCGCATCATGGTGAGCTGCTTGCTTGACCTGTTTGCTTCTCATGGCAGCCCTTTTATCCGTAGCATTTCACTGTCCAAGCTTCACGTGACCTCAAGTGCTTGTCCCCAGTTTCTCATAGCATAAACACCTATATATATATATATATATATATATATATATATATATCATATGCGTGAGTTATAAATCGTAGGAAAATTTACGTTTTATTGCAGTTATTATCGAGCTACTCACAAATATGAAATACACCCGCAACATAGAATATTTCGATGAATAAAGACCAATGACACGTTTTTACAGGGAATAAAAATATCGTAAAATCCTAACTCATCAATAAACCACAACTCCACAAACCCTCCAATCGCCTCCTCCAAATGAGAGAAAGTTAGGCTTTGAGAAAACAAAAAATGAATCTCCCAATCTCGAGTAGAAAATAGGAGAAGAAAATGGAAGATTATCTTCGTCACATATCAGTGAAACTGCTAGGGTTTTCATGGGTTATTCGGTCATTTCGCAAGCAATAACCTTGATTGGATAAGTTTGACCCATTCCATTGGATATGTTATATTGGATTTGCTAGTTAATAGTAGCAGGCCCATTTATCCCGTGCTTATACATATGGATAATTTTTAAATTGAACTTTATTATAATATATAAATGGGCTTTATCCTAAGATATCCTAGAGTGAACGGGTCCTAGGATAAAGCTAAGCTAGTGAGATTAGTTATGTCAATCAAATCAAAAGCGTATATCATTTTTTAGCTTTATCTCTTTAATCTCGCTTACTTTTAACTTTAACTCAACACTGTGTACTCAAAAACCCTCTCCTGCTTTTGCACCCACTTGTCGTAGACTTTGAAACAAAGAAAATCATGGCGTGGAATAATTATGTGGACGAAAAGCTCAGCATGAAGCTTGTTTTTGTTGATGGGCTGCGTGTCACGGAACTAGACTTCGGCTTGCTAGCTCCCGTGCGGCACCTCGTCCAAGCCCCTTGCGTGCTTTATTAGGTCAACCCTCGGCTTGAACGTGCCTATGTGCAAGAAGAAAACCCACACAATTGTTGTAGAGAGAGAACTCGACTCTTTCTCACACTGAAGTGTTTACAATGAAGGCATTTATCACTTGATGGAAATGAACTACTCTAAGCCCCTATATATACAACTTGTCCAACTCGAGGGACGGCTAAGATCTATGTGATCTAACGGCTATTATTACATTCTACAGTCTTCTAGGAATGTACCAAGGCATATTCCTCTCTAGAGAGTTCCATAGCAATCTTGTCTCTCTAGAATGACCTGCATTGTTCTGCATGGTTCCACGATGTTCCAGAGGGTTCTACATGAATCCGGATGGGCCAACAATAGTGGATAGCCCCGTCTCCTTGTCGAACGGATGCTAATTGCCTCGGCCTTGCTTGAGAATATCGATGTCCCACACGCGACAAGCTTGGCCAGTCCCAAAAGTCTTGTTCTCGGGCGCCTCGACGACACTCTTGGCTTGAAAGGTCATCGCCCGATTCGCCCCAACTCTTGGTCAAATTTGTGAGGTCGTGACATCCTCCCCCACCCAATTCGGCAACGTCCCCGTTGCCGTGCCTCCGCATCTCATGCTTCGGCGCTTGCTCAATCCCGCACACTTGGTATTCCACAAGTGCTCCCGCCGGGAAGATGGGTTTCTCTCTCGATGTGCTCGGAGGTCAAGGAGATAGTGATCCTCGCCTACCTTGGCCGTTACCCGATATGGCCCCATGGGATGCTTAGTTTTGTCCCCATTGCCTTTTGAAGTCCTGAACTTCCTTGGCATGGCTCGAAATACTTGGTCACCCTGCTTGAATTTTCCTGTCGAGTCCCTACTTCGGTCGCATTGTTGATGTGGGCAGCGTCATTGCATATCTCCGAGTCCATCTTGGCTTCGGCTGGCACCCCTGTGCCTACCTTGCTTGGACCGTCGCTGGCACATCCTTGCTCGAGTCGCATGCTTGCCATGCGTCTCTGCACCCCGGTTTCGCCTATTGCCTCATCGGATATTAAGGGCACCGAGCACTTCCCGTCTTTCCCAAATATACACGAGCTATACATAGGCATAAGAATGGCATTGGCCTTACCCATGAAGTCCATGCCCAACACGAGTGTGTGATCGTCCATCGGCACCACCGTGAAGTCCGCCTGGCCCTCCCAAGTGCCCATTTGTAGCTTCACCGCTCGAGCTACTCCGCACACGGTCGTGTCTTTGGACACCATCTTGACCCTCCCCTTGAAGAACTCCATGTTAAGCCCCACTTTCTTGGCCTCAACCTCCATCACAAAATTGTGGCTTGCCCCAGTGTCGAGTAATGCCTTGGTCCCATTGCCATTCACCCTTAACTCAACGAACATGCGCCCCTAGCTTGGTCTCATTGGGGTAGCTTCACCTCCATGGCATTCAAGACTTGAACGGCCCCAAGCCTCTGCTCGGACACTTCTTCTGATTCTTGCGCTTTTCGTTGCGCAATCATGGTCGTGAGCATCTCCCCTTGGGGACATTCCGACACCCTATGAGGCCCTTTGCACAGAAAGCAACCCCCTTGGGCACGAAAGCTTTCTTCTTGCCCTCATAGTCCCGTCGACCTTGTGTGGATCCCCGATCTCGACTAGGTGATCACCCCGTGTCTCGCTCATGAACATGGGTCTCTCCCCCACTAGGTCGCTCATGAACATGGGTCTCTCCCGCGCCTTGGAGCATCCTCCTGGTACTCCACGAGTCACTCGTCAACCATTATGGCCTCGTCCACCGACTTGACATCCCGACGTTGGACTTCCTCCCTAGCCCAACTTTGCAGCCCATCTATGAAGTAGAACAACCTATCATCGTCCGTGATGGTAGGAATCTGAAGAGTTAGCATCGTGAACTCGTCCACGTATGCCTGAATTGAGCCTCGATGCTTCAATTCTCACAATTTCTCTTGGCTTCATAGACGACATTCTCGGGATAGAAAGTGGCGCTTGAGTTCCCTCTTGAACTCATCCCACGTATCTAAGCCATGTGTGCCCCTCTCAATGTCGGCATGCACACATCTCCACCATAATGCCACAGTCTCGGTGAGGTAGTTGCTTGCAGTACGGATCTTGCATGCCTCCTCTACGATGCCTAATCCTCAAGGTACCGCTCCATTTGCCAAAGATAGTCCTCCACTAGCTTGGCATCGCGCTTGCCGTTCCCGCACGGTCTTGGCACATCAATAGGCCTTTGGCTAGTCGATCCCCCAGTCGAGCTAGCTCCATTACCTCCTCTGCTTAGTGCCAACCTTCGGCATAATGCCACTTGCTCTTGCAGCAAATCCGTGGCCTCCCTCATTTTGGCCATCTCGCCCGCAAGACCTCGTTCTCGGCCTTCAGGACCTCGTTGCATTCCCTCAATGCCTTCGAACCCTCCTTGACGGCCTCGAACTCCTTAAGAACTTGCTCCTGCAAGGTCTTAACAACATCACTTACCGTCACAACCTGTTCGATGTCGGCCTTAACGCGGTCGAGCTCCCCAAGAACGTGCTCCAAGTGTGCTTGTTCCCCCCTTCTTCCTTACTCTAGCAAGTCTTTGTGAAATAACTCCGATGAGAAGAACAAAGAAGGCGTTAAGAGACCCTCCTAGAGTTGCCACGCTCCCCTCGATGTCCTCAAGCCACACACCTATGGTTGCAATAGTTTGGCCTATCTCCGCGATGGTGCCTTCCCACGGACAAGTGTCTTGTGCCTTCGATTGATCCCGCTTTTTCCTCCCACGGACAAGGGTCTTCCATCTTCGCTACCTTTGGCTCTGTACCACTTGTCACGGACCTAGACTTCGGCTTGCTAGCTCCCATGCGGCACTCCTTTAAGCAGCCCCTTGCGTATTTACTAGGTCAGCGTCCCTTTATGCTCACGAAAGAAACAAAGTGTCGGACAACCCTCGACTTGAACGTGTCTAAGTGCAAGGGGAAAACCCACACGATTGTTGTAGAGAGAACTCGACTCTTTCTCACACTGAAATATTTACAATGAAGGCATTTACCACTTGATGGAAATGAACTACTCTAAGCCCGTATATATACAACTTGTCCAACTTGATGGACGGCTAAGATCTACTTGATCTAACGGCTATTATTTACATTCTACACTCTTCTAGGAATGTCCTAAGGCATGTTCCTCTCTAGAGAGTTCCATAGCATTCTCCACACTTGGACACTTGACTATTTAGAATGACCCGCATTGTTCCGCATGGTTCCACGATCTTCCGGAAGGTTCTACACGAATCTGGATGGGCCATCGTTCATAACCTCACTAGCCCCGTCTCCCTGTCGAACGGATGCTGAGTGGCTCGGCCTTGCTTGAGAATATCGACGTCCCGCGCGCGAAAAGCTTGGCCGGGTCCAAAGTCTTGTTCTCGGGTGCCTGGACACTCTTGGCTTGAAAGGACATCGCCCGATTCGCCCTAACTCTTGGTCACAAATGAATCACTTTCTGCATCCATTAATTTATATGAAAGTTTTGTAATCTCTGCATGCACTCTTTAATAATAAAAAACAACAATAATAATTCGGTTAGTTTTTGAATTTTAGGGTTCTCATCACCAAGTTTGTTACCCTACAATACCGAGTGTAGCCAGTGACGGATCTAGGATTGTACGCTTGGGGGACACAGGGTCGGATTTTGACCTATTCATCTAGACTCATATAATTTTTAGAACATTTTTTAGGACATCTTTTTTACTATTTGAGAGTCACACATGTATGATCTACTATTATGGAATGACATTTTTATTTGAAATGTAATTTTTATATTTTCATTTATAAATAAAAACTTTACAAAATAGAACTAAAAGTAATTAAACAGGTTCAAAGGGGAAATACCTAAATTGAGGCGATAAATAAATATGAATTATTAAGGGAAAATGTGAATTAAAAAAATTGAAAGATGACCCAAAAATCTGCAAATAAGGCCCAACACGAAAGACTAACTAATAGAAATAAAGAGAGCCCAAACCATTTTTAACAATAAAAAGAGCAGCCCAAGCCATTTTTTAGCCCAACCCATCCCAACCCATCGTGCCCTATTCATCTTCTTCATCAGGATTGAAGGGGGGCTATGCATCTGCGTGGGAGAAAAACCAGCACCCGTCGGAGTTGCTGCCGGCGCACGCCTAAGGGGTAAGCCGGGGGCAGCAGATCCCACGAGCCCCGCTGTAGATCCGTCCCTGAGTCACTAAATCAACTCTCATACATGGTATATTTTTATTTAACAATATTGAAATGAAACTTTTGACAGCCGCATAAAATATATTTGGGAAAATTATAAAAATGGGTCACTAAGTATGCCAATTTTCGATTTTAAATCACTATGTTTGCCCGTTACAAAACTAGGTCATTAAGTGTGTATATAGTAACAAAATTGGGTCACTAAGTATGTTTGCCCGTCCCTGACCTCTTTTTTCTTGTTATATACATACTTAGTGACCTGGTTTTGTTACTATATACATAGTGACTTAGTTTTGTCATTAGTGACCCAATTTTGTTATTATATACATACTTAATGACCTAGTTTTGTAACTGGCAAACATAGTGACCCAAAATCAAAAAATGGTATACTTAGTGACCCATTTTTATAATTTTGCCAATATATTTATAGTGTTATATGTACGTGATGTATTTTTGCGCTTTTGATATTCGTACTACCTATATATAATGAGAGAGCTCACAAATTAATAGAGCCATGTCTATCAAAAAACACCATCTACACTACATAGAAACTATGACCCACAATATTACTACTAATATCATAGGGTTATCTTTCTTTCTCTAATTCATGACTGAAATACAAGAAAGCAACATGATCAAGGATTCATCATCATCATCATCATCATCATCATCATCATCATCATCATCATCATCATCATCATCATCATCTTCTTGGGGGATCGAGCTTTTTGGCGCCACGGTTGCAGTTACGAAAGATCATCACATCCAATCGACGACCAAGGAAATAGAAAATCTAAGTCAGATCTTAGTCCGAGCCCAACAATGGCGGACAAAAGGCCAGAAAAGATAATCCCATGTCCGAGAGGCAAAAGCATGGAGACTGCTACTTCAACAACTACGATGTTAACCAGCCAAGACACTTTTGCAAGGGCTGTAAGAGGTATTGGACGGTGGGCGGTGGACTGAGTAATGTCCCCGTCGGAGCTGGTTGCCGGAAAGTTAAGCCGCCGGACATGTTCGGTGGTTCCCGCGAGAATATGGCGGCGGATGGTGGCGTGCGGTGGAGGAGCGGCACCCTTTTACGGGGAAGAGGAGGAGATGCTTTTCTAATGGTCAAAGTTGTTGATTGGTTACTTAATATATTCCACTTCAAGTTCTTTTCTTTCCTTAATAAATTGAGGAAATGATCAGAGGAATTAGTGGGAAAATATAGAATATTATCGTAAATTACTTAATTACGTATCGTGGTGTGTATATACGTTGTGCTAGACTGCTAGTTGATAGTTATTTAAAATGCGTAATTAGTCGAGAACGTTATATGATCAATATGTTGCAGAATACTAGTTAAGTTTTTAATTACTTTTTTTTTCGGAAGGAAAAAGTTTTAACTACTTGTAATAATAACAATAAATCACATGTTACATTTTGAGGTTGGACGTTATCTTCATGTGGTTGTTCTATAACGGTAAATTTATCACTTGATGGAAAACAATATCAATAACGTGTCAAACAGGGGCGGATCCAGAAACTTTTGACCAGAGGGCCGCAAATGGCAAAGGTAAATTTTTTTTTGCTATTTTTCTTTGAAAAGATAAATTTTTCATCGAAGCTTACGAACTTACAATAAAAACTTGAATTTCCTACATTTAACAAACAAAAAAACCTATATAAATGAGAATAAAAAGTCGCTTATAACCTTGATGAAGCTCGAATATTGACATCATCATATTGATATAGCGTAGTAATACGCTATAAAGAAAATAAAGTAGAAAAAATAACGCAAGTCATATGTTTTATAAACTATATCAACCGTGACATTTATTTAAGCCTTTTTATTTGATATGTAATTTTTATTCATAAATAAAATTGAGGGATACCTTTTATTACTTGGTTTTTGTTTTATTAGTGCATAATAAAAATTTAAATTGACCATGAAAGAAAGTAGAAAATGTGAAAGAGAACAAATTTAGATATTAAACAAGAATCTAAATGATTTATATATATAATTAATTTAGTTGTATTGTTTGGTTAAAAACCAAAAATACCTCAAACTAAAAAAAAAAACAGAAAACTAAGATGAAAAGAAATTTCTAGGAAAAAATAAATAAAGGCTATAAACAAAACATAAAAAAGTTGATCTAAAAGAAAAAAAAAACCCCTAAAACTAAAAAAAATAAACTAAACGAACAAAAAAAATTAAAATGGGAACAATGCAATATACGTAAAGCTGAGAATGAATAAAACAAAAAGACATGGGCTTGAACCCCCAGGCCCCACCATTAATATGAACTTTATCTACTTTGGTTGGGCCATATCGCAACGTTTTTTAGAGCCAAAAAATAATAATTTGGGACCAGGGATCGAACCCGGCTCAACAATATGTATGAATACTTCCTTCACCATTATGCTAGCTACGTTTTGATGAAGATTTACAGAACAAAATTCTATATATCACTACTAGTGATATATATGTATACCCTACTAAAATTTCCGAAAATTTTCGGGGGGCCGTGCCCCCCCCGGCCCATGAATAGATCCGCCCCTGGTGTCAAAGCTAAGCTTTTGACGAGTTTGTCTTGAATTGTCAATTAATATGCATTGCAATTACTACAACATGTACCAGATGGTTTTCTTTGATTGCAAACGCTTTGATAATCAATGCCTTTTCGTTTCGATCCTTTTACCTTTGACTATGAGGGGCTTCTTAACATTCAAGCCTTCTCTTCTCAAGGATCAGTCCAATTAGTCCAACATTTCTTTCTTCGTAAATAGTACTCCCTCCGATTTTTTTTAGATGTCGTTTAAGGTTTTTACAGTCATATTAAGAAATAGAATAAAATATCTAATATACCCCTAATTAATTGCTTAAAGACTATTTAATATATTCCATTTAATAATCTTTAAAAGGGTAAAACTGGAAATCTGATAAATATTTGTGTTGAAATCCGTAAAACGACAACTAGTTAGAAACAAATTAAAGAGCTAAAACGACATGTAAATAAAATCGGAGGGAGTATATTAATATGAAAGAGATGGAACTTCTACAGAGTTCCAAGGATAATAGTTCATGAGATTCAAAAGGCAATGGAAACAATAAAAGATGAAAGGACGATTGAGAGTGTGAATATAGGATAGGTTAACGGACAGAGGAAATTAGATATATCAAATATATCTTCTCAAATAAATGATCTCTTCCGAACGTAAAAATTATTTTAAGTTAAGACACAAAGTTATTTGCATTCTTTTCGCTGGCTTATGATAAAAATTGCTTTGAATATTTAATCGTAAAAAAATTGACAGTCGATGGTTACTTGCTAATTATTTTGCACGTAAGTCTTGATTTCTTCCAAACTTGTATAAGCAAATATAAGGAGCTTATTCATCTCCACACAGAATTAAAATAAGAACATACCTTTACAAAGAATGTTCGGATTTCGACCTCCAAAGATTCGTAGCTAGCCTATTGTCGTGGGCGTGTGTGAATTGAATCAAGAACTTCTTTCTTGATTGTGATCAAATAAAAAATCAGAGAGAAAACGAAAAACAGAGAAGTCAGATATAACGTGGTTCGATCTCAAGTTTCGACCTACTCCACGGACCAACAATAGCTCTTTATTCCAAACCGAAAGAATACAAGCTCTCAACTTTTTCCCCAACTCTCTAGTTTACATCAATCTAGTTTACATCACTCGCTAAATCTCTCTATCAAAAGATATGGTAGCTCGAACTCTTCTACTTGACACTGCTCGACTTGTATTTATAAACTTCAGCATTTAGCAGATTATGCCATACAGCTTTTAACGACTTGTACCCCATGCTCTCTGAGTTGTACTGCGCCGTCTTCAACTAATAAAACGCCACAGCACTTCTTTAAGTTAACAACTTTAACTCCTAGCCATTGGATCGCAATCGGCCACATCTAACGGCCCATATATAAACTAACATTTCAAATATTAGCTATCATTTCAGCAAATCGTTATTCAGCGTTTGAGCTCATTTGCATTAGAGTTTGGCTTTAACTCTCAGCAAAGAAACATGCTCTTTTGTTTTTCTACGAGAATCAGGTTCAGTAGAATACTAAAATTAGGACACCTACTTAACAATAAACGTGATATACATCAAGATCAAACATCTTCATCATCATCATACATAGTACTAACACGATTGATTCAAGAACAGCACAATACTATATACAATACAACATCACATCATCATCATCATTATCATATCATCAATATCCTACCATCAAATAACTTCAATACTAAATCAAGCAGTTGCATGGCTATACCACATACACAACCCTTCCTTGCCAAATACGACGCGGATAATGTTTCTCTCCTTAGAAAAAAACGATTGTGCTGATTGTTATGAAAGCATGATAGGGAGCGAATCTATATGAGTTGGTGCAGATGACTGCGATGAAAGCTCGGTCGAGAGAAGATCGTCATGCGGACGATTATCGTTGAAAGGAATGCCTCTTTGGTGGTATTGAGTTTGAGGGCTTTGGGTATCAATAAATCCCACAACTGATAATCGATAAGTTAACGCTGTGATCTACTTTTTCTATTGACAGTTAGTGTTTGAATGGAATCACACAAGGCTTATGGGGTCAGGTTAGAGGTCATCGGAGATTCCATAATAATCGACCGACAAAGACAAAGCTTAACAATAATCATGTAAGAAAGGTTAGGAGTTTGATCTGGGGCCTCCCAATCAACGAATTTTGTATATGGGGGTTTAACAATTTTAACTTAACGGTAGATAAAGTATTGTGAAGTATCCGAAGGTACGAGGTACTATTTTAATAAGGGGACGTATAGGGGATGTAAACGGAAATAACACGAGGTTCTACGTGGTTCGAATCCTACTTGGATTCTACGTCCACGGGGCGCTACGAACTTCCTTTTACTATTTCTTGGTATCTTACACCCTCAACTATTCCTTACTGTCGCTCTCCAAACATGTAAGAAAACATCTAACAAATTTTTGAAGGAAATTGTAATACGAACTGTGAGCTGAGGCAAAAAAAAAAAAAGACCACCAACAGAATATGACTAAGTCCCTCCTTTATAGTAGTCCCCAACAGCCTACGTGGTGCTATACTTCAGCTTCCCAAGAAGGCACACTGCGTGAGGTACTAAGATCAGAGGAAAGACTGCTGATTGAAAGGCTCTGAAGGCGTCTTGCAGCTTCTTGAACAGGGTCTCCTTCCTATAATGGGTTGACACGTGCTCTTGTAGCTTTCTTTTCCTCTGTTCTGCTGTATTTTCACCTAGACATCCTCAGAGAACTCCCTTGGTCCGGATAATGCCTTTGTCTCAGGGATTTTCAGAGGTCCCTTCGTTTTTTACCTTTTAGGCTTGGTTCTGTGCTTCCTCTTCTTGGTGGGCTTAGTGGGCTTCTTCACTTTTTATTTTTCGGTCCATTTGGTTTAGGTCCGTATCAACCACTCCCCTACTCTAATTTACCTTTTGGGGACCAAAGTGAATTAGAGTAAATAGCATGATGCGCCTTTCTTCCTCCAAGGGACGTAGCGCTATGATTTTTTCGCAGGGACCTGTCTTTTCCGAGAAGTCACATCAGTTCCTAGGGAACTGTTTTTTTCTTAAGGGCGGTTTCAGCAGACTTGGGAACTTTATTTCTGAGAGGCATTGTAATAATTATCAGGTATTTCTCTCTTCTCCTTCATCTTGAATCCCTTTCTTTCCTTTTGCTTTTCTTTCGTCTCTATGGCTTCTGCGTCGTTCGATCCGGCAAACCCACCACTTCCTTCCGCCCCTTCTCTTCAATCTTCTTCTTCTGCCACAGTGTCGGACCCTTCAGTTTCGCAGCCTATGCCTTCTGCCGAAATCGACATCGGGCGCGCTATCGTGCTGCGAGTGGACCATCGGCCTCGTACCCGTTCGGCGATAGCCTCTGTCATGACCTCTCTCGCGCTTGGCGGAGCCGGGACCGCCGATTCACCATCTGGGTCCGAAGATTTGGTTGTTCTTTCCGGGCCGCCGCCTCTTCCGAACCCTAGATCTATGCTTCCTAGTGTTTTTCCGGCGTCGTCGTGCCTGCCGGCGAAATTGGACGCTTTAGTGGAGGGGGTGGGTTTCGTTTTCGAGGGTTTTACTGCGAGAATGCCATCCCCCCAAGAGCGCGCGTCTCCTCCTTGTCTGGCGTTTTGGGAAGCCCAGATTAGGGTTGGACTACGCTTTCCCGTCCCCCTCTTTTTGTCAGAAGTCTCTAGGGCCTTCAAAGTACCCTTGAATCAGTTCCAACCTTCCACCATTCGCCTCATGATTGCGTTTTTGTGGCGATACGCTCTGCGGGGGGCGTTCCGTCGCCGGATCTGGTGTTCTCCCAGTATTCCCTGAAACCTCATGGCTCTTTTTTCTATCTTTCCTCGATTGCTTCTTCGTGAGGGGGGATGACCCACTTTTTTATGAAGAATCATAAGATGGATAAGGATTGGCAAGATCCTTACTTCTTCGTAGAGTCCCCTGACGGCACGTGGGACTTTCCCTGTGATGGATGGCAAAGGGAGCTCCTCCTCGCGATCCTGGCAAATGTTCGAAGCGAAATAAGGAGGCGCTGTCCTTCTTAAATGATTACGCGGATGAGCACGGCCTTCTGAACCCTTTTTATTTGGTCAAGTTCCCTGGGGTTTTGTACCATTTCGGATTTTCTCATTTTTTTGCTGATTTCGCTCCTCAGGGTACTTGCATATATCTCTGTATTTCCTTATTCTTATGGGTTGGTGCTTATTAACATCTTTTTTGGCGCAGAGATGACAGGCTCTTGGTTTAACCTACTGACCAATATAGGAGAGGGTGGTATGACACAGCCTTCTGGGGCCGAAGCATCTACCCTAGCTCCTGAGCTTCCCCCACTCCTAGGAGCCCTGTATATTCGCGAGGAGATTCCTCAGGAACTTCCTAAGGACCTTGGGGGCCCTACGTCCTCTGAGGTCGTCCCGGCTGCGAGGCCGAAAAGGAAAGCAGCCACCCTATCTAAGGCGTCTAAGAAAGCTAAGAAGAAATTGCTCGTGTCTGACGATGAAGGTGAGGAGGTTCAGGTGAAGTCTTCAGAGGGTGGATTTTTCGAGGGTGAAGCTCCCCTCTCCGAGGATCTGCCAGCTGAAGGGGAGGGGATGGAGATGTTGGGACTCTGATCTCCCTTGAGGACAAAGAGGTGATTTCCCGAAGATCCACTACGGAAAATGATGCAGAGCTTGCCCATCATCTGTTGAAGGTATAGCTCCTATCTTCTTGCTGCGTGTAGGTCATAGGCTTGGTGACGGCTAGATCTCCCGTGAGTTCGTCAACTCAAGAGCTAAAGGAGAGCAATCGATTCCTTCAGGAGCAATTGGATAAGGTTCAGGCCAGTTTGGCCGCTCAGGAAAAAAATCGCTGAAGAAGCCCAGGTTAAGTTTGAGTCTGAGAAGGAAAGTTTGGAGAAGGAAAAAGCTGATCTGGCTTGACAATGCGAGGAGCTGCGGAGCTCCTTGAAGGAAAAGGAGGAGCATGCAGTGCTCCTGAGGCAACGCGAGGAGGAACTCCAGAGCTCTTTTGCCAAGGAGAGGGCGAAATGGGATGTAGATTTCATCCGCATGACGGAGGTTCATACTGCAGCGGAGTTGGAAGCTATGAAGGCCGAGGGCGCCAAGATTTGCCAGCAGCATCTCCTATCGACGGCAGCTGGTCGAAAATTTTTAGAGGATCTGGCGGCAGATTGGCGTCCGGCATATTTGAGGGACCCTATTTCCCTCAAGGATTTTGTCCCTTTTATGCAGCACTACTTTCTAGGGGCCACAACGCCGGTACTGGGATTGGGGCAGCCACAGCTCTTCGAGACCTTCCTTTCCCCACATCCTTCAAAGGAGACCCGTTGGCTGAGGAGAACCCTTTCTTTTGGCGCCCCGCTGCTGAGAAACATATGGGGGCTCTTGCCGGGGCCGACATATCTGACCTCCCTGGCGTTGTCTTTTGGCCTCCTGAAGATCCTTCGGTTTAGTATTTCTTTTGGGTGTCATGTAATGAACTCTCTTTCTTTATGCTTTTGTGGACATTCGTAGGTTTTTGTTTTTCTCATGGGGGAGCTTAACTCCCCAATTTCGGTGTGCCTTTGCTGAGGTCCCCTTTTCCCTTTGTAACATAGGACCTCTTTATTAAGTACCCTACGCTTTTCGTGCTTCAAGTTTTATCGTACTTTCGTGAACACCTTGATTTATTCGTAAACTAAGTACGAATTATACGCGCCTTCGGTTGTAAGGACCGTCGTTCTTATCCTAAGGTGTCGTTTATGCGCTAGGCTCTCTTTGTCTCTAGCGGATTTAATAATGTAGGCCCGGAGGTCCTAAGTATGAGGTGGGGGGAGATCCCCACTGTTTTACACTGGTTATAGCGCCAGCTCCACTAAGGTACCTATTCACGTCGCATGCCTTACTGAGGGCCTTTGATGTCCTGTACACCACAACTCGTCAGCGGCGGCATCTTGTACGCCCTCCTAGGCATCTTTCACCTCGCAGACCTGTGGCCTTTGATGTCGGGTACACCGTCGACCCGTCGGCCTTTGGCATCATCGCACGTTGCGGACTATCAGTCCTTGATGTCTTTGTATGCCGCAGGCCCCTCGACCTTTGGTATCAGTTATTTTTGCAAGTGCATGGGTAGTCATAATCAAACATTTATATTCCGCTGAGGAGGTACGCCTCGTTAAAACCTTATCTGGGCGAAAACCTCCCTTTGAGGCAAAAACCCAGATGAAGGAAAAAGAGTATGTTCCCTCCCCTTTTACATAATGACATTACACGTAGAACTTCTTTAAATTAGAGATGTTCCAAGGACGAGGTAGGACCTTCCTTTTGCATCTTCTAACTCATAAGCTCCTCCTCCTAGTACTTTGGTTACCCTGTAGGGCCCTTCCCAAGGTGCTTCCATTTTCTTTAAGGGTCGCAGGACATCGGCTCTTCGAAGCACCAGGTTCCCTCGTTGAAATCCCCTGGGCCTAATCCTTCGGTCGTACATCGCCTTTATACGGCTTTTATATCCTTCCATTCTTACTTGAGCTTCCTCTCGTATTTCGTCAACAAGGTCCAGGTCCTCCCTCCTTCGTTGCGCATTCTCCTGCTCATCATATGCCAACATTCGATGTGTCTCGATGCCGATCTCTACAGGTATTACGGCAGACGACCCATACACTAACTCGAACGGTGTTCTCCCGGTTGCTGCGCGAGGGCTTGTTCTGTAAGCCCAAAGGACGGCGTCCAGTGCCTCTACCCACTGGTTTCCATCTTGCTCGAGCCGGGCCTTGATCCCCCGGAGAATTGTTTGATTGGATACCTCGGCTTGCCCGTTCGCCTGAGGATGCCCTACCGCGACAAATCTCTGGGTTCTCTTCATGCCTTCACAGAATCTTCGTGTTTTAGCTCCATAGAATTGAGTTCCGTTATCCAAGATGAGGATCCTGGGAGCTCCGTAGCGGCAGCAGATATTCTTCCACAGGAACTCAATCACTTTTTCCTCGTCTATTCGCGCCACTGCTTTAGCTTCGATCCACTTGCTGAAGTATTCCACTGCTACAATGATGAACTTCTTTTGCGCCTTTCCTCGAGGGAACGGGCCAACGATGTCGATCCCCCATTTATCGAAGGGACTTGGAGAGTGCATGGTCCCCAAAGCTTCGGCAGGGAAGTGGATTCTGGGGCCATATTTCTGGCAGTTACTGCACCTCCTAACCAGGTCCCTTGCATCCTTGATGAGATTGGGCCAGAAGTACCCGGCCCTTACTACCTTCCTAGTCAAGGATTTGTATCCTGCGTGATCCCCCGCGCATCCTTCGTGGATTTCCTCAAGTACCTTCTTGCCTTCTTCTCTGGAGAGACATCGGGCATACGCGTGTACGAAGGAATTTTTGAACAAACACCCATCTATCAAGCAGAATTTATGCCGGTATCCCTTTTTGTCCTCCTGGTCGACGTCCCTTAAGGCAACTATGATAGGGGCCCTCCAATCGTTTCTTTCTTCTATGTCCGGCACAAGCTCCCCCACTTCCTCCGTGTCTGCAACGAGGTATGTAATGCCCTCTTCCTTAAGCGCTGATCCTGAGCTCGGCGCCTTTGCTAAATAATCGGCTTTGTGGTTTTCCTCCCTGGGGATCTGCACAATCTCGCAACAATCGAAAGCTTTTATTAGTTCCTCAACTTTCTTACCATATTCGACCATTTTTTCATCTCTTGCTTCGTAGTTCCCTCTCACTTGTTGCACCACCAGCTGTGAATCTGAGAACAACGCGATGTCTCGTGCCCCCATCTCCTTTGCGATGCGTAGGCCGTGAATGAGGGCTTCGTATTCCGACTCGTTGTTTGAGGCCTGCAAGTGGAATGCGATGGCGAAACGGAACTCCTCTCCTTCCGGGTTGATGATGAGGACCCCAGCTCCTGACCTTTGCGAGGTGGCGGACCCATCCACATATACTTCCACCGGCGCTTCGGTGGTCCCTTAGTGGTCTCGAGGACGCAGTCTGAGAGGGCCTGGGCTTTTATGGTTGCCCTCCGATCGAACTCAACATCATACTCCCCTAGCTCAATGGCCCATTTTACCATCCTCCCTGATAGGTCGGGCTTGTTCAGTGTCTGTTTCAGCGGGAAGTTAGTCCGCACGCTCACTTTGTGCGACAAGAGTACCTAGTTTCCGCCTCTAGGAGCACCTTGCTTACAAAGTAGATGGGCCTTTGGGAGGTCCCCTCTTCCTTCAACAGGGCGGAGCTCACCGCGTGGTCCCCCACGGAGAAATATAGCACCAACACATCCCCCACCAAGGGCTTAGTCAAAAGAGGCGTGTTGTGGAGGTACTCCTTCAATTCTTCAAAGGCTTGCTGGCATTCCTTGGTCCATTCGAATTTCTTGTTCTTTCGTAGCACCCTGAAAAAGGGTAGGCTCCTCTTTGCTGAGAGGGAGATGAACCGGCTAACGGCCGCCAATCGCCCCGTGAGCCTCTGGACTTCCTTGACGCCCTGGGGAGGTTGCATCTCCAAGATAGCTTTTACCTTCGTGGGGTTGACTTCAATGCCTCGCTGGGTCACCATATAACCGAGGAATTTCCCCGATTTTACTCCGAATGCACATTTTTCTGGATTCAACTTCATCCCGCTTCCTCTAATCACTCCAAACGCCTCTTTCAGGTCCCTCGTATGATCTGCGAGGTGTATGGATTTTACGAGCATATCGTCCACGTACACCTCCATGTTCCTGCCCAGTTGTTGCTTGAAGACCTTGTCTACCCTCCGTTGGTATGTAGCCCCAGCATTTTTTAGTCGGAATGGCATCCGGACGTATCCATATGTTCCCCCCTGGTGTCACAAAACAAACTTTGTCAAAATCGTTTGAATCAAGACTTACCTAATGGTAACCCTGGTAAGCATCCATCATGCTAAGGACCTCACACCCGGAGGTGGAATCCACGAGTTGATCTATTCTTGGCAGCGGGTAGTGATCCTTAGGGCAGGCCTTGTTGAAATCCCTGAAGTCGATACACATCCTCCATTGTCCATTTCCTTTTTTCACCAGGACAGCATTGGCCAGCCAAGCGGGGAACTGGATCTCCTGAATATGGCCCGCTTGGAGTAATTTGCCTACTTCCTCTTTCAAGGTCTGTGCTCTCTCAGCCCCACACAATCGGAGCCTTTGTTTAACAGGCTTAGCACTCGGCAGAACGTTCAAGTGATGTTTGGCTATATCGGGGCGGATCCCTATCATATCCTTTGGAGAAAACGCGAATAAGTCTGCGTTCCTCTACAGGCATCCTACTAGCTCCTTTGTAGCTTGTTCCCCCAAGTGTGTCCCAATTTTGGTAGTCCTCCCTGGTTGACCGGGGTACAGCTCCACGTTGACTAATTCTTCGTCTGGTTCAGGCTGCAAGCTCATGGGTCCCCCCTCCTTCGATCTTGATCCTCTTTTCACGACCATTCCCCTCTCTGGTAGCCTCTTTTTCTCTGGCCACCGCCTTGACTTCATTGGCGTAACATCGACGGGAGCTCTGCTGGTCTCCCAGGATTTCTCCGACGTGCTCCCCCACGGGGAACTTGATTTTTAAGTGATAAGTAGAGGGAATTGCCCTGAATTCGTTGATAGCGGGTCGTCCCAAAATGACATCAAAGGAGGAGGTGATGTCGACCACAAGAAAGTTGATCATTTTTACGACTCGAATTGGCTCTTTTCCCATTCCGACAGGCAACATTATTTCTCCCATGGGTTGTATCCCAGGTCCCCCGAATCCGTATAGGGGCGGTGGAGACTGGTCGGAGCTCCATTCCCAGGTCCATTTTCTTAAAGCAATCCAGGAATATAATGTCGGCTGAGCTCCCCCCATCTATGAAGACTCGGGACACATCATACCCAGCGATGTCCGTCGTGATAACTAGGGCATCATTGTGCGGCCTAGTGACGTGCGCCTCGTCTTCTGGTCCGAACTGTACGTTCGCGATGGCCTCCGTGTGTCCCACCAATCCCCCAGGTCGGAGATCTCCCGTCGTCTTAGCATAGGATTTCCTAGCCCGATTGGATTCTCCACTGCTGGGACCTCCAATGATGATTAGGATGGGGGCCCTGGATGGACCTGGAGCGCCCTTACTCGGTGGTGGGGGTAACGCCCTCCCCTTGTTCAGCGCAGGTCCCCCTTCTTCCTTTTCATTTTTCGGGGGCTGGGCTCAGGTCCCTGCCTGACGAATTCCTTCAAGTGTCCTGCTTGCACAAGTCTCTCTATCTCATCCTTCAAATGGTAGCAATTGTTAGTGTGGTGTCCATACTCATTATGGAAACGACAATATAAGTTAGAATAGGGTCTAAAAGGTCCTGAAGATCCTGCGAGAGGCTTCCTCCAGGCAGGATGTTGTCCTGCTACAGCTAGGACCTCTTCTGGGTTGGTACATAACAGCGTAAACCTTCGTAGGGCTCTGGGAGGAGATCCCCACGGTTCTTTGGGGGGTAGTCGCGAAGGTGGTCTCGCATGTCCTTGGCTCCTCACGGCCCCTTCCTTTTTTGGCGTGGTTATTTGCTTCTCCTCCTGGGCTTCGGCCATCTTGCTTTCTTCTAGGTTGATGTACTTGTCTGCTCTTAATAGTAGGTCCTCGAAAGTTGGAGGTGGTCTCTTGGAGAGGGAGGCAAAGAAGTCCCCTTCACGAAGTCCGTTTATGAGGGCACTGACCTTGATGGAAGGCGTAGCTGTTGGTACTTCTAAGGCGGCAATATTGAATCTGCTTATGTATGCCCGGAGACTTTCGTTTTCCCCCTGCCGCACTTGGAAGAGCGACATGTCGGACTTGGGCTATTTCCTGGCACTGGCGAACTGGGTGAAAACATCAACTGAAATTCTTCAAAAGACTTGATGGATCCTAGCGCTAACTGGCTGAACCATTGCTGGGCCGCCCTCACCAACGTGGTCAAGAACACCCTACATTTGACCCCATCCGAAAAATCGTGAAGCAGGATGGTGTTTTGAAAGCGTAGGACTAGGCATGGCAATGGGACGGGTATGGGGCGGGTTTTGCCCGACCCGAGACCCGCCCCGGTTACTTTTCCCCGGACCCGGGACCCGCCCCGCCCCGCTTCGGGTCCAGACCCGGCCCGCCCCAGTTAAGACCCGAGCTGGGCGGGTCCAACCCGCCAGACCCGGCTTCTATTTTTTTAATTAATTCTAACTTTTTTTTCAAGAGAAGAAATACCTGCTTGTTCGTTTCTTTCTCTGCGTCAATTGGGACAAGTGATTTTGAATTAATTGAATTGATATAGGGGATGAGGTCGACTGTTCACTGCTGAGGCATCGGCACTGTGTTCTGTGGGGAGGCTAAGGAGGTGAGGTGAGGGCTGAGGTTGAGGCTGAGGCTGCTGCTGAATTGAGAGGTGAGCGGCAGAGGTGAGGAGGTGAGGTGAGGGCAGGGTTGAGAGGCTGCTGTGGTGACTGGTGAGCGGCAGAGGTGATGAGGTGAGTGAGGTGCTGTTGAGTTGAGAGGTGAGAGGGCAGAGCAAGGAATAAAAAATAAAACCCTAACCCTAATAATTAATATAATATATATATATATATTATATTACATAAATTCGTCTGGGGCGGGTCTCGGGGCGGGTCTCAGGGCGGGGTTTGGAAAACCCGAGACCCGCCCCGGACCCGGCCGGGTTGGGCTCTTTAAGGCCCATAACCCACCCCTTAACCCGAAAATTTAAAAAAACCCTCCCCAATCGGGGCGGGTTTAGGCGGGTTCGGGTCTCGGACCCGCCCCATTGCCATGCATACGTAGTACGTGTTCTATGGGGTCCGTCGTCCCATCGTACACATACGGTAGCTGTTTGAAGTTGGATGAGACTTCCCCCATTAGTAGCTCCTTTGCAAAGGGTGTTCCCGCTACTAGCCCTTCTCCTATCCTTGGTGGCATGTAGGGGTGGCCACAGTTCGGTAAACCGACCGAACCGAACCGTGTACCGAAATTTCGGTACGTAACGAATACCGAACAAATAAATCGGTTCGGTATTCAGTTTTAAAATTCTGAATTTCGGTAATTCGATTCGGTTCGGTTTTTTATTTCGGTTTACCGAACTGTAATTTTTTAATAATTAAATATACTATTAATAATAATAGTATGATAGTTATAGAGCCCATACATTTAAAAGCCCAATTACCGAATACAGAATAAACATCGACCAAACCTTACAAAATCCCAATTAGAAATCACATAAAAATTTAAAGCCACAAGTCTCGTCAAGATCGAAGAAGCAAGAAGGCACTCCATCTCAAATCTGCCCTTCATCGCGCTCTCCTTCTTTAAGTTCGTCAGTTCGATCATCAAGGAGGACTTCGCCCATACCTGCTGCTTTCTGCGCCGCCGCAACCGGCAAGGCACCGACTCGCTCCTCGTCGTATCAGCGTCGGCCCTGCAAATCGGCCAAGGAAGCCCTAAGAAGCTATATATCCACGCAATCGGCGTGGAAGCTGTGGTTGCAGGCGGGCAGAAGCCTGCACTTCTCGCTGGCCGGGAAGTTCTCTAGGCAGGCGGCGCAATTAGGTTCTCCTTCTTTTATCATTTTTATGTCTGTTTCTCCTTCTTTAATTTTTTACAGAAATTTTTGGTTAACCGTTCGGTAAAACCGAAATAACCAAAGTTTTAATTCGGTAAAACCGAATACCGAACTAACTAATTTGGTTCGGTATTCGGTTGTGAGAAAATCAAAATTTTCGGTTCAGGTAACCGAAAATTCGGTTCGGTACGTTCGGTATGTACCGAATGCACACCCCTAGTGGCATGGTCCTGTTCTTGACACCGTCCACCACACTTGCTTGAGGTCCGCAAGTTGGTCCCGCAGCTCCTTCTCTTTCTTGGTCTAAGCCTCCTCCCCTCCTTCTGAGCGCGGCGTAACCCTTTTCCTTTTCTTAGAGTTCCCTACCTCCTTAGCACGGTCTAGGGCTTTGCTGACAGACTCAATGGAGATCAAAGTGGGGGCTCTAGCATTTTTTCTTGACTGGTCTGCCTTATTTTGCTCCTCTTCCTTCCCCCGGCCTTGCTCCCCAGCTCCGTCAGGGTGTTGGGGAGGCTCTGCTTCCCTCGTTGACTCATTCTCAAATTCAGACAAGTGCCTGCTGTGTTCTGGGGGCGTCGCTTGGGGTTGCATGCGTGTCTCATTTTCCCCAGTTACTTCTGTGAATCGACCGTCCACTTGCTCAGTCTCGACGCGCGGCTGGGCCTTTTTTCGTTGCTTTCGTTTCTTCCGCCTCTCGGCTAGGGTGCTATTGATAGTGTTGCATACCAGGAGGTCCAACTGCACAGCGGTTAGGATGATTGGTGTTTTCGGGATTATTACACCAGGCGTGGGTGCTGGGGTAGCGGTTTGTCCTACTGGATCACTTCCCGCAACTTCCTCAAACTGCGGGTCCAGTTTTTTTGGTATGGCAGAATCTCCTTCCATCAGCGCCTTTGTGCTCCCTGCTTAGTCCCTATAACATAGAACAAAAACACACAAACAGTCTTTAACGCAACTTCGTACCTTGCCTAAGAAATCTCTCACGCATTTAACTCCGATTTCCCACAGACGGCGTCATTTGATATGGGGCTCTCCCAATCAACGAATTTTGTATATGGGGGTTTAACAATTTTAACTTAATGGTAGATAAAGTATTGTGAAGTATCCGAAGGTACGAGGTACTATTTTAATAAGGGGACGTATAGGGGATGTAAACGGAAATAACACGAGGATCTACGTGGTTCGAATCCTACTTGGATTCTACGTCCACGGGGCGCTACGAACTTCCTTTTACTATTTCTTGGTATCTTACACCCTCAACTATTCCTTACTGTCGCTCTCCAAACATGTAAGAAAACATCTAACAAATTCTTGAAGGAAATTGTAATACGAACTGTGAGCTAAGGCAAAAAAAAGACCACCAACAGAATATGACTAAGTCCCTCCTTTATAGTAGTCCCCAACAGCCTACGTGGTGCTATACTTCAGCTTCCCAAGAAGGCACACTGCGTGAGGTACTAAGACCAGAGGAAAGACTGCTGATTGAAAGGCTCTGAAGGTGTCTTGTAGCTTCTTGAACAGGGTCTCCTTCCTATCATGGGTTGACACGTGCTCTTGTAGCTTTCTTTTCCTCTGTTCTGCTGTATTTTCACCTAGATATCCTCAGAGAACTCCCTTGGTCCGGATAATGCCTTTGTCTCAGGGATTTTCGGAGGTCACTTCGTATTTTACCTTTTAGGCTTGGTTCTGGGCTTCCTCTTCTTGGTGGGCTTCTTCACTTTTTATTTTCGGCCCATTTGGTTTAGGTCCGTATCAGAGATGTAGTGACAACTCTAGTTGTTCTTCCTCACCGGTTAACCCAACACTCCCCACACTTCAACATAGCCCGATTGAATGGGATTTTGGCAACTCCTTGGTTTCTACGTTGAAAAAAAGAGCAGAATGAGATGATGATGAATTTCTATATAAAGAGCCAATGTAATGAGAAGAAAAGGGGGAAGGAACGTGAGGTAAAAGGTACACTATTAAGCTTACATACGTATAAACATGTTGCCTCTCTAAAACTCAAGAACACCTCTCCAAGCGCACCACGTGCTCGAAGCAAAGAAAGGGGATTAACTTCGGAGTTGAATTCAGGGAAGCATTTATGATGCATTCGTTGTTAATTACGTGTTTTGCCGTGATCATTGTGAGTAGATAAATATTGTGTATTTGAGATGAGATGAACTCTAAAGCGATAGATCATATGTTTATGTGTATTTTATGTTTTTCTATTGTTATGACTCGTTTATGAAGCATATGATTTTGATTATGTCTATGTGATTGAAAATTGTCTAGTTAGCTCGATCATGTCTATGTACGTAGTTGGGAAATCGTGAACTATGCTCGAGAGAGGGGCGAATGATTAGACCACTCGTAAACGAGCGGAATAAACTCATAGCTGGAGGGAGGTTGAACTACGCTGCAGAATTAGAGCCAAATCTAATAGTTGAGATTCATCGTACCTTAGCGCAGTCTTCGGTGGAGTAGTTAAGGGAAGCTTGCCCAGCTAGTTAATTCGTTGATTAGTTGCTTGCGATCATTATATGGTAAGGCGCAGTTTCGTCAGCTATATAACTCGTGCGCATGTAGTAGGAATCTCCGCGGTCTAATGATAGTTTCGTTTAGTTACATGTGATATTTGTTTTGGTCGAGCTAGGAGGATTCGAAGTATTAAATACGTTTGTTTCATAAGGGTTTTCCGCTCCGTACCATTTTACTAAGTTGTATTTTTAAGTATTGTTATTTACCGTTTGCAACCAAAAATATTTACTACGATATTTAAACGACGATTTTCTAAAGTATATAGTTCATTTGGGTTCGATCTCGAATACTTGCCATTCTATACTATTTTAGATAGGTACACTTGTCTGTTGAGCGTATGGTAGTTCGTCGAGATTCGTTTTATTTTTATTACTCGATCCGTTCCATCACTTTATGTCATTTATGTGAGTTTTTTTTTCAAGTGGAACAATTTTTTGTTACTCAAGTTACATATTTGAATTAAGTGGGTGCAAGAAGAGGGACATTATTGGGCTTTTAGATAGCTACTATGTAGTATTATTTATTATTATTATTATTATTATTATTATTTAAAATAGCCAAATTCTATGTCCATGATATTTCATCGCCAATCGGTTTAGTTAAGTTACTTCTTCAGTGATATGGCCTCACAACCATATGTTAATATTTTAATGGAGAAGTCAAAAATATTAACTCTAAATACTAACTAAAGGTTTTCAAATTATTAAACAAAACGAAGCAACTTTTTTTCTTTTCTTATTTCAAAATCCTTACAAGTAAGATGGAATATAATCAGATTTACGTAATTTTTCGAGTCAGTAATACTAAACTAATGAAATCTAATGTTGAATACACGTTTTAATTTTATCAATCAACGAGCTAAAAACTCATTCTGATTGCTGATTATTTATGGCTTTGTCAATTATTCGATAGCCATTGCTATATATCCCAGAAGAACAACTGTTACTCTTTAAAAAAGAAATATTTTAGCTTCTTTACTAAATCACTATCTATCCAACCTAGAATCAAATGCATTGAAGAAAATAGAAAAACAAAACCCCTTCGAAGCCATATGGAGTTAGCCTTTACGAAGGCTGATATCGATGCAGTTGTGGCGTTGATTCAACTAAGCGGAACGTATTCTGAAGAAGCGCAACGTTCCTTCGCTGAATTTCGCCGAAAAGTACTCATGAAATCAGAAGAAAGTAAAAACAGTAACGTTCGATCAGAAGAAATCCCTGAAGAGGTCGACGGCGATGATGAGATTTTGCCAAGAAGAATCCCGAGGTTTGGTTCGCTAGCCGAAATCTACAAAAGAACCGCGCCTTCGACCAGTGTGGCGAGTCAGAACAAGAAAGATAACAACAATTATGGAAAGAAAAGGACAAGGGTTTGAATTATGCTCACATGTTTGGTGTAATGTTCGATAATTTTACAATTTTAGAGAGGGATTGAAGATATCTAGAACTCCATCTCGTGTGTAATTGCATGATGTTTTTGTGATGATATGATTTTTCTTTAATAATTTATGGAGGAATGATATGGTGATCACCTTATGTGAGCACCTTATACGGACACCTGCTGACTTGGCATCGATCCGTGCCAAATCAGCATGTCACTTCAACATCAGATGTGACGTAGCATTAATCAACACATCCTGGGCATCATAGATCGACACATGTGATGCTGACGTGGCATGTTCACGTCTTATGTGGCACTTGTTGTGTGATCACGTGAACATTCCACAGAAGCGTCATATGTATCGATCTATGACGCCTAAGATGTGTTGATTAATGCCACGTCACATTTGATGTTGAAGTGACACGCTGATTTGGCACGAATCGGTGCCAAATCAGCAGGTGCCCATATAAGGTGCTCACATAAGGTGAGCACCATATCATTCCTCATAATTTATGTGCCTAAATTTATTACCATTGCATCTTTCTTATCCCATTTATGATACATGCTTGAAGACGCATTTGGTGGGGCGGTGTTCGTTTTTATTTCTTGTTGAACCATTACATATATAAGATAGATAACCTAGTTTCTTAATTATTAGGGTCTTGAATGATTAAGCCACAATGATCTACATGTTTGAGTTAAAATTATCATGGTGACCAAACTCATCTAAGGTATATGGTAATATACTATACATGGACTTTCATCAAATTTCAATACTCTGCGTGGCAATTTTTGTCAATTAGCTCACTCATCTTTCTATCTTTCTACAATTTACAACACATTCTAGATCCATATATTCTTGCTGACATAGAAAATGGAATCTGAAATGACACTTCTCCGATCATGTCATTGCGAACTATCAAACATTACAAAATGTAAAAAAATAACCAAAGTTAATTATTGTTTGCTATTTGACGTGTATGACCATATATGATGCCCGTTTTATATATGGATCAGGTTAACATATTTAAAAGTTTTTTCCCCTTTTTAGTTTGGATTGGGTTCTGCTAAAACTTGTCGTGTTAGGCTATCCCAATCAATAATTATTTTTAGGTCGGTAAGCGGTAGAGTTGTGACAACATCAGTTTCAGTCATGCAAGTGAGCTGGCGTGGATGGGATGTAATATGGACGTAAAAAGAAGACAAGAGATTGTGTAGATCATAGCCTTTAGAATACTACGTTCACGCATTCAAGATTTGTTATCACTTTCCAAGATTTGTATTCATGACATTTTCCTTTAGGGGGTTCTCTGGGACGGTTCCCGAGCCACACCAATGGACCGATTCTCCTCCGCCTCCGCCACAATTTCTTGTTTTCTGGGAGGCCCAGATCAAAGCCGGTTTGTGATTCCTTATTCCCTCTTATTTATCTTCCATTTCTCAGGCCTATGGGATTTGCCTAAATCAGTGTCAACCCTCAGCCTTTCGGCATCTAATAGTTTTCTATGCGCGGTTCTGGCGGCGGGTGCTGAGACCTTTTCGATTTGGTTTAATCGCAGTTCATGTTGAAGGCTTACAACCCCATCGTTTATTTCTCCACGATCCCTTCTTCTCGTGCGACAGTACCCACTTTTTCTTACAGATTCAAAGGGCAGAGAAGGACTTGCAAGATTTATATGCATTCCTATGATAAACACTGCAAGCCCTTAACACTTCGAAATATTTAGTCTTTACAAACATCTAATCAGATGAGCCCATAAAAAGAACGGAAGAGGAAAAAGAACTTATTTGCTTTGACAGCAAGTAAATTCACTTATAAGGTTTCAGCGAAAACCGGGGACTATTAGGTGCCAAGACGGTGCAGAGTCATCTTTTGATATGAAAAAGAGGCTACAAACGAAGAGCTCAGAAAAATGGAGAGAGTATTCAAGGTTTAAGGAAGAAGATGAAACGATTAGACTTTTTAGAGAGTGACGGAGAGATGGCAGTAGAGAAACTATGGTTTTAAGTCATGCAAAATATCAGTGAAACAATGAATGAACACCTGCGTTAGAGAATTTAGAGTTGTAAATTTTGAAAAATAGTCCTCGGAAAATTAACAGTGGCACTCGAAACTCGTATAGTCTTTTCATTTAGCCCAAATTAGGTAGAAATTTGATCTTTTGGGGCCAGATAAATGTTGTCCTTAATGGTGTCAACCCATTAAGAATCTAATTTCCAACAAAGTGAATGAATAGTTGTTGTCCTAAAAGAATAATCGTAAATTGAGTGTTGTCGGTGGCCTGACCAACTAAGTCTTGCTATTCCCTCTTCTGCTCATTTTGTCTAGTTCAAAATCAATATAAGATATTTAACAATATATATACACATGAAAATTTATTGGTACACCACCATTTCTCAGCTGTATAAATCAAATTGTGAACTTTTAAATATATATACAAATCAAGTTGGGTTTTGTAATAAAATTAATGAAATATGCTGGCGTGTCCTTTTTGAAATATAAAAGCATGTGGGTTGAATAAGTCAGAGACAAGGCAACAGCAAATGGCTTCTTTTTCTTCTTTCGGCTTCCAAATAAAGAAATACAGCTGCCTTATTTTATTTATGTTCACTAGACGAGCTTGGGAAGCAAATGCGTGTAAATAGGCATTATTCAATGAAGAGAAAAATCACCACCACAATATTGATCTTCTACTCCGAATAATATTTTGTGTAGCCTCCTCCTAATATTGTTGTAATTGCTTTTGTATACCGTCCGGTGTACGTGTTTGTAATCAGCACATACTAAATAAGTTCTACCATCTGGTTCGTTGACGTAGGTCATTCTGACCGAACCACGTAAATTCTTGTGTTCAATGTCCAAATTTATTTTCATCTCTTTTATTTATTATCGTCATTTCTCGGGCAAATATATCATCGGGGATCAAAATATCATAATAAAATAATAAAAATCATGTAATAGATAGTGTATGGGATTTTATAAGTTGGGCTTTGTGTCACTGTTGGATTGAAAGTGTACTTGAGTTTATTGATATAGTTCCACATGGCTCAAATGGTTCATCGATCATGGGATATGTGTGCGGGGGCGGATACAGAATTATTTATATGTGTATATATCTATATATGTATACATGCTTGTATAAGAGCTAAAACGGTTAACCATAAGAACTACAAAAAATGGAGCTGGCCTAAAATCGATCCAAAAATTTGCTAAAAATTCATAATCTAAACCATTATGCCAAGGGAAATTTTATTACAAAATAAATGTCATTCTTATATATTCATACTGAAACTATATAATATATACATGTACTAAAAATCTTGAAAATTTCTTGGGGATCGTGGTCCCCTCAGGCTCTGCCACCTAAAGCCATATGGCGGATCCGCCACTGTATATGTGACAAGCTAGATAGCCACCCACATTTCAAATAATATATAATCCGAAAAGTTGCAACAAAACTACGAAAAATACTAATTGACGATTGCAAAGTTTTGGTTTGACGAACAAAATGTAGCCATGTTTTGAAAAAAAAACAGTGATGTGAGGAATATCCTGGATTATCATCTCAATTTTATAAGTCATAATCTCACCGTCAATTTTTTATTCTCAACGCACTACACTTGAGGTATAAGCAAGACCTACCCACGCGTAATTTAAGCAAATGGAGAAAAGAAAAAGGAAGAAAAAGAAAGTACGACTACTAAGTAAGAGTAAATTATAATTGAAGACCTTGCGAAATTCAATGAATGAATGATAATCTCTATAGCTGCCTATTGTTGCACCATTCCCAACACTTAACTGAACAAAAGGTATTCTAAAAGACTTTATTTTGAGCCTTGGTGATCCACGGAAATCAAATTTTTATTTAACCTCAAAACCTTTATACTTTAATTATAGTTTTACATTACCTCTTTACAGAAGTGTGAACGCAAATTTCTCAGGCGAATCTCACGCCTTTTTAAATATTTTATCTATTTTAATTTAGTTATAAATTATTAGAATTTCTACATAAGTAAATATATTAGTTGGTATACAAAAGGTGACATAGAAGGGGACAGACGATCTCATTCGATCAAAGAGAAGACCATATTCTTTTATATAAGAGAAGACGTCTCACACTCTAGCACCTCCTTCAGCTTCTATATCGTAGTACTGGATATCACCTTGAAATATGTTATCGAATAAGTCATCAAAGCCGAAACACCTCATTTCACCGCCAGATAACTTGTGTTGCACTCTAGGCAACCGACACAAGCAATAAATGTGCATGATCGTAATGAAATTTGGTCTCTTGTCGGTCAGAGATCCTCGTGGAGAATATGACTGGTGAACTCATACCAGTCCAAATTGTTGTCCTCGAGCAGACGTTGGAATGCTTCTCTAAGTTATCCTGAAATAAACAATTCAAAAATCATATATAAATAAATATATATATATATATGTATACGAGTCGGTGTAAATATTATTATTTCAGTTAAACTTGCATACTGAAATTTTTTAATACGATTGTTTCTGAACAGGATGTATAATGGAGAAACAAACCTGGCCTTTATCATCTTCCCGCATTTCCTTCATAATACAACATTGGCCAAATTGTTCAGTACATCCATCTGCATATTATCATTTTGTTTTCCCCAGGATATTTAAGTTCAGTGTGTCATGCGACAAATACAGAATGACCCATTGGCTTTTCCTGATTTCTTTCAGCAATTTGAAGCATTATCTCGTCTCTCGTAGGCCCTTCATACATGACCTACACGCATTTACCAATTTCAGCAAATGGAGAAAAGAAAAAGAAAGTACGACTACTAAGTAAGAGTAAATTATATCGCAAACTAAGATCTTGTGACATGCAGATAAAGGATAACTCTCTACAGCTGCCACTAAAGGATATTGTTGTACCATTTCCAACACTTAACTGAAGGAAAGTAATCCGAAAGAGCTTATTTTGAGCCTTGGTGCCTAAATCCACGAAAACCAAATTTTTATTTAATCTAAAACCTTCATACTTTTTTACATTATCTCTTTAAAGAAGTGTGAATGCAAATTTCTCAGACGAGATGTATGCATACTATCAAAGAGCGGACGAGATCACCTGTCCCACTGCATGTCCCGTTCTGTGTGTACCAATTAATTATATTGCTATTATATTGGTGAAATTGAAATTTTAATACTTTATAATAAAATAAAAGAGATAAAATATTAGAGATGGATATTCACGTGTGAGGAGAGAGAAAAAAAAATTGTGGACCACATGTGGACATAAAAATAAATTTTTTTTTATCTTTTTGGATTATTTTCTCCTTTGTTATTTTTTTCCTAAATCGTGAACCCTAAATACTGAACCATAAATCCTGTACCCTAACCATGAACCTGAACCCTAATCTTAAACCTAAACTCTGAACCCTAAAACCTAAATCATAAACCACGAACCTCGAACCTTAAACCTTAACCCTAAATATTGAACCCTGAACTCTAACCCTTGAACGGTAAACCCTAAACCATAAACCTAAACTCTAAGAAGAAAATAACTACAAGAATTAATACTTTTCATATGATAATAATGAGAAAATGACCAAAAAAAACATAAACAAAAAAATTATGTTTTAGCATGTGCAGTTGTGCACATGGCCCTTAAATTTTTCTCTTTCTCCTTTAGACGTGAATCTCACGCCTTTTTAAATATTTTGTCTATTTTAATTTAGTTATAAATTATTAATATTTCTACATAAGTAAAATATATTAGTTGGTACACAGAAGGTGACATAGAAGGGGACAGACGATCTCATTCGACGGACGAGATCAACTGTCCCACTGCATGAACCGTTCTGTGTGTACCAATTAATTATGTTGCTATTATATTGGTGAAATTAATACTTTATAATAGAATAAAAGAGATAAAATATTAGAGATGAGATATTCGTGCGAGAAAAAAAAATTGTGGACCACATGTGCACATGATAAAATATAAATTTTTCGCCTTTATCTTTTTGGGTTATTTTCTCCTTTATTATTTTTCCTAAATCGTGAACCCTAAATACTGAACCATAAACCTGTACCCTAACCATGAACCTGAACCCTAATCTTAAATCCTAAACTCTGAACCATAAACCCTGAATCATAAATCATGAACCTTTAATCCTAAACCTTAACCCTAAACATTGAACCCTGAACTCTAAACCTTGAACCCTAAACTCTAAAACCTAAACTTGAAACTCGAAACCCTAAATACTAAACCCTAAAACCTAAACTCTAAGAAGAAAATAACTATAAGAATTAATACTTTTCATATGATAATAATGAGAAAATGACACAAAAAACATAAAGAAAAAATTATGTTTTAGAATGTGCAGTTGTGCACATGGCCCATAATTTTTCTCTCTCTCCTTTAGCGTGAATCTCACGCCTTTTTAAATATTTTATCTATTTTAATTTAGTTATAAATTATTAGAGTTCTACATAAGTAAAATATGTAGTTGGTACACATAAGGTGACATAGAAGGGGACAGACGATCTCATTCGTTTACACGGACGAGTTCACCTGTCCCACTGCATGTCCCGTTCTGTGTGACTAATTATATTGCTATTATATTGGTAAAATTGAAATTTTAATACTTTATAATAAAATGAAAGAGATAAAATATTAGAGATTGATATTCACGTCTGAGGAGAGAGCAAAAAATTGTGGACCACATGTGCACATGATAAAATATAAAATTTTTTCGTCTTTATCTTTTAGGATTATTTTCTCCTTTATTATTTTTTCCTAAATCGTGAATCCTAAATATTGAACCATAAACCCTGTACCCTAACCATGAACCTGAACCCTAATCTTAAACCCTAAACTCTGAACCCTAGACCCTAAATCATAAACCATGAACCTTGAACCCTTAAACATTAACCCTAAATTCTAAACCCTAAACTTGAAACTCGAATCCTAAATCCTAAACCCTAAAACCTAAACTCTAAGAAGAAAATAACTACAAGAGTTAACACTTTTCATATGATAACAATGAGAAAATGACAGAAAAACGAAAAGAAAATGAGAATTAATACTTAGCATGTGCAGTTGTGCACATGGCCCATAAATTTACTCTCTCTCTCTCTCCTTTAGATGTGAATCTCACGCCTTTTTAAATATTTTATCTATTTTAATTTAGTTTTAAATTATTAGAATTTCTACATAAGTAAAATATATTAGTTGCTATACAAAAGGGGACATAGAAGGGGACAGATGATCTCATTCGATCAAAGAGAAGACCATATTCTTTTATATAAGAGAAGACTTCCACACTCTAATACCTCCTTCAGCTTCTATATCGTAGTACCGCACATCACATTTAAATATGTTATCCAATAAGTCATTAAAATCGAAATACCTCATTTCACGGCCAGATAACTTGTGTTGCACTTCTAGGCAACCGACACAAGCAATAAATGTGCATGATCGAAATGACATTTGGTCTCTTCTCGGTCAGAGATCCTCGTGGAGAATATGACCGGTAAACTCATACCACTCCAAATTGTAGTCCTCGAACAAACGTTGGAATGCTTCTCTAAGTTTAATCCTGAAAGAAGCAATTCAAAATCATATATAAACACGTACGTATATATATATATATTATATATATATATATATATATATCAGAAATGTTATGGTGCTCACCTTGCGTGAGCACCATCCGTGGGCACCTGTTATGTGGCTTTTTTTTGTGCCACGTCAACATGCCAAATCAACTCCCGACGGGTTCACTAATCCCACGTGTAGGTTATAAATCAATAAAAAATCACATCGTATGCCGATTTGGCGCGTTGATGTGGTTGGTGCTCACGAAGGTGCCCACGCAAGGTGAGCACCATAACATTACTCATATATATATATATTATATATATATATATACATATGACTCGGTGTAAATATTATTATTAGTTAAACTTGCGTACTAAAATTTCTTAATATGATTGTTCCTGAACAGCACGTTGATGAGTGTCTGAGAGGATTTATAGAGAAACAAACACGGCGATTATCATCTTCCCGAGTTTCCTTCATGAATACAACGTTTAGTCAGACATTGGTCAAACTTTTCAGTACATCCATCTGCATATTATCATCTTGTTTTCCCCCACAATATTCAAGTTCGTTGTCCTGCGACAAGTACAGAATGACCCATTGGCTTTTCCTGATTTCTTCCAGCAATTTGAAATTTCATTATCTCGTCTCTTGTAGGTCCTTCATACATGACCTACACGCATGTACCAATTTCAGCAAATGGAGAAAAGAAAAGAAAGAAAAAGAAAGTACGTCGACTAAGTAAGAGTAAATTATACTTGAAAACTAAAAGACATTGCGACATGCAACGAATGAAGGATAACTCTCTATAGCTGCCACTAGAGGATATTGTTGTACCATTTCTAACACTTAACTGAAAGAAAGTATTCTCAAAGACTTTATTTTTAAGGATATTGCTTTACATTACCTCTTTACAGAAGTGTGAATGCAAATTTCTCAGACGTGGTGTACGACATACGCTATCAAAGATAAGACCATATTCTTTTATATAAGAGAAGACTTCCCACACTCTACCACCTCCTTCAGCTTCTATATGGTAGTACTGCACATCACTTTTAAATATGTTATCGAATAAGTCATCAAAGCCAAAATACCTCATTTCACCGCCAAATACTTGTGTTGCATTTCTAGGCAACCGACACAAGCAATAAATATGCATGATCGAAATGACATTTGGTCTCATGTCGGTCAGAGATCCTCATGGAGAATATGACTGATAAACTCATAGCACTCCAAATTGTAATCCTCGAGCAAACGTTGGAATGCTTCTCTTAGTTTAATCCTGAAATAAACAATTTGAAATCATATATATATGATCTACACCTGCAAGGTAAGAGAGACATCATCAATTAGCACAAAATTATAATCAAAAGCTTTCGAGACAGACAATATAAGTCTAATCATCTACATGTCACATCAATATCTGAGGCCACTCACTCAAAGTCTCGGAACTTCTGTGGGGCAGTGGCCCCTTCAGGCCAGAAAGTCGATCCGCCAGTGCATGTGTGACACTTTAGATAGCCATCTACTTTCTAATAATATATAGCTAGTAACGCTGTTGAAAACTACGGCAAATGCTAATCAAACTGGTGATTGCAAAGGTTTGCTTTGACGAACAAAATCTAACAAATTTTTGAACGAAAAAAAGTGGTGCGAGGAATATACTGGATTATCGTCTTAACAATCTTATTGTTAATAAACCAACAATATCCTGGATATCATACCCAATATCCTATACAACACCGGTTGAATAGTTACCAGTGGTAGCCTCCTTTTGTGCTTATCAAGAATCTGACTCGATTTCAAAATATATATATTCCCACGTTGAGAACAAATGGTAATTTAATTGTTATCTATTTAATAAAAATAATATATTTATATGATATAGAGAATACTTATGGTGGTTACTTTATGTAAGCACCATATGGGAGCACATCTTATGTGGCAATTATTAGTGCCACATTGACATGCAAATCAACATAAGAGGTGATGTGGCATTGATTGACACATCTTGCGTAACTCGCACATGTTATGTTGATTTGGTATATTACTGTGGTATTAATCAGTGCCACATAAGAGGTGAGCACAATCATAAGATCTCTCTGATGATGTATATTGAATTATATAATATGCTACATTGAAAAATATATCGAATGATAATATATTATATTAAATATATATTAATTATTCGAATCGAATATTCGATATATATCGAATCGATTACTTTGGTATCTGTGTTCGTAATTCGATTAATAAAACCTATTTTTATTTTAATTTCGAAATATTCGAATTCGAATTTTATATTTCCGAATCGAATATCGAACCGAACAAAAGATTCTATTCATTTGCAATCTGTTTGCGAGTGCTCCCTTTGATTATCATTTCCGTGGCTTCTTTTGTCAAATATCGGGTTGCTCGGTCATCGTTTCATCAATCGATTAATCGTTTTCTTAGTTTCTTATGGACGAGTTATTGATGTTTTAATGAACTTGCTCCATGGAAATATGGAAATCGCTCGTAGTGGTTGGTTTACTATTCATGAATACGTGTTTGGAGGACTCGTTGGATTTTATGTTGCATAATTTCTTTTTAGTGCTTTCTATCTTATAGATACGTTCTTGAAACAAAGGTCATAAGAGTCATTTAGCGATGACTTATGAGACACGTGGCACAGAGACCTACATTTGATTAGAATATGCTGACTAACATCCGACCTTGAGTTTGATGTGAAGTTGATAACTGGTTAGAACTGCTTATATCCAATGAAGTTAAATTGAGATATGCACATATAATATATATATATATATATATATATATATGTATGATGATTTTTAGTGGAAACTGGAATGTCCATGTAAGCAAATTACGTCTTATCATGTGTGTTCTTATCTTCTTCACTTGTGGCTGTGAGCTTTCCCCAACTTCATATTCCTGGAATAAAAAACAAAAATTTAAATATATATAATATATATATATATATATATATATATATAACGTTTTCTTCGGAATATAGTTTGACCCAATGGATATTTTGGAGGGCCAGCTAATGATTTTGTTGAATTCAAAGTCTTGTTGGAAAATGGATGATAGTGGTACACCTCGTCAAGCCATTATAAGTATCAATTATTATTTTATCGCACGTGGAGCCACTCACTGGCTTAAACGTAATATCAGTTTAATATTTTAAATGTCGGAATGATCCTAGGAAATTTAGCTGCATGCTTATAAATAAGGTGACAAGCTCTAAACTTTTATAATCGAAAGCACATGAAATAAGCTGGTTTATCCTTACATTACGGTCTATTTGGTCCCGTTTTAGAATCACGTTTGCCGACATTAAGAACAGTGCTTGACATCAAACCACATGTAAATAATGAGGAAGGAGAAGATGAGCGATATTTGAGTAAGATTAAACGTGACCAACCAAACAAGGTTTTGCATGCAATTAATGCTGTTCGAATGACATAAATGTGATATTATTTCGTTCCTTTTTGCCTCTTTCATTATAAGTATAGTAAATCCGTATCTTGTCTCTCCAGCTTGGGACAACAACAACACATTCCACAAAAGAGAGCCATTTAATTAGCAAAGTTATATTAATCAAGAAATTGCGTCCAACATGATCAGTTAGGCGGAAGCAACCAATAAATAATATATATGGTTCAAGAATCAAGACCAGTTAAGCCACAAAATGTTGACCTTTGACAAAGCTTTATTACATAAATGATCAGGTCATATATCACCAAATTCAGTGCAGTGGCCATGATATTAGTTGAGGTTTTACTTTTATTTTCTTTTAAAAGCTTTGACCAAGTATCTATTATCGACTTTTTCCTTACACTCCGATTAAATTCAACCTAATAAATTCTTAATATCATTGTAGACTATTAAGTTATCCTCATAGTTTAACTGCTTTAAAACGTCGATATTAAGACGAACTAGCAGAATCAAACTCGTGAATTACACCAGATTAAATCTTCAAAATTGGATATGGGTTTATTATAGACGTTGCACAACCTTCCTCAACCATATAAAAATATTGTCGCAACTTGTCTCATACTTTACTTTTGAAACAGTGATCTCTCTCTCTCTCTCTCTTTCCACCCTCGTGTTATTTCTTCCCTCTCTTTCGTTTACTCTTTCAAGCTCAACCTAAATTCTCCCAAATCTAACGTAAATCAACCAAAATAAACTGAGCCAACAAGTCAAACTACTTCGAAAGTTGAATATTTATTACATACTATGTCACGGCCAGATTATAGTGTAAGGAAATGGTTCTTGGCCAACACAAAGCTAAAGTTCATGAATCACTTGCCTCGTGTTATGATCTGCTCAAGAACAACAAAGAAGCAGCCAAGACTCATTATTACAGCCGACAAAGAAGAAGAAATGGCGAGAAGGGCATAGGTGTAATTTCGCTAAAAAGCAACGTTGGTGATGAAAATTGGATTGTGAATTTGCAGAGGTCGGTGAAGATGCTTCACTTTGGGGATTGGGATGAAAGGGAATCTGCGGCGGAGGAAATTGGTAAGCTTTTGGCGGCGGAGAAGGATTTGAAGCGGCTGAGGATTGTGGCGGAGCTCGGTGTTATTCCGCCGTTGGTGGCCATGGTTGGGTCTGAGGTGGCGGCGCGTCGGCGAGTGGCTGTTAGGACATTGATCGAGATTGGAAACTGCTCCTCCTTCACGTGAGTTGTTTGAATTTCTCGATGTTAGGGATTAATAATTACTAATTTTTTTTCTTGCAAGTTTCAAATAGTTGGGTCATCGATGACCACTGAAAATAATACATCGGTTTTTTTAAAAAATAGTATTTGACTGGAGTCAACTTAAAAAAATAGTTTCCTCGATTTATATTTTAAAAAGTAGGCTTCAATTTAAGGGTATTTTCGTCTTTTTATAAGGTGTCTTTTTTTTTCCACAGTAAAAACCAATATGTTAAATCGAGACAGCGTTGGCGTGGCAGGTGGGCAGTAGTCCAGTGGTTGTGTAGTGAGACGTTCAAGTAGTAGGTCGTGGGTTCAAATCCCACACATATTTTTTTTTTTAAGGCTATCCAGACGAATGGAACCTCGACAGGGGACCCATGTTATATAACCCGCACATGCTAGCAGGGTCCCGTCCATTTGCTGCACAGCATGGGCGGGTCTCCTGCAGCATAGCACGCCCCCCTGCAGCATGGGCGGATCTCATGTGCCTACTGCGGCAGGAGACCCGCCCATGCTGGGTAGGGGACCCGTGCTATATATTAGGGGTTCCGCACATGCTAGCAGGGGTCCCGCTACCGTATGTGTACGATGGGACGACGGACCCCATAGAACACGTACTACGTATGCATGGCAATGGGGCGGGTCCGAGACCCGAACCCGCCTAAACCGCCCCGATTGGGGAGGGTTTTTTTAAATTTTCGGGTTAAGGGGTGGGTTATGGGCCTTAAAGAGCCCAACCCGGCCGGGTCCGGGGCGGGTCTCGGGTTTTCCAAACCCCGCCCCGAGACCCGCCCCGAGACCCCCCAGACGAATTTATGTAATATAATATATATATTATATAATTAATTAGGGTTAGGGTTTTATTTTTTTTCCTTGCTCTGCCCTCTCACCTCTCAACTCAACAGCACCTCACTCACCTCATCACCTCTGCCGCTCACCAGTCACCACAGCAGCCTCTCAACCCTGCCCTCACCTCACCTCCTCACCTCTGCCGCTCACCTCTCAATTCAGCAGCAGCCTCAGCCTCAGCCTCAGCCTCAGCCCTCACCTCACCTCCTTAGCCTCCCCACAGAACACAGTGCCGATGCCTCAGCAGTGAACAGTCGACCTCATCCCCTATATCAATTCAATTAATTCAAAATCACTTGTCCCAATTGACGCAGAGAAAGAAACGAACAAGCAGGTATTTCTTCTCTTGAAAAAAAAGTTAGAATTAATTAAAAAATAGAAGCCGGGTCTGGCGGGTTGGACCCGCCCAGCTCGGGTCTTAACTGGGGCGGGCCGGGTCTGGACCCGAAGCGGGGCGGGGCGGGTCCCGGGTCCGGGGAAAAGTAACCGGGGCGGGTCTCGGGTCGGGCAAAACCCGCCCCATACCCGTCCCATTGCCATGCCTAGTCCTACGCTTTCAAAACACCATCCTGCTTCACGATTTTTCGGATGGGGTCAAATGTAGGGTGTTCTTGACCACGTTGGTGAGGGCGGCCCAGCAATGGTTCAGCCAGTTAGCGCTAGGATCCATCAAGTCTTTTGAAGAATTTCAGTTGATGTTTTCACCCAGTTCGCCAGTGCCAGGAAATAGCCCAAGTCCGACATGTCGCTCTTCCAAGTGCGGCAGGGGGAAAACGAAAGTCTCCGGGCATACATAAGCAGATTCAATATTGCCGCCTTAGAAGTACCAACAGCTACGCCTTCCATCAAGGTCAGTGCCCTCATAAACGGACTCCGTGAAGGGGACTTCTTTGCCTCCCTCTCCAAGAGACCACCTCCAACTTTCGAGGACCTACTATTAAGATCAGACAAGTACATCAACCTAGAAGAAAGCAAGATGGCCAAAGCCCAGGAGGAGAAGCAAATAACCACGCCAAAAAAGGAAGGGGCCGTGAGGAGCCAAGGACATGCGAGACCACCTTCGCGACTACCCCCCAAAGAACCGTGGGGATCTCCTCCCAGAGCCCTACGAAGGTTTATGCTGTTATGTACCAACCCAGAAGAGGTCCTAGCTGTAGCAGGACAACATCCTTCCTGGAGGAAGCCTCTCGCAGGATCTTCAGGACCTTTTAGACCCTATTCTAACTTATATTGTCGTTTCCATAATGAGTATGGACACCACACTAACAATTGCTACCATTTGAAGGATGAGATAGAGAGACTTGTGCAAGCAGGACACTTGAAGGAATTCGTCAGGCAGGGACCTGAGCCCAGCCCCCGAAAAATGAAAAGGAAGAAGGGGGACCTGCGCTGAACAAGGGGAGGGCGTTACCCCCACCACCGAGTAAGGGGCGCTCCAGGTCCATCCAGGGCCCCCATCCTAATCATCATTGAGGTCCGAGCAGTGGAGAATCCAATCGGGCTAGGAAGTCCTATGCTAAGACGACGGGAGATCTCCGACCTGGGGGATTGGTGGGACACACGGAGGCCATCGCGAACGTACAGTTCGGACCAGAAGACGAGGCGCACGTCACTAGGCCGCACAATGATGCCCTAGTTATCACGACGGACATCGCTGGGTATGATGTGTCCCGAGTCTTCATAGATGGGGGGAGCTCAGCCGACATTATATTCCTGGATTGCTTTAAGAAAATGGACCTGGGAATGGAGCTCCGACCAGTCTCCACCGCCCCCCTATACGGATTCGGGGGACCTGGGATACAACCCATGGGAGAAATAATGTTGCCTGTCGGAATGGGAAAAGAGCCAATTCGAGTCGTAAAAATGATCAACTTTCTCGTGGTCGACATCACCTCCTCCTTTGATGTCATTTTGGGACGACCCGCTATCAACGAATTCAGGGCAATTCCCTCTACTTATCACTTAAAAATCAAGTTCCCCGTGGGGGAGCACGTCGGAGAAATCCTGGGAGACCAGCAGAGCTCCCGTCGATGTTACGCCAATGAAGTCAAGGCGGTGGCCAGAGAAAAAGAGGCTACCAGAGAGGGGAATGGTCGTGAAAAGAGGATCAAGATCGAAGGAGGGGGACCCATGAGCTTGCAGCCTGAACCAGACGAAGAATTAGTCAACGTGGAGCTGTACCCCGGTCAACCAGGGAGGACTACCAAATTGGGACACACTTGGGGGAACAAGCTACAAAGGAGCTAGTAGGATGCCTGTAGAGGAACGCAGACTTATTCGCGTTTTCTCCAAAGGATATGATAGGGATCCGCCCCGATATAGCCAAACATCACTTGAACGTTCTGCCGAGTGCTAAGCCTGTTAAACAAAGGCTCCGATTGTGTGGGGCTGAGAGAGCACAGACCTTGAAAGAGGAAGTAGGCAAATTACTCCAAGCGGGCCATATTCAGGAGATCCAGTTCCCCGCTTGGCTGGCCAATGCTGTCCTGGTGAAAAAAGGAAATGGACAATGGAGGATGTGTATCGACTTCAGGGATTTCAACAAGGCCTGCCCTAAGGATCACTACCCGCTGCCAAGAATAGATCAACTCGTGGATTCCACCTCCGGTGTGAGGTCCTTAGCATGATGGATGCTTACCAGGGTTACCATCAGGTAAGTCTTGATTCAAACGATTTTGACAAAGTTTGTTTTGTGACACCAGGGGAACATATGGATACGTCCGGATGCCATTCCGACTAAAAAATGCTGGGGCTACATACCAACGGAGGTGACAAGGTCTTCAAGCAACAACTGGGCAGGAACATGGAGGTGTACGTGGACGATATGCTCGTAAAATCCATACACCTCGCAGATCATACGAGGGACCTGAAAGAGGCGTTTGGAGTGATTAGAGGAAGCGGGATGAAGTTGAATCCAGAAAAATGTGCATTCGGAGTAAAATCGGGGAAATTCCTCGGTTATATGGTGACCCAGCGAGGCATTGAAGTCAACCCCACGAAGGTAAAAGCTATCTTGGAGATGCAACCTCCCCAGGGCGTCAAGGAAGTCCAGAGGCTCACGGGGCGATTGGCGGCCGTTAGCCGGTTCATCTCCCTCTCAGCAAAGAGGAGCCTACCCTTTTTCAGGGTGCTACGAAAGAACAAGAAATTCGAATGGACCAAGGAATGCCAGCAAGCCTTTGAAGAATTGAAGGAGTACCTCCACAACACGCCTCTTTTGACTAAGCCCTTGGTGGGGGATGTGTTGGTGCTATATTTCTCCGTGGGGGACCACGCGGTGAGCTCCGCCCTGTTGAAGGAAGAGGGGACCTCCCAAAGGCCCATCTACTTTGTAAGCAAGGTGCTCCTAGAGGCGGAAACTAGGTACTCTTGTCGCACAAAGTGAGCGTGCGGACTAACTTCCCGCTGAAACAGACACTGAACAAGCCCGACCTATCAGGGAGGATGGTAAAATAGGCCATTGAGCTAGGGGAGTATGATGTTGAGTTCGATCGGAGGGCAGCCATAAAAGCCCAGGCCCTCTCAGACTTCGTCCTCGAGACCACTAAGGGACCACCGAAGCGCCGGTGGAAGTATATGTGGATGGGTCCGCCACCTCGCAAAGGTCAGGAGCTGGGGTCCTCATCATCAACCCGAAGGAGAGTTCCGTTTCGCCATCGCATTCCACTTGCAGGCCTCAAACAACGAGTCGGAATACGAAGCCCTCATTCACGGCCTACGCATCGCAAAGGAGATGGGGGCACGAGACATCGCGTTGTTCTCAGATTCACAGCTGGTGGTGCAACAAGTGAGAGGGAACTACGAAGCAAGAGATGAAAAAATGGTCGAATATGGTAAGAAAGTTGAGGAACTAATAAAAGCTTTCGATTGTTGCGAGATTGTGCATCCCCAAGGAGGAAAACCACAAAGCCGATTATTTAGCAAAGGCGGCGAGCTCAGGATCAGCGCTTAAGGAAGAGGGCATTACATACCTCGTTGCAGACAAAGAGGAAGTGGGGGAGCTTGTGCCGGACATAGAAGAAAGAAACGATTGGAGGGCCCCTATCATAGTTGCCTTAAGGGACGTCGACCAGGAGGACAAAAAGGGATACCGGCATAAATTCTGCTTGATAGATGGGTGTTTGTTCAAAAATCCTTCGTACACGCGTATGCCCGATGTCTCTCCAGAGAAGAAGGCAAGAAGGTACTTGAGGAAATCCACGAAGGATGCGCGGGGGATCACGCAGGATACAAATCCTTGACTAGGAAGGTAGTAAGGGCCGGGTACTTCTGGCCCAATCTCATCAAGGATGCAAGGGACCTGGTTAGGAGGTGCAGTAACTGCCAGAAATATGGCCCCAGAATCCACTTCCCTGCCGAAGCTTGGGGACCATGCACTCTCCAAGTCCCTTCGATAAATGGGGGATCGACATCGTTGGCCCGTTCCCTCGAGGAAAGGCGCAAAAGAAGTTCATCATTGTAGCAGTGGAATACTTCAGCAAGTGGATCGAAGCTAAAAGCTGGCGCGAATAGACGAGGAAAAAGTGATTGAGTTCCTGTGGAAGAATATCTGCTGCCGCTACGGAGCTCCCAGGATCCTCATCTTGGATAACGGAACTCAATTCTATGGAGCTAAAACACGAAGATTCTGTGAAGGCATGAAGAGAACCCAGAGATTTGTCGCGGTAGGGCATCCTCAGGCGAACGGGCAAGCCGAGGTATCCAATCGAACAATTCTCCGGGGGATCAAGGCCCGGCTCGAGCAAGATGGAAACTAGTGGGTAGAGGCACTGGACGCCGTCCTTTGGGCTTACAGAACAAGCCCTCGCGAAGCAACCGGGAAAACACCGTTCGAGTTAGTGTATGGGTCGTCTGCCGTAATACCTGTAGAGATCGGCATCGAGACACATCGAATGTTGGCATATGATGAGCAGGAGAATGCGCAACGAAGGAGGGAGGACCTGGACCTTGTTGACGAAATACGAGAGGAAGCTCAAGTAAGAATGGAAGGATATAAAAGCCGTATAAAGGCGATGTACGACCGAAGGATTAGGCCCAGGGGATTTCAACGAGGGAACCTGGTGCTTCGAAGAGCCGATGTCCTGCGACCCTTAAAGAAAATGGAAGCACCTTGGGAAGGGCCCTACAGGGTAACCAAAGTACTAGGAGGAGGAGCTTATGAGTTAGAAGATGCAAAAGGAAGGTCCTACCTCGTCCTTGGAACATCTCTAATTTAAAGAAGTTCTACGTGTAATGTCATTATGTAAAAGGGGAGGGAACATACTCTTTTTCCTTCATCTGGGTTTTTGCCTCAAAGGGAGGTTTTCGCCCAGATAAGGTTTTAACGAGGCGTACCTCCTCAGCGGAATATAAATGTTTGATTATGACTACCCATGCACTTGCAAAAATAACTGATACCAAAGGTCGAGGGCCTGCGGCATACAAAGACATCAAGGACTGATAGTCCGCAACGTGCGATGATGCCAAAGGCCGACGGGTCGACGGTGTACCCGACATCAAAGGCCACAGGTCTGCGAGGTGAAAGATGCCTAGGAGGGCGTACAAGATGCCGCCGCTGACGAGTTGTGGTGTACAGGACATCAAAGGCCCTCAGTAAGGCATGCGACGTGAATAGGTACCTTAGTGGAGCTGGCGCTATAACCAGTGTAAAACAGTGGGATCTCCCCCCACCTCATACTTAGGACCTCCGGGCCTACATTATTAAATCCGCTAGAGACAAAGAGAGCCTAGCGCATAAACGACACCTTAGGATAAGAACGACGGTCCTTACAACCGAAGGCGCGTATAATTCGTACTTAGTTTACGAATAAATCAAGGTATTCACGAAAGTACGATAAAACTTGAAGCACGAAAAGCGTAGGGTACTTAATAAAGAGGTCCTATGTTACAAAGGGAAAAGGGGACCTCAGCAAAGGCACACCGAAATTGGGGAGTTAAGCTCCCCCATGAGAAAAACAAAAACCTACGAATGTCCACAAAAGCATAAAGAAAGAGAGTTCATTACATGACACCCAAAAGAAATACTAAACCGAAGGATCTTCAGGAGGCCAAAAGACAACGCCAGGGAGGTCAGATATGTCGGCCCCGGCAAGAGCCCCCATATGTTTCTCAGCAGCGGGGCCAAAAGAAAGGGTTCTCCTCAGCCAACGGGTCTCCTTTGAAGGATGTGGGGAAAGGAAGGTCTCGAAGAGCTGTGGCTGCCCCAATCCCAGTACCGGCGTTGTGGCCCCCTAGAAAGTAGTGCTGCATAAAAGGGACAAAATCCTTGAGGGAAATAGGGTCCCTCAAATATGCCAGACGCCAATCTGCCGCCAAATCCTCTAAAAATTTTCGACCAGCTGCCGTCGATAGGAGATGCTGCTGGCAAATCTTGGCGCCCTCGGCCTTCATAGCTTCCAACTCCGCTGCAGTATGAACCTCCGTCATGCGGATGAAATCTACATCCCATTTCGCCCTCTCCTTGGCAAAAGAGCTCTGGAGTTCCTCCTCGCGTTGCCTCAGGAGCACTTCATGCTCCTCCTTTTCCTTCAAGGAGCTCCGCAGCTCCTCGCATTGTCGAGCCAGATCAGCTTTTTCCTTCTCCAAACTTTCCTTCTCAGACTCAAACTTAACCTGGGCTTCTTCAGCGATTTTTTTCCTGAGCGGCCAAACTGGCCTGAACCTTATCCAATTGCTCCTGAAGGAATCGATTGCTCTCCTTTAGCTCTTGAGTTGACGAGCTCACGGGAGATCTAGCCGTCACCAAGCCTATGACCTACACGCAGCAAGAAGATAGGAGCTATACCTTCAACAGATGATGGGCAAGCTCTGCATCATTTTCCGTAGTGGATCTTCGGGAAATCACCTCTTTGTCCTCAGGGAGATCAGAGTCCCAACATCTCCATCCCCTCCCCTTCAGCTGGCAGATCCTCGAGAGGGGAGCTTCACCCTCGAAAATCCACCCTCCACTCTGAAGACTTCACCTGAACCTCCTCACCTTCATCGTCAGACACGAGCAATTTCTTCTTAGCTTTCTTAGACGCCTTAGATAGGGTGGCTGCTTTCCTTTTCGGCCTCGCAGCCGGGACGACCTCAGAGGACGTAGGGCCCCCAAGGTCCTTAGGAAGTTCCTGAGGAATCTCCTCGCGAATATACAGGGCTCCTAGGAGTGGGGGAAGCTCAGGAGCTAGGGTAGATGCTTCGGCCCCAGAAGGCTGTGTCATACCACCCTCTCCTATATTGGTCAGTAGGTTAAACCAAGAGCCTGTCATCTCTGCGCCAAAAAAGATGTTAATAAGCACCAACCCATAAGAATAAGGAAATACAGAGATATATGCAAGTACCCTGAGGAGCGAAATCAGCAAAAAAATGAGAAAATCCGAAATGGTACAAAACCCCAGGGAACTTGACCAAATAAAAAGGGTTCAGAAGGCCGTGCTCATCCGCGTAATCATTTAAGAAGGACAGCGCCTCCTTATTTCGCTTCGAACATTTGCCAGGATCGCGAGGAGGAGCTCCCTTTGCCCATCCATCACAGGGAAAGTCCCACGTGCCGTCAGGGGACTCTACGAAGAAGTAAGGATCTTGCCAATCCTTATCCATCTTATGATTCTTCATAAAAAAGTGGGTCATCCCCCCTCACGAAGAAGCAATCGAGGAAAGATAGAAAAAAGAGCCATGAGGTTTCAGGGAATACTGGGAGAACACCAGATCCGGCGACGGAACGCCCCCCGCAGAGCGTATCGCCACAAAAACGCAATCATGAGGCGAATGGTGGAAGGTTGGAACTGATTCAAGGGTACTTTGAAGGCCCTAGAGACTTCTGACAAAAAGAGGGGGACGGGAAAGCGTAGTCCAACCCTAATCTGGGCTTCCCAAAACGCCAGACAAGAAGGAGACGCGCGCTCTTGGGGGGATGGCATTCTCACAGTAAAACCCTCGAAAACGAAACCCACCCCTCCACTAAAGCGTCCAATTTCGCCGGCAGGCACGACGACGCCGGAAAAACACTAGGAAGCATAGATCTAGGGTTCGGAAGAGGCGGCGGCCCGGAAAGAACAACCAAATCTTCGGACCCAGATGGTGAATCGGCGGTCCCGGCTCTGCCAAGCGCGAGAGAGAGGTCATGACAGAGGCTATCGCCGAACGGGTACGAGGCCGATGGTCCACTCGCAGCACGATAGCGCGCCCGATGTCGATTTCGGCAGAAGGCATAGGCTGCGAAACTGAAGGGTCCGACACTGTGGCAGAAGAAGAAGATTGAAGAGAAGGGGCGGAAGAGGTGTGGGGTTTGCCGGATCGAACGACGCAGAAGCCATAGAGACGAAAGAAAAGCAAAAGGAAAGAAAGGGATTCAAGATGAAGGAGAAGAGAGAAATACCTGATAATTATTACAATGCCTCTCAGAAATAAAGTTCCCAAGTCTGCTGAAACCGCCCTTAAGAAAAAAACAGTTCCCTAGGAACTGATGTGACTTCTCGGAAAAGACAGGTCCCTGCGAAAAAATCATAGCGCTACGTCCCTTGGAGGAAGAAAGGCGCATCATGCTATTTACTCTAATTCACTTTGGTCCCCAAAAGGTAAATTAGAGTAGGGGAGTGGTTGATACGGACCTAAACCAAATGGACCGAAAAATAAAAGTGAAGAAGCCCACTAAGCCCACCAAGAAGAGGAAGCACAAAACCAAGCCTAAAGGTAAAAAACGAAGGGACCTCTGAAAATCCCTGAGACAAAGGCATTATCCGGACCAAGGGAGTTCTCTGAGGATGTCTAGGTGAAAATACAGCAGAACAGAGGAAAAGAAAGCTACAAGAGCACGTGTCAACCCATGATAGGAAGGAGACCCTGTTCAAGAAGCTGCAAGACGCCTTCAGAGCCTTTCAATCAGCAGTCTTTCCTCTGATCTTAGTACCTCACGCAGTGTGCCTTCTTGGGAAGCTGAAGTATAGCACCACGTAGGCTGTTGGGACTACTATAAAGGAGGGACTTAGTCATATTCTGTTGGTGGTCTTTTTTTTTTTTGCCTCAGCTCAGTTCGTATTACAATTTCCTTCAAAAATTTGTTAGATGTTTTCTTACATGTTTGGAGAGCGACAGTAAGGAATAGTTGAGGGTGTAAGATACCAAGAAATAGTAAAAGGAAGTTTGTAGCGCCCCGTGGACGTAGAATCCAAGTAGGATTCGAACCACGTAGAACCTCGTGTTATTTCCGTTTACATCCCCTATACGTCCCCTTATTAAAATAGTACCTCGTACCTTCGGATACTTCACAATACTTTATCTACCGTTAAGTTAAAATTGTTAAACCCCCATATACAAAATTCGTTGATTGGGAGGCCCCAGATCAAACTCCTAACCTTTCTTACATGATTATTGTTAAGCTTTGTCTTTGTCGGTCGATTATTATGGAATCTCCGATGACCTCTAACCTGACCCCATAAGCCTTGTGTGATTCCATTCAAACACTAACTGTCAATAGAAAAAGTAGATCACAGCGTTAACTTATCGATTATCAGTTGTGGGATTTATTGATACCCAAAGCCCTCAAACTCAATACCACCAAAGAGGCATTCCTTTCAACGATAATCGTCCGCATGACGATCTTCTCTCGACCGAGCTTTCATCGCAGTCATCTGCACCAACTCATATAGATTCGCTCCCTATCATGCTTTCATAACAATCAGCACAATCGTTTTTTTCTAAGGAGAGAAACATTATCCGCGTCGTATTTGGCAAGGAAGGGTTGTGTATGTGGTATAGCCATGCAACTGCTTGATTTAGTATTGAAGTTATTTGATGGTAGGATATTGATGATATGATAATGATGATGATGATGTGATGTTGTATTGTATATAGTATTGTGCTGTTCTTGAATCAATCGTGTTAGTACTATGTATGATGATGATGAAGATGTTTGATCTTGATGTATATCACGTTTTATTGTTAAGTAGGTGTCCTAATTTTAGTATTCTACTGAACCTGATTCTCGTAGAAAAACAAAAGAGCATGTTTCTTTGTTGAGAGTTAAAGCCAAACTCTAATGCAAATGAGCTCAAACGCTGAATAACGATTTGCTGAAATGATAGCTAATATTTGAAATGTTAGTTTATATATGGGCCGTTAGACGTGGCCGATTGCGATCCAATGGCTAGGAGTTAAAGTTGTTAACTTAAAGAAGTGTTGTGGCGTTTTATTAGTTGAAGACGGCGCAGTACAACTCAGAGAGCATGGGGTACAAGTCGTTAAAAGCTGTATGGCATAATCTGCTAAATGCTGAAGTTTATAAATACAAGTCGAGCAGTGTCAAGTAGAAGAGTTCGAGCTACCATATCTTTTGATAGAGAGATTTAGCGAGTGATGTAAACTAGATTGATGTAAACTAGAGAGTTGGGGAAAAAGTTGAGAGCTTGTATTCTTTCGGTTTGGAATAAAGAGCTATTGTTGGTCCGTGGAGTAGGTCGAAACTTGAGATCGAACCACGTTATATCTGACTTCTCTGTTTTTCGTTTTCTCTCTGATTTTTATTTGATCACAATCAAGAAAGAAGTTCTTGATTCAATTCACACACGCCCACGACAATAGGCTAGCTACGAATCTTTGGAGGTCGAAATCCGAACATTCTTTGTAAAGGTATGTTCTTATTTTAATTCTGTGTGGAGATGAATAAGCTCCTTATATTTGCTTATACAAGTTTGGAAGAAATCAAGACTTACGTGCAAAATAATTAGCAAGTAACCATCGACTGTCAATTTTTTTACGATTAAATATTCAAAGCAATTTTTATCATAAGCCAGCGAAAAGAATGCAAATAACTTTGTGTCTTAACTTAAAATAATTTTTACGTTCGGAAGAGATCATTTATTTGAGAAGATATATTTGATATATCTAATTTCCTCTGTCCGTTAACCTATCCTATATTCACACTCTCAATCGTCCTTTCATCTTTTATTGTTTCCATTGCCTTTTGAATCTCATGAACTATTATCCTTGGAACTCTGTAGAAGTTCCATCTCTTTCATATTAATATACTCCCTCCGATTTTATTTACATGTCGTTTTAGCTCTTTAATTTGTTTCTAACTAGTTGTCGTTTTACGGATTTCAACACAAATATTTATCAGATTTCCAGTTTTACCCTTTTAAAGATTATTAAATGGAATATATTAAATAGTCTTTAAGCAATTAATTAGGGGTATATTAGATATTTTATTCTATTTCTTAATATGACTGTAAAAACCTTAAACGACATCTAAAAAAAATCGGAGGGAGTACTATTTACGAAGAAAGAAATGTTGGACTAATTGGACTGATCCTTGAGAAGAGAAGGCTTGAATGTTAAGAAGCCCCTCATAGTCAAAGGTAAAAGGATCGAAACGAAAAGGCATTGATTATCAAAGCGTTTGCAATCAAAGAAAACCATCTGGTACATGTTGTAGTAATTGCAATGCATATTAATTGACAATTCAAGACAAACTCGTCAAAAGCTTAGCTTTGACACCAGGGGCGGATCTATTCATGGGCCGGGGGGGGCACGGCCCCCCGAAAATTTTCGGAAATTTTAGTAGGGTATACATATATATCACTAGTAGTGATATATAGAATTTTGTTCTGTAAATCTTCATCAAAACGTAGCTAGCATAATGGTGAAGGAAGTATTCATACATATTGTTGAGCCGGGTTCGATCCCTGGTCCCAAATTATTATTTTTTGGCTCTAAAAAACGTTGCGATATGGCCCAACCAAAGTAGATAAAGTTCATATTAATGGTGGGGCCTGGGGGTTCAAGCCCATGTCTTTTTGTTTTATTCATTCTCAGCTTTACGTATATTGCATTGTTCCCATTTTAATTTTTTTTGTTCTTTTAGTTTATTTTTTTTAGTTTTAGGGGTTTTTTTTTTTCTTTTAGATCAACTTTTTTATGTTTTGTTTATAGCCTTTATTTATTTTTTCCTAGAAATTTCTTTTCATCTTAGTTTTCTGTTTTTTTTTTTAGTTTGAGGTATTTTTGGTTTTTAACCAAACAATACAACTAAATTAATTATATATATAAATCATTTAGATTCTTGTTTAATATCTAAATTATTTCTCTTTCACATTTTCTACTTTCTTTCATGGTCAATTTAAATTTTTATTATGCACTAATAAAACAAAAACCAAGTAATAAAAGGTATCCCTCAATTTTATTTATGAATAAAAATTACATATCAAATAAAAAGGCTTAAATAAATGTCACGGTTGATATAGTTTATAAAACATATGACTTGCGTTATTTTTTCTACTTTATTTTCTTTATAGCGTATTACTACGCTATATCAATATGATGATGTCAATATTCGAGCTTCATCAAGGTTATAAGCGACTTTTTATTCTCATTTATATAGGTTTTTTTGTTTGTTAAATGTAGGAAATTCAAGTTTTTATTGTAAGTTCGTAAGCTTCGATGAAAAATTTATCTTTTCAAAGAAAAATAGCAAAAAAAATTTACCTTTGCCATTTGCGGCCCCTGGTCAAAAGTTTCTGGATCCGCCCCTGTTTGACACGTTATTGATATTGTTTTCCATCAAGTGATAAATTTACCGTTATAGAACAACCACATGAAGATAACGTCCAACCTCAAAATGTAACATGTGATTTATTGTTATTATTACAAGTAGTTAAAACTTTTTCCTTCCGAAAAAAAAAGTAATTAAAAACTTAACTAGTATTCTGCAACATATTGATCATATAACGTTCTCGACTAATTACGCATTTTAAATAACTATCAACTAGCAGTCTAGCACAACGTATATACACACCACGATACGTAATTAAGTAATTTACGATAATATTCTATATTTTCCCACTAATTCCTCTGATCATTTCCTCAATTTATTAAGGAAAGAAAAGAACTTGAAGTGGAATATATTAAGTAACCAATCAACAACTTTGACCATTAGAAAAGCATCTCCTCCTCTTCCCCGTAAAAGGGTGCCGCTCCTCCACCGCACGCCACCATCCGCCGCCATATTCTCGCGGGAACCACCGAACATGTCCGGCGGCTTAACTTTCCGGCAACCAGCTCCGACGGGGACATTACTCAGTCCACCGCCCACCGTCCAATACCTCTTACAGCCCTTGCAAAAGTGTCTTGGCTGGTTAACATCGTAGTTGTTGAAGTAGCAGTCTCCATGCTTTTGCCTCTCGGACATGGGATTATCTTTTCTGGCCTTTTGTCCGCCATTGTTGGGCTCGGACTAAGATCTGACTTAGATTTTCTATTTCCTTGGTCGTCGATTGGATGTGATGATCTTTCGTAACTGCAACCGTGGCGCCAAAAGCTCGATCCCCCAAGAAGATGATGATGATGATGATGATGATGATGATGATGATGATGATGATGATGATGATGATGATGATGAATCCTTGATCATGTTGCTTTCTTGTATTTCAGTCATGAATTAGAGAAAGAAAGATAACCCTATGATATTAGTAGTAATATTGTGGGTCATAGTTTCTATGTAGTGTAGATGGTGTTTTTTGATAGACATGGCTCTATTAATTTGTGAGCTCTCTCATTATATATAGGTAGTACGAATATCAAAAGCGCAAAAATACATCACGTACATATAACACTATAAATATATTGGCAAAATTATAAAAATGGGTCACTAAGTATACCATTTTTTGATTTTGGGTCACTATGTTTGCCAGTTACAAAACTAGGTCATTAAGTATGTATATAATAACAAAATTGGGTCACTAATGACAAAACTAAGTCACTATGTATATAGTAACAAAACCAGGTCACTAAGTATGTATATAACAAGAAAAAAGAGGTCAGGGACGGGCAAACATACTTAGTGACCCAATTTTGTTACTATATACACACTTAATGACCTAGTTTTGTAACGGGCAAACATAGTGATTTAAAATCGAAAATTGGCATACTTAGTGACCCATTTTTATAATTTTCCCAAATATATTTTATGCGGCTGTCAAAAGTTTCATTTCAATATTGTTAAATAAAAATATACCATGTATGAGAGTTGATTTAGTGACTCAGGGACGGATCTACAGCGGGGCTCGTGGGATCTGCTGCCCCCGGCTTACCCCTTAGGCGTGCGCCGGCAGCAACTCCGACGGGTGCTGGTTTTTCTCCCACGCAGATGCATAGCCCCCCTTCAATCCTGATGAAGAAGATGAATAGGGCACGATGGGTTGGGATGGGTTGGGCTAAAAAATGGCTTGGCTGCTCTTTTTATTGTTAAAAATGGTTTGGGCTCTCTTTATTTCTATTAGTTAGTCTTTCGTGTTGGGCCTTATTTGCAGATTTTTGGGTCATCTTTCAATTTTTTTAATTCACATTTTCCCCTAATAATTCATATTTATTTATCGCCTCAATTTAGGTATTTCCCCTTTGAACCTGTTTAATTACTTTTAGTTCTATTTTGTAAAGTTTTTATTTATAAATGAAAATATAAAAATTACATTTCAAATAAAAATGTCATTCCATAATAGTAGATCATACATGTGTGACTCTCAAATAGTAAAAAAGATGTCCTAAAAAATGTTCTAAAAATTATATGAGTCTAGATGAATAGGTCAAAATCCGACCCTGTGTCCCCAAGCGTACAATCCTAGATCCGTCACTGGCTACACTCGGTATTGTAGGGTAACAAACTTGGTGATGAGAACCCTAAAATTCAAAAACTAACCGAATTATTATTGTTGTTTTTTATTATTAAAGAGTGCATGCAGAGATTACAAAACTTTCATATAAATTAATGGATGCAGAAAGTGATTCATTTGTGACCAAGAGTTAGGGCGAATCGGGCGATGTCCTTTCAAGCCAAGAGTGTCCAGGCACCCGAGAACAAGACTTTGGACCCGGCCAAGCTTTTCGCGCGCGGGACGTCGATATTCTCAAGCAAGGCCGAGCCACTCAGCATCCGTTCGACAGGGAGACGGGGCTAGTGAGGTTATGAACGATGGCCCATCCAGATTCGTGTAGAACCTTCCGGAAGATCGTGGAACCATGCGGAACAATGCGGGTCATTCTAAATAGTCAAGTGTCCAAGTGTGGAGAATGCTATGGAACTCTCTAGAGAGGAACATGCCTTAGGACATTCCTAGAAGAGTGTAGAATGTAAATAATAGCCGTTAGATCAAGTAGATCTTAGCCGTCCATCAAGTTGGACAAGTTGTATATATACGGGCTTAGAGTAGTTCATTTCCATCAAGTGGTAAATGCCTTCATTGTAAATATTTCAGTGTGAGAAAGAGTCGAGTTCTCTCTACAACAATCGTGTGGGTTTTCCCCTTGCACTTAGGCACGTTCAAGTCGAGGGTTGTCCGACACTTTGTTTCTTTCGTGAGCATAAAGGGAGGCTGACCTAGTAAATACGCAAGGGGCTGCTTAAAGGACTATTTGCCGCATGGGAGCTAGCAAGCCGAAGTCTAGGTCCGTGACAAGTGGTACAGAGCCAAAGGTAGCGAAGATGGAAGAGACCTGGCAAGCGAGGATCGTGATCCGTGGGAGGAAAAAGCGGGATCAATCGAAGGCACAAGACACTTGTCCGTGGGAAGGCACCATCGCGGAGATAGGCCAAACTATTGCAACCATAGGTGTGTGGCTTGAGGACATCGAGGGGAGCGTGGTAACTCTAGGAGGGTCTCTTAACGCCTTCTTTGTTCTTCTCATCGGAGTTATTTCACAAAGACTTACTAGAGTAAGGAAGAAGGGGGGAACAAGCACACTTGGAGCACGTTCTTGGGAGCTCGACCGCGTTAAGGCCGACATCGAACAGGTTGTGACGGTAAGTGATGTTGTTAAGACCTTGCAGGAGCAAGTTCTTAAGGAGTTCGAGGCCGTCAAGGAGGGTTCGAAGGCATTGAGGGAATGCAACGAGGTCCTGAAGGCCGAGAACGAGGTCTTGCGGGCGAGATGGCCAAAATGAGGGAGGCCACGGATTTGCTGCAAGAGCAAGTGGCATTATGCCGAAGGTTGGCACTAAGCAGAGGAGGTAATGGAGCTAGCTCGACTGGGGGATCGACTAGCCAAAGGCCTATTGATGTGCCAAGACCGTGCGGGAACGGCAAGCGCGATGCCAAGCTAGTGGAGGACTATCTTTGGCAAATGGAGCGGTACCTTGAGGATTAGGCATCGTAGAGGAGGCGTGCAAGATCCGTACTGCAAGCAACTACCTCACCGAGACTGTGGCATTATGGTGGAGATGTGTGCATGCCGACATTGAGAGGGGCACACATGGCTTAGATACGTGGGATGAGTTCAAGAGGGAACTCAAGCGCCACTTTCTATCCCGAGAATGACGTCTATGAAGCCAAGAGAAATTGTGAGAATTGAAGCATCGAGGCACAATTCAGGCATACGTGGACGAGTTCACGATGCTAACTCTTCAGATTCCTACCATCACGGACGATGATAGGTTGTTCTACTTCATAGATGGGCTGCAAAGTTGGGCTAGGGAGGAAGTCCAACGTCGGGATGTCAAGTCGGTGGACGAGGCCATAATGGTTGACGAGTGACTCGTGGAGTACCAGGAGGATGCTCCAAGGCGCGAGCAAGAGGGCTCGCCAAAGTGGGGGAGAGACCCATGTTCATGAGCGAGACACTGGGTGATCACCTAGTCGAGATCGGGGATCCACACAAGGTCGACGGGACTATGAGGGCAAGAAGAAAGCTTTCGTGCCCAAGGGGGTTGATTTCTGTGCAAAGGGCCTCATAGGGTGTCGGAATGTCCCCAAGGGGAGATGCTCACGACCATGATTGCGCAACGAAAAGCGCAAGAATCAGAAGAAGTGTCAGAGCAGAGGCTTGGGGCCGTTCAAGTCTTGAATGCCATGGAGGTTAAGCTACCCCAATGAGACCAAGCTAGGGGCGCATGTTCGTTGAGTTAAGGGTGAATGGCAATGGGACCAAGGCATTACTCGACACTGGGGCAAGCCACAATTTGTGATGGAGGTTGAGGCCAAGAAAGTGGGGCTTAACATGGAGTTCTTCAAGGGGAGGGTCAAGATGGTGTCCAAAGACACGACCGTGTGCGGAGTAGCTCGAGCGGTGAAGCTACAAATGGGCACTTGGGAGGGCCAGGCGGACTTCACGGTGGTGCCGATGGACGATCACACACTCGTGTTGGGCATGGACTTCATGGGTAAGGCCAATGCCATTCTTATGCCTATGTATAGCTCGTGTATATTTGGGAAAGACGGGAAGTGCTCGGTGCCCTTAATATCCGATGAGGCAATAGGCGAAACCGGGGTGCAGAGACGCATGGCAAGCATGCGACTCGAGCAAGGATGTGCCAGCGACGGTCCAAGCAAGGTAGGCACAGGGGTGCCAGCCGAAGCCAAGATGGACTCGGAGATATGCAATGACGCTGCCCACATCAACAATGCGACCGAAGTAGGGACTCGACAGGAAAATTCAAGCAGGGTGACCAAGTATTTCGAGCCATGCCAAGGAAGTTCAGGACTTCAAAAGGCAATGGGGACAAAACTAAGCATCCCATGGGGCCATATCGGGTAACGGCCAAGGTAGGCGAGGATCACTATCTCCTTGACCTCCGAGCACATCGAGAGAGAAACCCATCTTCCCGGCGGGAGCACTTGTGGAGTACATAGTGTGCGGGATTGAGCAAGCGCTGAAGCATGAGATGCGGAGGCACGGCAACGGGGACGTTGCCGAATTGGGTGGGGGAGGATGTCACGACCTCACAAATTTGACCAAGAGTTGGGGCGAATCGGGCGATGACCTTTCAAGCCAAGAGTGTCGTCGAGGCGCCCGAGAACAAGACTTTTGGGACTGGCCAAGCTTGTCGCGTGTGGGACATCGATATTCTCAAGCAAGGCCGAGGCAATTAGCATCCGTTCGACAAGGAGACGGGGCTATCCACTATTGTTGGCCCATCCGGATTCATGTAGAACCCTCTGGAACATCGTGGAACCATGCAGAACAATGCAGGTCATTCTAGAGAGACAAGATTGCTATGGAACTCTCTAGAGAGGAATATGCCTTGGTACATTCCTAGAAGACTGTAGAATGTAATAATAGCCGTTAGATCACATAGATCTTAGCCGTCCCTCGAGTTGGACAAGTTGTATATATAGGGGCTTAGAGTAGTTCATTTCCATCAAGTGATAAATGCCTTCATTGTAAACACTTCAGTGTGAGAAAGAGTCGAGTTCTCTCTCTACAACAATTGTGTGGGTTTTCTTCTTGCACATAGGCACGTTCAAGCCGAGGGTTGACCTAATAAAGCACGCTAGGGGCTTAAAGGACGAGGTGCCGCACGGGAGCTAGCAAGCCGAAGTCTAGTTCCGTGACACGCAGCCCATCAACAAAAACAAGCTTCATGCTGAGCTTTTCGTCCACATAATTATTCCACGCCATGATTTTCTTTGTTTCAAAGTCTACGACAAGTGGGTGCAAAAGCAGGAGAGGGTTTTTGAGTACACAGTGTTGAGTTAAAGTTAAAAGTAAGCGAGATTAAAGAGATAAAGCTAAAAAATGATATACGCTTTTGATTTGATTGACATAACTAATCTCACTAGCTTAGCTTTATCCTAGGACCCGTTCACTCTAGGATATCTTAGGATAAAGCCCATTTATATATTATAATAAAGTTCAATTTAAAAATTATCCATATGTATAAGCACGGGATAAATGGGCCTGCTACTATTAACTAGCAAATCCAATATAACATATCCAATGGAATGGGTCAAACTTATCCAATCAAGGTTATTGCTTGCAAAATGACCGAATAACCCATGAAAACCCTAGCAGTTTCACTGATATGTGACGAAGATAATCTTCCATTTTCTTCTCCTATTTTCTACTCGAGATTGGGAGATTCATTTTTTGTTTTTCAAAGCCTAACTTTCTCTCATTTGGAGGAGGCGATTGGAGGGTTTGTGGAGTTGTGGTTTATTGATGAGTTAGGATTTTACGATATTTTTATTCCCTGTAAAAACGTGTCATTGGTCTTTATTCATCGAAATATTCTATGTTGCGGGTGTATTTCATATTTGTGAGTAGCTCGATAATAACTGCAATAAAACGTAAATTTTCCTACGATTTATAACTCACGCATATGATATGTATATATATATATATATATATATATATATATATATATATAATAGGTGTTTATGCTATGAGAAACTGGGGACAAGCACTTGAGGTCACGTGAAGCTTGGACAGTGAAATGCTACGGATAAAAGGGCTGCCATGAGAAGCAAACAGGTCAAGCAAGCAGCTCACCATGATGCGGTCGTTTTGAGGGCTGAGCTTGGGATTTGAAGTTCTAAAATTAGCTAGAAACAATTGTAGGATTATCTCATAATCCATGGCCCATTAAGATAGTCGGTTCTATTTAGGGCTTTATTTTCTATTTAAAGAGAGGATGGGATGGCTGAAATAGGGAGAGCAGCATAATAGGAATGACTTTTGATGGCTAAGAAGACTAGAGAAAACTAAGAGCGATCCCGAGGGTCTCCAAGGCGTTTCTCCCTCGTTCACGACGGGAGACGCCGCGGCGACACGTGACGACTCGAGCATCGTGAGGGTCGAATTCTATACCTTTATTATCTCGTTTTCAGCAATGTTTTTCCGTATATTAATTGTTGATTTCGTTTATACCCATGTTAGCTTAATTTATTTTGTGATTAAGGCCGTGTGAGGCCGGATTATGACTACGTATTTTATGCTATTCGTATTTTATTTAATTATATGATTTAGGTTATGTGTTCTTCATTTGAGTTTATTGACGTGTGTGTGATCAGCCACCGCGCACATGATTCTTGACCTAATACATGAGACCGAAAGGTGATTGGAAAGGTTAGATCAAAATATTGAACACCACTACGTAAAACGACCAGAGATGGAATTCGGTTTCGTATGTGTGTTTCCGAGACCTTAGGTGCCGGAAGCGCCTAAACTTGGGGAATTTCACGAAGATCAAATGCACGTGTAGGAACTACAGTCATATAGGAATATAGTTGATTGGTTCACTATTCACGTAGGGTTGCTAGTTACGTGAATAACGGGTAGCACTTATATTAGGAAATTCCACCTTGACTATGACTCATATTGATTAGATAAATTAGATTGCATGAAGACATAGGAATAATGCGTGCCGAGCAATCACGTCCTCGTCAACTGCTCTATCCTCATCTATTTTATTTGTGTTTATTTTATTATTTGCATCTTTTATTTTTTCTTATCAAATCATCAAAACTATAAAAATTCCGTCAGTCTAAATTAGAACTAGGAATATTATCTTAGAATTAATCGAGTTGTATTCGTGGATCGATACTCGGACTTTGTCCGTTTTACTACTTGCACGACCCAGTACACTTGCTAGTATTGAGCGTGTCATTTATGATCTATAATGCATGCCAATTACGAAGGTGAGAACGATAATAATGAGGTAGAGACGCCAATTGATGGTTCCAAAAGGCCTAAACGTCAGACAGGGGTGTAAATAAGCCGAGCTCGACACCTCGGCTCATTTTCAGGCTCGAGCTCGACGAGCTTTAAATATTGAGCTCGAGCTCGAACACAAACTATTAGGCTCGAGCTCGTGTCCAAGTTCGGGATCGAGCTCGTGATCGAGCTCGTGAGCTCAAAAGTTCTTGCACAGAAAATTTATATTGCAACTTGATAATAATAAACATTAAGCAAAAGAGCATTACATTGAAATTTTCATCATTACACTACACCAAAAAAGGAAACAGTTCAATGTTTGATGTGTGGAGGAGATTGGTTGAGAAAGCGTAGGAGTGAATAAAAAGTCCGTGGTAACATGTATTTTATATGTTAGCCGTATTTTCTTATAATAGTATTGTGATTGCTAATTGATTTTATATATGAAATGATAGAAGGATAAAAAGGCTATAAAAGTTATTCTTCCCATGGATGATGAATCTTCAAAAGGACAACTGACTAGGTAAGATAATGTTTGATATCTTCTGTGATGTTTAATTTATCATTTTTTAGTTTTTGATACTTAAGAAGGTTTGTTCATTGCAGATGTTCATGGGTCTGCAGTCATTATAATTTTGCTTGGTGAAATCTTCTGCTAGTACTGACAGTAGTTTTTGGTCTTCTGGTAAAATTTTCTGCTGGCAATGACATTAGCTTTTGGTGGTGAAATTTGCTATGCCCCGTTTGAATTCCGAATTTCGATTTGAAATGGTCCGTTTTCAAAATATAAAGCTGAGCATGTAATTTTTAGTAACTGATAATAATAATAATAATAGTACAACAATAATAGTATAATAATAGTAAGAAAAATAATAAATAATGAAAAACTGTAATAATAACAACAACAACAATAATAATAATAATAATAATATTAATAATATTAATAATGATAATAATTAGGAGATGGGTGTAACGACCCAACTTCCTAGATACGTATTTTGGCGGATTTTCGCAGCGTAAGCAGCGGTAAACCCATTTAATTAAAACTATTAAAATACAACAATACAAATACGGTCGATGTCTAAATCCATAAGTTCAAACCCAAACACATTTTGATTCATTTGGCCAAGCCCAAATTTAAAAACACGAAACATAAACTCGTTCCACAGGTCGCGTCCCATGTACTGCGCCGCCCTCAAAAGTCCGTGGAGTCACCGCCATCAGCCGTATTACCTACACACGTAAACCCTGAGCTTTTGCCCAATAGATAAAAATATGCATGAATACAAATGCTCTCACATCCCAAACTCGACACATCTCACAAATGCACGCTCGACTCTTTTCTCATAGCTCATCATCATCTCAACTCATCTCATCGCAATCAGGGCCCGAGGCTTAGGAACTAAAGGCAACACGCGCGCAGGGGTCAGTAGCTCGGGAGGCCCCACTCCCCACAAGGGTCAGTAGCTCGGGAGGCCCACTCCCCACATCTCAATCATATAGTGCGCCTTAGTCCTAACCTCACTACTCAAACAATTCGACGACCATCAATCGGTCATAAACTACCCCACTCAACATCGCTATACAATATTACCATGACTCCATACGGTTCTCTCTTCTCGTACCATGTGTATGCAAATGTCGTGCAAGTAGATTGCAATATATAAAATGCATCATATTAAATAACAACATATCGACCCGAGATATAATCTCGGCCCGATCTCAAAACTATCATACACCAAATAATTCGTGCCCGAAGCCCGCGTTCCGATTTAATCGGACCGAAACATTAATCAACGAAACTATCACCAAAATTTCACTAAGGGTTCCCAAAATTTAATCCTTTTCACTTTAAGACCCTAATTTCACAATTGATCCTTAATTTAATATAATTCTAACGTCCAACTTTCAAAATATCACTTAAATTTCTAATTTAAAAATATATTTCTGAATTTTTTTTTCATTTAAAATCCAAAATCTCATAATTTACTTTTTAGGATCCGAAAATTTTTCTAAGTTTCAGATCTGCCCCAAATCGTTAAAAAGTTCAGATCCGCCCCGAAAGCTTTATATTTCTTTAAAAATTACCCCTGTTTGAATTAAATTCCCAGCCCCAAGATTTTTATAACTTTCAATTTAGTCCCCATATTTTTTAAAATTACACAAAGGACCCCAGTTATTTATTCCGAATTTCAAATCTACCCCAAAAGCTTTATATTTCTTTAAAAATCTCCCCTGTTCGAATTTTACATTCTCAGCCCCTGATTTTTATAACTTTTCAATCTAGTCCCTAAACTTTGGAAAACCCAAATATAATCCAAAACTCAAATTTTCTTAAATCTTTACCAACACCCTAAACTTCCTAAATTGACTCAATCTACCCAATATTCTGCCCCTCACCCAAATTTAACCCTCATGGCCGAAAGTTGAAGAAAAACTCTAGAAAATCCTAATTTGCACTTTTACCTGAACTTTCCAAATCTAACCAATCTTGCCCTTAAAAATTCCAACTCTTATTTCCAATCCCTAACTTCTTTTATCTCCCTAAATCGCAATGGCCAAAAATAGCGTATAAGGAATTAACATAAAAGCATGCAAAATCAACACGAATTCACGTAGAAAGTCACGTTCGATCTTGATCGTAACTCCACATAATCATGCAAGCAACGAGATGACTCATGCAACACGTAAAATCTCGACTCTAATTTTGTTTACGTATGTAGATGATCTTCACCTACCTTACGTCCGTAGAGAGCTACATTACGAGTTATTTTTACGTGATCCCGACCCTAGGATTTCGATCCCGAGCTCCTCCACGTGTCCGCGGGTTTTTCTTTTTCTCCCGGTTCTCTACCGCGATCTCTCCCGCGATTTCTCCCTCTCTCCCGCAATCTCTCCTTCTCTTTTCTCTCTTCCCTCTTCTCCTTCTCTTCTTCCTCTCTTTCTTTCTTTTTCTTTCTTTCCTTTCTCTTCCTTTCTCTCTTTTTTTTCTCTTCTTTTCTCTTCCCTCTCTCTTTTTCACGTTATCTTCCCCTCTCCCTTTTCTTTCCTTCTCCTTTCTTTATTCTCTTGTCTAGGTGGCATTAGGTGGTTATGTCATTTGGTGATGACTTTGTCCTGATACTCATGGAGAGGATTAGTTGTCATTTTGCTCTCTCCTTTTCCTTTCCTTTCTTTTTTCTTTTCTCCCCTCCTCTCTCCCACACGTTATCTCCTCTCCATTTTCTTTAATTTGGTTGTTACTTTTGTTTCCATGCTCACATGGAGGTAGATGGAGGTGATGAGGTGGGGTTTTTTGGTTTTATTACCTCATTATGTAAAGATATTTATTTTATAGTTATTGTTTTATTTTATTGTACCAACCTCACATGGAGGAACATATTTATTTATTTTTCTCTTAATTTATTGCAGCCATAATTAAATTATTATTATTATTATTATTACTATTATTACTTTTAAATTATTTATTTATTTGGGCTTTCACTTCTTGTTTACGGCCCAATTAAATTTTATTAAAGGACCCAACTCCCAACCTTTTATTTTGGGCCATTATTCTCTTCATTTGGTCCATACATAAATTTTGGTCCATTTAAATTTTTTCGGGCCCAATTGTAAATTTTTGGCCCGATTCGAAAAAAAATCTTTTCTTGTTCGAAACTTGATTTCGCCCATTTTTAATATTTTTTTTTTGAAGTAATCCCGTATAAATTTTGCGGGTATTACATCCTTCCCCCTTATAAGAATTTCGTCCCCGAAATTACAGTACAGAGAATAACTCGGGGTACTTCTCTCTCATCTCGTCCTCGCGTTTTCCCAAGTGGCTTCTCCCAATACTTGGTTCCGTCACAAGACCTTCACGGGGTTATATTCTTATTCTCGTTCATCAAAATTTCCATCGGTCTTTCTTCATAGCTCAAGTCTGACTTCAATCGTTGATGAAGTGATTCGCCCTGCACTTCATGGCTCAGGTCTGGGACGTACTTCGTAATGTAGATACATGGAAGACGTCATGAACTTGTGCGAGAGATGTGGGCAATTCGAGTTGATATGACACTTCTCCAACTCGTTTCGCAATTGTGGAAGGTCCGATATATTTCGGACTCAACTTCGCTTTCTTCCCGAAGTTGGTTATTTCCACTTCGAGTTGGCACAGATCCGTATTCATGGATTTACGGCTCAAAGCATTTGCAACTACGTTATCTTTGCCTGTGTGATAATTTATCACACAGTCGTAGTCTTTTACTAACTCGAGCCATCGTCTGTGCCTCATGTTTAACTCCTTCTGCGTGAAGAAGTACTTTTGGCTTTTATGATCTGTGAAGATCTCGCATCGTTCTCCGTATAAATAATGTCGCCCGATTTTTCAGGGCAAACACCACGGTTGCGATTTCCAAATCACGTGTGGGGTAGTATGGTTTCAGCTGGTCGGGAGGCATACGCAATTACCTTCTCGTTCTGCATCAACACGTATCCCAAGACATTCTTAGAAGCGTCACTGTATTGCAAGAACATGCGCTGTTGTTAGTCGCTTGCTTCAACTCCTGAAAGTTTTCTTCACACGCTTCCGTCCACTTAAATGGGACTTCCTTCTTCATTAGAAATGAAGTTGAAAATTGAAGAAACTAAGTTGAGAAGATCACGATGAGCAGTTGCCGTTGGATCTAAACTGGCGCGCGATCTAATGGCTAGGATTTGAAAGCTGAAGATTAAATTTTGTTCGCAGGATATCGCGCGAATAAGTCAACGGCTGAAGAGGATGGTGAATCGTGAGCGTCGGATCAAAGATCGGACGGATGGTAGTGAAGGTGCTATTTCACTTATAGAGTCGCATGCGATTCTTGCTCCAACACGCGGAAATGTAAGACCACGTGGCGACTTGTGGAGTGTTCGAACGGATAATGTACAGCGAGGATAGATCTTGTACTCTCACTTAAAACAAAATCTAACTTGTCCAAATTTCCCATTCCACTTTCTCGAGCATATAACTCACTCTAGAGTGAAAATCACAGTGAGGTGAAAGCACAAGAGTTGTAGAAGGGATAGAGATCTGTAACTTTTGTGTTGTGATCGATAAGAAAGGAAGCTTGGCTGATCCGTAAACATAGACTGAAGTTCAGCCGTGTTTGTGCGTTAGTTCGCCGTACTTTCCAACATGTTTCTGTCGTGGACATTGATTTAAAAGTGAGCAATTTTTTTGTGTATTGGATATCAACATCTTTCTTCGAGATTTTGGATTAGATTTTTGTGATAAAACGTCCAAAGCGATTATCTTCATGCGCGTGATTTCTCAAATCGAGATTACGGCGTTCGAAGAAAAATCTGATCTCGAATTTAATGGAACTTACCTTTATACGGCGTTTGACGAAGAAAAATTTATGAGGTTTATCCCTTCGCTTCACTCACGCCTATAAATATGTACTTGATGCACGCTATTTTTCACAACACAATTTTCTCAGTTTAGATCATTTAAACTTCACCATGTATAACTTTGGAGAAAATGCAGAGCGTGAGAACATCCCTCACGAACCTCTTGAGAGTCTCGAAAGACTTAAGTCCGAGTTATTCCTTCTCTTAGGTTTGCTCGCATTGGTGATTGCTATTTTGGTAATGTGGATTGTTACCCATTGTACTTGCTTCTAGTTTTGTGTAATTGTTGCTACTAAATAAGGAAGTTTTAATCTTCCAATTTTTTAATTTTTTTTTTTGTTTGGGTTGTAATATGCTTTTCAGTTATGTAATAGTTATGTAATGGAAAATTTCGCATATATATATCGATTCTCCCATATTTTCTCTACGTCCCCGTCTAAGTTTCCACATTCTCTAGACATACTTATTCCTATTCCTACCATGCTTCCGATGCGCACTCTATGCGTAGATGATTATTTTCTCCATAATATGTATTATACGTACATACTTATTTCAGCTCTATCCTAATATTTTGTTATATTTGAAAATAGTACGTAAAGTCCAAACTCTAATTTGCAGTAAACATTTCAGATGAGGCCTAAATTTAATTACTGCCCAAAAATTACTAGTTGCGGCAAGAATACTTTTTATCAAATAAACCCCGAATTTTACCAAATAATTTACGCCGAGTTTTATCAAACTCTTTTTTTTTGTGATACGATTTATGTTTCGTTTATGTAACAGCCATTTTCGCATATAACAAGTTCAACTCTTTTTATTTCGCCGTTTATTATATAAAATTTTAACTTCCCGAATTTCAGCTTGGTCCAATTCGGTCAAGCCCAAATTTGACAAAGCCCAAATTTCGAAAAGGCCCAAACTTTAAATTTCGTCAAATTCCTAATTGGTCCGAATTTTCACCTGAATTTCAAAGCAACCCCAAATTCGATCAAAGGTCTGGATTTTAGTAATCCTCCTCCTACCTTAATTCAACCAAGATTCTCCTGCCAATCTATGTATAAAAGTACAAAATCTATAGCTTTCGAACACATCAAGGATCACATAAAATCACACAAATATTCATGTAAAGCATATATCAGAAAATCGTAAATCACGTTTTAAACTTACAGGCGTAGGCTGATCCTCCAGGCTTTTGAGCGGCAGTACATGGACAGTCTACAGAACCTATAACCTAACGCTCTGATACCACCTGTAACGACCCAACTTCCTAGATACGTATTTTGGCGGATTTTCGCAGCGTAAGCAGCGGTAAACCCATTTAATTAAAACTATTAAAATACAACAATACAAATACGGTCGATGTCTAAATCCATAAGTTCAAACCCAAACACATTTTGATTCATTTGGCCCAAGCCCAAATTTAAAAACACGAAACATAAACTCGTTCCACAGGTCGCGTCCCATGTACTGCGCCGCCCTCAAAAGTCCGTGGAGTCACCGCCATCAGCCGTATTACCTACACACGTAAACCCTGAGCTTTTGCCCAATAGATGAAAATATGCATGAATACAAATGCTCTCACATCCCAAACTCGACACATCTCACAAAATGCACGCTCGACTCTTTTCTCATAGCTCATCATCATCTCAACTCATCTCATCGCAATCAGGGCCCGAGGCTTAGGAACTAAAGGCAACACGCGCGCAGGGGTCAGTAGCTCGGGAGGCCCCACTCCCCACAAGGGTCAGTAGCTCGGGAGGCCCACTCCCCACATCTCAATCATATAGTGCGCCTTAGTCCTAACCTCACTACTCAAACAATTCGACGACCATCAATCGGTCATAAACTACCCCACTCAACATCGCTATACAATATTACCATGACTCCATACGGTTCTCTCTTCTCGTACCATGTGTATGCAAATGTCGTGCAAGTAGAATGCAACATATAAAATGCATCATATTAAATAACAACATATCGACCCGAGATATAATCTCGGCCCGATCTCAAAACTATCATACACCAAATAATTCGGGCCCGAAGCCCGCGTTCCGATTTAATCGGACCGAAACATTAATCAACGAAACTATCACCAAAATTTCACTAAGGGTTCCCAAAATTTAATCCTTTTCACTTTAAGACCCTAATTTCACAATTGATCCTTAATTTAATATATTTTAAAATTCTAACGTCCAACTTTCAAAATATCACTTAAATTTCTAATTTAAAAATATATTTCTGAATTTTTTTTCATTTAAAATCCAAAATCTCATAATTTACTTTTTAGGATCCGAAAATTTTTCTAAGTTTCAGATCTGCCCCAAATCGTTAAAAATTTCAGATCCGCCCGCGAAAGCTTTATATTTCTTTAAAAATTACACCTGTTTGAATTAAATTCCCAGCCCCAAGATTTTTAGAACTTTTCAATTTAGTCCCCATATTTTTTAAAATTACACAAAGGACCCCAATTATTTATTCCGAATTTCAAATCTACCCCAAAAGCTTTATATTTCTTTAAAAATCTCCCCTGTTCGAATTTTACATTCTCAGCCCCTGATTTTTATAACTTTTCAATCTAGTCCCTAAACTTTGGAAAACCCAAATATAATCCAAAACTCAAATTTCTTAAATCTTTACCAACACCCTAAACTTCCTAAATTGACTCAATCTACCCAATATTCTGCCCCTCACCCAAATTTAACCCTCATGGCCGAAAGTTGAAGAAAAACTCTAGAAAACCCTAATTTGCACTTTTACCTGAACTTTCCAAATCTAACCAATCTTGCCCTTAAAAATTCCAACTCTTGTTTCCAATCCCTAACTTCTTTTATCTCCCTAAATCGCAATGGCCAAAAATAGCGTATAAGGAATTAACATAAAAGCATGCAAAATCAACACGAATTCACGTAGAAAGTCACGTTCGATCTTGATCGTAACTCGGCACATAATCATGCAAGCAACGAGATGACTCATGCAACACGTAAAATCTCGACCCTAATTTTGTTTACGTATGTAGATGATCTTCACCTATCTTACGTCCGTAGAGAGCTACATTACGAGTTATTTTTACGTGATCCCGACCCTAGGATTTCGATCCCGAGCTCCTCCACGTGTCCGCGGGTTTTTCTTTTTCTCCCGGTTCTCTACCGCGATCTCTCCCGCGATTTCTCCCTCTCTCCCGCAATCTCTCCTTCTCTTTTCTCTCTTCCCTCTTCTCCTTCTCTTCTTCCTCTCTTTTCTTTCTTTTTCTTTCTTTCCTTTCTCTTCCTTTCTCTCTTTTTTTTCTCTTCTTTTCTCTTCCCTCTCTCTTTTTCACGTTATCTTCCCCTCTCCCTTTTCTTTCCTTCTCCTTTCTTTATTCTCTTGTCTAGGTGGCATTAGGTGGTTATGTCATTTGGTGATGACTTTGTCCTGATACTCATGGAGAGGATTAGTTGTCATTTTGCTCTCTCCTTTTCCTTTCCTTTCTTTTTTCTTTTCTCCCCTCCTCTCTCCCACACGTTATCTCCTCTCCATTTTCTTTAATTTGGTTGTTACTTTTGTTTCCATGCTCACATGGAGGTAGATGGAGGTGATGAGGTGGGGTTTTTTGGTTTTATTACCTCATTATGTAAAGATATTTATTTTATAGTTATTGTTTTATTTTATTGTACCAACCTCACATGGAGGAACATATTTATTTATTTTTCTCTTAATTTATTGCAGCCATAATTAAATTATTATTATTATTACTATTATTACTTTTAAATTATTTATTTATTTGGGCTTTCACTTCTTGTTTACGGCCCAATTAAATTTTATTAAAGGACCCAACTCCCAACCTTTTATTTTGGACCATTATTCTCTTCATTTGGTCCAATAAATTTTGGTCCATTTAAATTTTTTCGGGCCCAATTGTAAATTTTTGGCCCGATTCGAAAAAAAATCTTTTCTTGTTCGAAACTTGATTTCGCCCATTTTTAATATTTTTTTTTGAAGTAATCCCGTATAAATTTTGCGGGTATTACATCCTTCCCCCTTATAAGAATTTCGTCCCCGAAATTACAGTACAGAGAATAACTCGGGGTACTTCTCTCTCATCTCGTCCTCGCGTTTTCCCAAGTGGCTTCTCCCAATACTTGGTTCCGTCACAAGACCTTCACGGGGTATATTCTTATTCTCGTTCATCAAAATTTCCATCGGTCTTTCTTCATAGCTCAAGTCTGACTTCAATCGTTGATGAAGTGATTCGCCCTGCACTTCATGGCTCAGGTCTGGGACGTACTTCGTAATGTAGATACATGGAAGACGTCATGAACTTGTGCGAGAGATGTGGGCAATTCGAGTTGATATGACACTTCTCCAACTCGTTTCGCAATTGTGGAAGGTCCGATATATTTCGGACTCAACTTCGCTTTCTTCCCGAAGTTGGTTATTTCCACTTCGAGTTGGCACAGATCCGTATTCATGGATTTACGGCTCAAAGCATTTGCAACTACGTTATCTTTGCCTGTGTGATAATTTATCACACAGTCGTAGTCTTTTACTAACTCGAGCCATCGTCTGTGCCTCATGTTTAACTCCTTCTGCGTGAAGAAGTACTTTTGGCTTTTATGATCTGTGAAGATCTTGCATCGTTCTCCGTATAATAATGTCGCCCGATTTTTCAGGGCAAACACCACGGTTGCGATTTCCAAATCACGTGTGGGGTAGTATGGTTTCAGCTGGTCGGGAGGCATACGCAATTACCTTCTCGTTCTGCATCAACACGTATCCCAAGACATTCTTAGAAGCGTCACTGTATTGCAAGAACATGCGCTGTTGTTAGTCGCTTGCTTCAACTCCTGAAAGTTTTCTTCACATGCTTCCGTCCACTTAAATGGGACTTCCTTCTTCATTAGAAATGAAGTTGAAAATTGAAGAAACTAAGTTGAGAAGATCACGATGAGCAGTTGCCGTTGGATCTAAACTGGCGCGCGATCTAATGGCTAGGATTTGAAAGCTGAAGATTAAATTTTGTTCGCAGGATATCGCGCGAATAAGTCAACGGCTGAAGAGGGTGGTGAATCGTGAGCGTCGGATCAAAGATCGGACGGATGGTAGTGAAGGTGCTATTTCACTTATAGAGTCGCATGCGATTCTTGCTCCAACACGCGGAAATGTAAGACCACGTGGCGACTTGTGGAGTGTTCGAACGGATAATGTACAGCGAGGATAGATCTTGTACTCTCACTTAAAACAAAATCTAACTTGTCCAAATTTCCCATTCCACTTTCTCGAGCATATAACTCACTCTAGAGTGAAAATCACAGTGAGGTGAAAGCACAAGAGTTGTAGAAGGGATAGAGATCTGTAACTTTTGTGTTGTGATCGATAAGAAAGGAAGCTTGGCTGATCCGTAAACATAGACTGAAGTTCAGCCGTGTTTGTGCGTTAGTTCGCCGTACTTTCCAACATGTTTCTGTCGTGGACATTGATTTAAAAGTGAGCAATTTTTTTGTGTATTGGATATCAACATCTTTCTTCGAGATTTTGGATTAGATTTTTGTGATAAAACGTCCAAAGCGATTATCTTCATGCGCGTGATTTCTCAAATCGAGATTACGGCGTTCGAAGAAAAATCTGATCTCGAATTTAATGGAACTTACCTTTATACGGCGTTTGACGAAGAAAAATTTATGAGGTTTATCCCTTCGCTTCACTCACGCCTATAAATATGTACTTGATGCACGCTATTTTTCACAACACAATTTTCTCAGTTTAGATCATTTAAACTTCACCATGTATAACTTTGGAGAAAATGCAGAGCGTGAGAACATCCCTCACGAACCTCTTGAGAGTCTCGAAAGACTTAAGTCCGAGTTATTCCTTCTCTTAGGTTTGCTCGCATTGGTGATTGCTATTTTGGTAATGTGGATTGTTACCCATTGTACTTGCTTCTAGTTTTTGTGTAATTGTTGCTACTAAATAAGGAAGTTTTAATCTTCCAATTTTTTAATTTTTTTTTTTGTTTGGGTTGTAATATGCTTTTCAGTTATGTAATAGTTATGTAATGGAAAATTTCGCATATATATATCGATTCTCCCATATTTTCTCTACGTCCCCGTCTAAGTTTCCACATTCTCTAGACATACTTATTCCTATTCCTACCATGCTTCCGATGCGCACTCTATGCGTAGATGATTATTTTCTCCATAATATGTATTATACGTACATACTTATTTCAGCTCTATCCTAATATTTTATTATATTTGAAAATAGTACGTAAAGTCCAAACTGTAATTTGCAGTAAACATTTCAGATGAGGCCTAAATTTAATTACTGCCCAAAAATTACTAGTTGCGGCAAGAATACTTTTTATCAAATAAACCCCAAATTTTACCAAATAATTTACGCCGAGTTTCATCAAACTCTTTTTTTTGGTGATACGATTTATGTTTCGTTTATGTAACAGCCATTTTCGCATATAACAAGTTCAACTCTTTTTATTTCGCCGTTTATTATATAAAATTTTAACTTCCCGAATTTCAGCTTGGTCCAATTCGGTCAAGCCCAAATTTGACAAAGCCCAAATTTCGAAAAGGCTCAAACTTTAAATTTCGTCAAATTCCTAATTGGTCCGAATTTTCACCTGAATTTCAAAGCAACCCCAAATTCGATCAAAGGTCTGGATTTTAGTAATCCTCCTCCTACCTTAATTCAACCAAGATTCTCCTGCCAATCTATGTATAAAAGTACAAAATCTATAGCTTTCGAACACATCAAGGATCACATAAAATCACACAAATATTCATGTAAAGCATATATCAGAAAATCGTAAATCACGTTTTAAACTTACAGGCGTAGGCTGATCCTCCAGGCTTTTGAGCGGCAGTACATGGACAGTCTACAGAACCTATAACCTAATGCTCTGATACCACCTGTAACGACCCAACTTCCTAGATACGTATTTTGGCGGATTTTCGCAGCGTAAGCAGCGGTAACCCATTTAATTAAAACTATTAAAATACAACAATACAAATACGGTCGATGTCTATAAGTTCAAACCCAAACACATTTTGATTCATTTGGCCCAAGCCCAAATTTAAAAACACGAAACATAAACTCGTTCCACAGGTCGCGTCCCATGTACTGCGCCGCCCTCAAAAGTCCGTGGAGTCACGGCCATCAGCCGTATTACCTACACACGTAAACCCTGAGCTTTTGCCCAATAGATGAAAATATGCATGAATACAAATGCTCTCACATCCCAAACTCGACACATCTCACAAAATGCACGCTCGACTCTTTTCTCATAGCTCATCATCATCTCAACTCATCTCATCGCAATCAGGGCCCGAGGCTTAGGAACTAAAGGCAACACGCGCGCAGGGGTCAGTAGCTCGGGAGGCCCCACTCCCCACAAGGGTCAGTAGCTCGGGAGGCCCACTCCCCACATCTCAATCATATAGTGCGCCTTAGTCCTAACCTCACTACTCAAACAATTCGACGACCATCAATCGGTCATAAACTACCCCACTCAACATCGCTATACAATATTACCATGACTCCATACGGTTCTCTCTTCTCGTACCATGTGTATGCAAATGTCGTGCAAGTAGAATGCAACATATAAAATGCATCATATTAAATAACAACATATCGACCCGAGATATAATCTCGGCCCGATCTCAAAACTATCATACACCAAATAATTCGTGCCCGAAGCCCGCGTTCCGATTTAATCGGACCGAAACATTAATCAACGAAACTATCACCAAAATTTCACTAAGGGTTCCCAAAATTTAATCCTTTTCACTTTTAGACCCTAATTTCACATTGATCCTTAATTTAATATATTTTAAAATTCTAACGTCCAACTTTCAAAATATCACTTAAATTTCTAATTTAAAAATATGTTTCTGAATTTTTTTTTCATTTAAAATCCAAAATCTCATAATTTACTTTTTAGGATCCGAAAATTTTTCTAAGTTTCAGATCTGCCCCAAATCGTTAAAAATTTCAGATCCGCCCCGAAAGCTTTATATTTCTTTAAAAATTACCCCTGTTTGAATTAAATTCCCAGCCCCAAGATTTTTAGAACTTTTCAACTTAGTCCCCATATTTTTTAAAATTACACAAAGGACCCCAATTATTTATTCCGAATTTCAAATCTACCCCAAAAGCTTTATATTTCTTTAAAATCTCCCCTGTTCGAATTTTACATTCTCAGCCCCTGATTTTTATAACTTTTCAATCTAGACTCTAAACTTTGGAAAACCCAAATATAATCCAAAACTCAAATTTTCTTGAATCTTTACCAGCACCCTAAACTTCCTAAATTGACTCAATCTACCCAATATTCTGCCCCTCACCCAAATTTAACCCTCATGGCCGAAAGTTGAAGAAAAACTCTAGAAAACACTAATTTGCACTTTTACCTGAACTTTCCAAATCTAACCAATCTTGCCCTTAAAAATTCCAACTCTTATTTTCAATCCCTAACTTCTTTTATCTCCCTAAATCGCAATGGCCAAAAATAGCGTATAAGGAATTAACATAAAAGCATGCAAAATCAACACGAATTCACGTAGAAAGTCACGTTCGATCTTGATCGTAACTCGGCACATAATCATGCAAGCAACGAGATGACTCATGCAACACGTAAAATCTCGACCCTAATTTTGTTTACGTATGTAGATGATCTTCACCTACCTTACGTCCGTAGAGAGCTACATTACGAGTTATTTTTACGTGATCCCGACCCTAGGATTTCGATCCCGAGCTCCTCCACGTGTCCGCGGGTTTTTCTTTTTCTCCCGGTTCTCTACCGCGATCTCTCCCGCGATTTCTCCCTCTCTCCCGCAATCTCTCCTTCTCTTTTCTCTCTTCCCTCTTCTCCTTCTCTTCTTCCTCTCTTTTCTTTCTTTTTCTTTCTTTCCTTTCTCTTCCTTTCTCTCTTTTTTTTTCTCTTCTTTTCTCTTCCCTCTCTCTTTTTCACGTTATCTTCCCCTCTCCCTTTTCTTTCCTTCTCCTTTCTTTATTCTCTTGTCTAGGTGGCATTAGGTGGTTATGTCATTTGGTGATGACTTTGTCCTAATACTCATGGAGAGGATTAGTTGTCATTTTTGCTCTCTCCTTTTCCTTTCCTTTCTTTTTTCTTTTCTCCCCTCCTCTCTCCCACACGTTATCTCCTCTCCATTTTCTTTAATTTGGTTGTTACTTTTGTTTCCATGCTCACATGGAGGTAGATGGAGGTGATGAGGTGGGGTTTTTTGGTTTTATTACCTCATTATGTAAAGATATTTATTTTATAGTTATTGTTTTATTTTATTGTACCAACCTCACATGGAGGAACATATTTATTTATTTTTCTCTTAATTTATTGCAGCCATATTAAATTATTATTATTATTACTATTATTATTTTTAAATTATTTATTTATTTGGGCTTTCACTTCTTGTTTACGGCCCAATTAAATTTTATTAAAGGACCCAACTCCCAACCTTTTATTTTGGGCCATTATTCTCTTCATTTGGTCCATACATAAATTTTGGTCCATTTAAATTTTTTCGGGCCCAATTGTAAATTTTTGGCCCGATTCGAAAAAAATCTTTTCTTGTTCGAAACTTGATTTCGCCCATTTTTATATTTTTTTTTGAAGTAATCCCGTATAAATTTTGCGGGTATTACAATGGGCGATGAGTCGAGCCGATTCACAAGCTTGCTGAGCCGACTCGAGCTCGTCATCGATTCGCGGATGAGCCTGCTCGAGTTCAAGGTGGGCGCTCGAAAGCTCGCAAGCTGGCTCACGAGCTTGTTTTTTTATATTATTCATGGTTTTTATTTTATTATATTTTGTACTTTTTAAAATTATTTTAGAAAAAGTTAGAAAATCGAGTTCGACGAGCTTCATGAGCTCGAGTCGAGCTGTTTTTAAATCCGAATTTCGAAATCCTAACATTTACCAAATAGCGAATTTGGTTTTGATATTACGGTTTTAAAATTCATAATTTAAAATCAAGCGAATTTTAAGAGTTTGGATTCTTCCTCGAATTTGGACGAAATCGAAACCCAAATATGTGGGATTGCCAAACGGAAGATTTGGGCGAAATCCAAATTTCAAATCAAAATTCGGAATCCAAACGGTGGGGCATAATGGTCTTTTGATGAAATCATATGGATGACAATGATGGTTGGTATTTAACAATCACTCTACGTCTGGCACTGAAAGTGGCTTCTCATGCAACAGATGTTATTTGAATCGCTATATCTCTTGTCATGATGATAAAGTCTTATATTTCAATGCGTGAATCTTCGACCACTCTACTACATCAAAACCTCTACCAACTTTGCGTTTATCTCGTTCGAATATATAACAATTTTCTTCAAGATACACATCAAGTTTTAGATTCTGAGGTTGTACAGATTCTACCGACTTCAGAAAGTTGACATACTCAAGCCAAGTTGATGAACTTCAAGAATTCCTTTTACCTTGACTTACTATTTTATCCATCTTAGCTCTTTCATTTGTGCCGTCTTCGTCAATACCCATCGCCAAATATTCTGCATAAATTTTGATGTTCCGCACAAAAGCGATCTCTCTCTCCGCATTTTCCGGCGAGTACAGCTTTGGGAAACAGAACTCTAATGTCCTCATCTTAAACCTCGGATCCAAAATGGCAGCTATCAACATTAGCAAATTAGAATCTTCCCAATATTTATCAAACTTAACCTCACTTTCTCTACCATGTCTCGAATAAAATCATCGTCAGCTAGTGACTTATTGTCCAACAACACTTCTACTCTACTTACTTCGGTTTGAAATAAGTTTGATGTAGGATAATCTCTTCTTGAAATTACATGTGTACACTTCCAAAAGACTTCTAAGACAGAACATACTTTTTCAACTTTTGCCCAATCTTCACCACTTGGGCATCCGTCAAAGTGAGGTTCTCGAACTGCAAACCTTGGAAAACGTCTTTAAACTTTTAAGCAGCAAATAACATCTCATATGTGGAGTTCCACCTTGTGCGGCAATCATCGACTAACTTTCTTTCACGTAAATTCAATTGTTTCACTATCTTAGAGAACACCATAATTCGTGCATCTGACCGCCTAACATATTCTAGTATCACGAATAACATCAATGATTTCGTTTATCTGAGAAAGCCCATCTTGTGCAATGAGATTAAGAATATGGGCATAGGACAACACCTTACAGGGAACAAATTACCCGAACATACTAACGTCTTCTTCATACCCAAATAATCTTTTAGCATACTAATAGAATAGCAGAATAATTGGCGCTAGCATTATCAACAGACACGGTGTGAACTTTGTTCTCGATGCCCCATTCTAGCAAACACCTCCAAATAGCATTTGCAATTTCCAGACCTCCACGAGGGGGCAGAATGTGAATAAAACTGAGCACACGCTTTTGTACATTCCAATTCTGGTCAATCCAATGGTAAGTTATGACCATATACTCAATGTTTTGACTTTTTGACTTCTAACAATCCGTAGGAGCTAATTTTTCCACATTCTTCAACACAGTCTTCAACTTCTTTTTTTCGTTCTCATAGACATTCCCACACCCTGATTTTGCAGTGATTCTACATACTCCCCTCCATTCGGGCATGCCACGCTTGCAGAATAAATTGAATCCTTCCGCCTCTACAAATGAAAAAGGGAGCTCATGCATCATTATCCATTCGGGCATGCCACGCTTGCAGAATAAATTGAATCCTTCCGCCTCTACAAATGAAAAAGGTGTTGGAAATAAACTCACGCGAACACAGTGAACACGGTCTTGTTTTGTGAAGCTGAATCGACTTCGGTTTCTGTAGCCTCTGTACTGCTTAAATAGAAGTTTACATGGAAACTAATAAATGCCTACAATCAGGCGACTAATTTAGCCTACGCTAATAAGGAAAAGATAATGCAATCATATCCTAATCTAATCTTTTCCTAATCTAATAAAGGAAAATGGGATCACAAGGATTATTTCCTAACAATCTCCTCCTTAGCCTTGTGTCCACCATTGGTGTCGATTAGGCCGATCTTATCCCGTAGTTCAAGAAACTTGATCCTTCCAAGCGGCTTCGTCAGAATGTCGCCCAGTTGATCCTCACTTCTGATGAACTCTACACCAATCAAGCCTTCTTCTGCAGCTTCCCGAATGAAGTGGTATTTCACTCGAATGTGCTTACTCTGTCCGTGGAGTACCGGATTCTTGATCAAAGCAATGGCGGACTTATTGTCCACCCTCAACATTGGCGCTCTTGCTGCTGTTCCCTGCACCTCAGACAACACACGAGCGAGCCACAATGCTTGACAAGCAGCGTTAGCAGCTGCTATATACTCTGCCTCACAGCTGGACTGAGCCACTACCTTCTGCTTCATGGATTGCCAGGTGATCGGGCTGCCGCTGAGGAAGAAAATTACGCCAGTTGTGCTTTTACTTGTATCAACATCCCCGGCGTAATCACTGTCGCTGAAGCCTGTCAGATAAGGCTCCTCCTTCTCCCTCCTGCCGAACCAGAGTCCCCAATCTTGGGTCCCAGCCACATAGCGCAGGATGCGCTTCACAGCTGCGAGGTGATCCTCGCGTGGATCCTCCAGGAACCGACTCACATAGCCAACTGCAAATGCTAGATCGGGGCGCGTGTTGACCAAGTACCTCAAGCTCCCGACGACGCTCCTGTATGCCGTCGCATCGACCGGCGGCTCTGTGCTGAGCTTGCTCAACTTCAGGCGCGGTTCCATGGGTACGTGACATGGGTTACACCCTGCCATGCCGCTCTTCTCCAGGATCTTGCCGGCGTAGGCACCCTGGCTCAGCGAGATCCCCCTCACGCCCTGCTTCACTTCAATGCCGAGGTAGTAGTGAAGCAAACCGAGGTCACTCATCTTGAATGCGGCCGCCATCTCCTCCTTGAATGACTTGATGTCGCCGCCGTTGGAGCCGGTGATCACGAGGTCATCGACATAGACCCCGATCACCAGCTGCTTGCCGTCGTTCTGCCTGATGTAGATGGCGTGTTCCGATGGGCTCTTCCTGAAGCCGAACGACAACAATGTGCTGTCCAGCTTCGCGTTCCATGCGCGCGGTGCTTGATGCAACCCGTACAACGCCTTTCGGAGCTTGAGCACCTTGTCCTCCTTGCCGGTGATGACAAACCCGGCGGCTGCTCGACGTAGACCTCCTCCTCCAGGTCTCCGTTCAAGAACGCCGACTTGACGTCCATGTGGTGCACCTCCCATCCTTCGTGCGCTGCGAGGGCGATGATCAGGCGTACCGAGTCCAGCCGCGCCACCGGCGCGAACACTTCGTCGTAGTCGATGCCGTGCCGCTGTGCGTAACCCTTCACTACGAGGCGTGCCTTATGCTTGGACACCGCCCCGTGCTCGTCCCTCTTCACCTTGAAGATCCACTTCAAGCCAATCGCCCGTCGGCCCGGCGGGAGGTCGGCGAGAGACCACGTCCGGTTGTCCTCAATCGAGTCCATCTCCTCCATCATCGCCTTCCTCCAGCTGGGGCTGCGTTCCGCCTCGGCGAACGACGCAGGTTCGTCGGAGCTCATGGCGTGGAGCTCCTCCGTCATCAGTGCCCGTGGCGCGAAGCCAAGCGGCGAAGCCGGCCCGATGATGTTTTCGATCTTTCGAAATCGGAGAGGGGCGTCGTCGTCGTGGTCAGCGTCCAAGTGCTCGCCGGCCTCGCTCGGCGGTGAGGCGAACTCCACCTCCTGTGCCCCGTTGGATCCCGCAGGTACAGCTCCTCCACCACCATGAGGTGATGCCGGCGGCGTCAGCTCATCCTCCTCAGTTGTGGTTCCAGGTGCCTCCTCAGTGCCATCAGCCACCGAAGGTCCCTGGTTTACGATCGAGTACTCCACCGTGAACACGTCGTCGTTGCCGTTCGGCTTGCCATCGACCTGCACAGAGTCCCACTCCCACTGTGCTCCTTCATCGAACACCACGTCGCGCGTCACGTGGACACGCTTCGTGATAGGGTCGTAAGCGCGGTACGCTTTGGAGCCGCGCTCGTAGCCGATGAAGATCATCTTACAGCCACGATCCTCGAGCTTCTTCAGATGCGGCGTCGTGTTCCGAACGTAGACGATGCAGCCGAACGTCCTCAAATGATGCACTGCCGGCTTCTTCCCATGCCATGCTTCGAACGGCGTCATGCCGTCCACGCTCTTCGTCGGGCATCGGTTGAGGATGTATATCGCGGTGGTCACAGCCTCGCCCCAGAACCAGCCCGGCAGCCCCTTCGCCTTGAGCATACTCCTCGCTGTCGCCACCACCGTCCCATTCCGTCGCTCGACCACGCCGTTCTGCTGCGGGCTATATGGTGCGGTGTGTTGGCGATGTATCCCTTCTCCGGCGCAATACTCCGCAAACTCGATCGACGTGAATTCTCCACCCCGATCGGTCCGAAGTGCCCCCAGCTTCAGCCCGGACTCCCCCTCGGCCCGTGCCTGGAGTTCCTTTATGGCAGCCGCAGCACGATCCTTCGTAGGAATAGTGGCTACCCACATATAACGGCTAAGGTCATCGACGAGCAACAAGAAGTACCTGTTACCGCTTGGGGTTGCTGGTGTGATTGGCCCGCACAGATCGCCATGCACAAGCTCAAGTCGCTGCTTCGCACGATACTCCGCTTTCTCCGGAAATGGGGTGCGCTTCTGCTTCCCAGCCAGACATGCATCGCACAGCTGGTCCACCTGTCCGATCTCTGGCAGTCCGCGCACCAGCTCCTCCCGAGCTAGCTTCCGGAGCGCCGCCATGTTGACATGGCCGAAGCGATCATGCCAGCGCCATGCAACCTCGTCGCCGCGCCCGCGCACCGCTAAGCACATCGGCGATGCTATTTTGATCCGAAGAAGGTATAGACGGTTCGCCTCGCGCGTCACCCTTGCCAACAGTTGACCGCCGAGCTCCCGAATCCGCATAACGCTATCTTCGATCTCGATCTTGTAGCGGACCTCGTCTAGCTGGCCAAGACTCACGATGTTCGTCGTCAACCGTGGAATGAAGTAGACGCCGTCGAATGAACGGAGCTCCCCGTTCTTGCACACAAAGATGACAGTGCCCCGCCCTTCAATGCGTGCCACCGAGTCGTTGCCGAAACGCACAGTGCCTCGTACCGCTACGTCGAGCTTCGAGAAGGCGGTTCTAGATCCGGACATGTGATTGGTTGCCCCCGAGTCCAGGACCCACGTCTCCGCCTCCCGTTCCTCTTCTTCTTCCCCGAGCTGCGCGAACACCTTCTCTTCGCGGATCTCGATATGGGCCATGGACGACGTCGACGAAGTCGCCGTCGATTGCGGAGTCGGTGGGGAGAGAATGGGGGAGCACTTTGCGAGACAAAGTGAGGCCTCTTCCTCTTCGTGGACTGCATGGGCCTGCGCCTTCTTGGGCTTCGACCAGCACTCCCGGGCCCAGTGGCCCAGCTTCCCACAATTTCGGCACTCGTCACCTGCGCGATTGTTCGAAGTAGCCGGCCCACTCGACTCGCCAGCTCGCCCACGACCGCGCCCGCGTCGGCCGCCTCCTCTATTCGCGCCACGACCGCGTGAGTGGTTCTCCGCCTCTCGCTTCTTTCGTTGCGCGTCCCACTGCTCCTCAGTGAGATACAGCTTGCCCTCGTGCTGTAGTGATGCCGGGGGTCCATTCAACTCCTCCTCCGCCTCTTGCAATCGCCCGGTGAGATCGGCGACCGTCATGGTGGATGGATCGAGCAAGGTCTTGATCGCAATCGCGATCTGCTTGAAGCGAGGAGGCAGACTTCGTAGCATCTTGGCTACGATCTCCTTTTCCTCCATCTCCTCCCCTAACGTGGTGAGGTGCGCCGCCATGCCATTGAGGCGTAGCGCGAACTCCTCAACGGTCTCGCCGTCATTGAACGAGGCGAGGTCGAATTTGCGACGCAGCTGTTGCGCCGTTGCCTTCTTCACACGATCGTCCCCGATCCTCATGGTCGCGATCGCGTCCCAGGCCTCCTTGGCCGTCTCCTTGGAGCCGATCGTCGACACCATCTCGGGCGGGGACCGCACTCACCAACGCATCGAGCGCCATCATGTCTTCCTGCTCATCGGCAGTGCCCTTCTCGATGGCGTTCCATAACGCTCTCGCCTTCAGCTTCACCTTCATCATGAGCGCCCAGTCAGAGTAGTTGGTCTTGGTGAGAACGGGGTAGCTATTCCCGCCGCCCACCTCACGAATCACTCTCTGGATCACGGTGCCGGAGGCATCGGCTTTCTTGCTCCCATCGCCTACGATCACGGCGCCGGAGGTATCGCCTTTCTTGCTCTCATCGCCCATGGTCCCTGGATGAAACTCGCTCTGATACCAGTTGTTGGAAATAAACTCACGCGAACACAGTGAACACGGTCTTGTTTTGTGAAGCTGAATCGACTTCGGTTTCTGTAGCCTCTGTACTGCTTAAATAGAAGTTTACATGGAAACTAATAAATGCCTACAATCAGGCGACTAATTTAGCCTACGCTAATAAGGAAAAGATAATGCAATCATATCCTAATCTAATCTTTTCCTAATCTAATAAAGGAAAATGGGATCACAAGGATTATTTCCTAACAAAAGGGAGCTCGTGCATCATTATCCATTCGGGCATGCCACGCTTGCAGAATAAATTGAATCCTTCCGCCTCTACAAATGAAAAAGGGAGCTCTGCATCATTATCCAATGGGCTAATGATTCTTTCATTCTTTCCATGTCAAACTTTCCATCGTGCAATGCGAGGTACACTGGATCAACACCATTTTTCACAAAACCAATGTTGTGTTTGCGAGAGTTTCTCTTTCTAACGTAGAGCTCTCGCTTTAAGATAAGAGCCACAACTTTTTAATCTATGTGAAGCTGTGTCGTCGACGTTGTTTTGCCCTTAGCGAAAAATTTTGTCCAATGCTTGCAAGAAACTTTTTAGGCAGCCATCTGAACTCGTTTATCTCTTCAAAGTCTGACCAGAAGACTGATTTTTTTTTTCTTATAGGTTTCTGAAGTTCATTATCAGTCGCTTCTTCTTCATCTACAGCGTCATCCAAGGTTGCACTGGCTGAATGTCAAGTGCTTCATCATTGTTCATCTCCATGTCATTAGCATCAGTGGCAGAGCTAGAATCATATAGGAGTGGGGTCCAAATTTAAATAACAAAAAATATTTAGTGGGGTCCAACTTTGATTATAAAGTTTGAGTGGGGTATTATTTCAATTTTTCTATTAAAAATTATAAAGAGAAAAAAAATTGAGTGGGGTCCATGGACCCCACTGGTTCGCACGTGGCTCCGCCACTGATTAGCATGTGGTTAGGTGGTTTGCTCAACCTTTTTGTACGGTTGCTCTTGATGAATCTTGGTCAGAATGGCCAGAATTGAAACATCGGGGTTCATATCTGCAATGAATCAAATAAGAACACAAATCCCCAAATAAAAACACAAATACTCAGATAAAATGGGGAATTTAGAGTTAAATACCCGATCAAAGGTTAGTATTATGATTCAGACTGTTTACGTTTGATTTTGTGATCCACTACCTCAAAATTAGTTTTAGCTCCCCAAGTGTTTTTTTTACTATAATACCCTTTTAAATTACATAATATACCCAATGATAAAATCAATTTAATTTCATGTGATTTATAGGATAGAAACAAATAAATATATCTATATCCTGACAAAAGTATCTAACTTTAAGCAAGTAATACCGATATTTACACAAAAAGTACAAACAAATTAAGCGAGAGGAAAAAAATGGGTGATTAAAATTGAATCAAAAACTTGAATTCTATGTTAAAATACCTTAATTGAGATCAAAGTACCTAAATTTAGGTTTAAAATACAGATATTTATGCAGAAATAATTTGCATTGAACCGACACATCGAAGACTAAAAAGAAGTTTGTTCGCAAAACTTAATCTTAAACTAACTCAAGTACTTGAATCCGATGTTAAAATACTTTAATTGAGATTGAAGTACCTAATTTTGGTAAAAAAAAATATTGATATTTATGAAAAAAGATACATCCGAATTGGAAAGAGTGACTAACGATTAAAATGATCGTTTTACGTAAGATATCCTACATCGTAACGACATTTATAATAAAAAAACAAGTTATTAATCGCCAAATTCAAGTATTCTATGTACGGTGTATGATTAAAAGCAACCATTTTAGTTTTTAGTCTTAGATAACTCGCTGCATTTGGATGTGTTTTCCTCATCAATATTTGTATTATTTCCGGGAAAATAAGGATCAAATGTTAATGAGGATCAAATGTTCTTCTTATGTAGAATGCTTGATAAAACCCACCATTTTAATCTTAGATGTTCTCCCCCAATTCGCAAGTATTGTCTACATGAATACAAGTATTTTGTTCCTAAAATTAGGTACTTCAGTCCTTGATTTAGGTATTTTATTATTGAATTCAAGTAGTTGAACTTGTACGAAAGTGAAGTGGTTAGAAAACTAATGTGTGGTGTTAATGAGGATCAAATGTTCTTATTATGTAGAATGCTTGATACCCACCAAGTTAGTCTTAGATGTTCTCCCCCAATTCGCAAGTATTTCTACATGAATATCAGTATTTTGTTCCTAACGTTAGGTACTTTAGTCCTTGATTTAAGTATTTTATTATTGAATTCAAGTACTTGACCTTGTACGAAAGTGAAGAGGTTAAAAACTAATGTTTGGTGTTAATGAGGATCAATAAAATACTTGAATTCAAGGTCAAATACTTGAATTCAGCAATAGAATACCTATATTGAGACTAAAAGTACATAATTTAAAGCTATAAATACTGATTTTTATGCATAAAAGTACTTCTGTATATGGTCGAGTTATCTAAGTCTAAAATGACGGTTTTTTATCAACATCTTACATATTAAGAACATTACTTATCATCAACAACATAAAATGAATTTTCTAGCAACTTCACCTTCATTCAAGGTCAAATACTTGAATTCAGCAATAAAGTACCTATATTGAGACTGAAAGACCTAATTTAAGGTCACAAATACTGATTTTTATGCATAGAATACTTCTGTATATGGTCAAGTTATCTAAGTCTAAAATGATGTTTTTTTATGAACATCTTCCATATTAAGGACATTACTCATCATCAACAATATAAATGAGTTTTCTAGCAACTTCACCTTCATTCAAGGTCAAATACTTGATTCAGTAATAAAATACCTATATTGAGACTAAAAGTCCATCATTTAAGGCCAAAAATACTGATTTCTATGCATAAAATACTTATGTATATGGTCGAGTTATCTAAGTCTGAAATGATGTTTTTTTATCAGCATCTTACATATTAAGGACATTACTCATCATCAACAATATAAAATGAGTTTTCTAGCAACTTCACCTTCATTCAAGGTCAAATACTTGAATTCAGCAATAAAGTACCTATATTAAGACTAAAAGTACCTAATTTAAGGCCCCAAATACTGATTTTTATGCATAAAATACTTCTGTATATGGTCGGGTGATCTAAGTCTAAAATGACGTTTTTTTATCAACATCTTACATATTGAGGACATTACTCATCATCAACACATAAAATGAGTTTTCTAGCTACTTCACCTTCATTCAAGGTCAAATACTTGAATTCAGCAATAAGGTACCTATATTGAGACTAAAAGTACCTAAGTAGGCCACAAATACTGATTTTTATGCATAAAATACTTCTGTATATGGTCGAGTGATCTAAGTCTAAAATGATGGTTTTTTTATCAACTTCTTACATATTAAGGACATTACTCATCATCAACACATAAAATGGGATGAATACTTGAATTAGAGATACAAGTACTTAGTTGTAGACCAAAACACTCATATCTATGCGAAAAATTCATGCGAATTGGGATGAATCATCTATCACTAAATTGTTAGCTTTTAATCAAACATCCTAACTTAAGAACATTGATCATCACAAACACTAAAAAAAGAAGTTCTCCGCATTTTTACTTTCGTTGTAAGTCGGATACTTGAATTCATCGTTAAAATACTTACGTAGAGCAACAAGTACTTAATTGTAGACCAAAAATACCCATATTTATGCGAAAAATACCTACGAATTGCGATGAATCATCTAATACTAAAATTGTGGGGTTTGAGAACATCTTACATAATAAGGTCATTGGTCTTGAGAACACCATAAAATTTGCTAAAATGAGCTTCCTAACAAGTTGACTTCGTAATAGTTCAAGTACTTGAATTCAACATGAAAATGCCTAAATTTGAGACAAAAGTACTAAATTCAGGAAAGAAATGCTTATATTTATACAGAAAATACATGTGAATTGGAGCCTATCATCTAATACTAAAATTGTGGGTTTAATCAAACATCTTACATAAGGTCAATTATGTAACGGCGAGCGACGAGCATCGGATACGCGAGTGACGACTGGCGGATCTACGAACACCGCCGATGAAAAAATCAAGCGGATGCGAGTTATTATCTCTTTGAAGAACCTTTCATAATTGTTTGCTTCCTTCCCAACCCTCATAACTTATGTGGATTGACTAGAGGTGAAAGTTTGGACCTCAGCCCATGGGCAGCCCATTCCACCCAAATTTTTTTTTAATATGGGCCTATATTTGGGTAGCCCAAAATTATATCGGGCCTATTGGCTCGACCCACCAGGCCCGGCAGGTTAGTGGGCTGCGGGCCTAAAAACCCGATGGGTTTTGGGTTAAATAAGCCCGTTAGAGTGGAACTTAATAGTTAGAATTGAATTTCAATTTCTAAAAACCCTCGTTAGCATCATCGAAGTCTATCCCGTCAATTACTCAAAGGAACCCCAATTAGAATTGATTTGAAGAACTACAGTGCGATCTAGCTTGAATAACCCTCGAATCAGGTCGAGCACAGAACTTCAGCCGAATCCATTCTCTGCTACGATTCCTCGTCCACTTCATCATCGCCGCTCTTTCCCGTCAACACTTAGTTACTTCAGGTTCGATTTAATATCTCGTTTAACCAATCTCCTCTATTTTTGTGAATAAATTGTCTTTTTTTTAGTACTATATTGTTATGGTGGTTGTGTCCCTAATCATTCAAGATTGGTATGTGATACTGAGATATGTATAGTATATATCATAAATCTTGACGCATCATGGGTGTTCTAAAGCTTTTACATACCAGGTGTGAATAAGCTTTTGTGAAGCAACTTTGATGAAAACAAACTCAATTTAAAAGCCCCTTCCTGAATTTAAAATTTGTCCCGAATTGTGGATGTGTGTCCTACATTCAAGAATTCCCAAGTTATTATGTTTATCGTGAGACCCCTATTGCCCAATCGGTTGAACCTTGCTTGTTAAACATTTGGTTTCTAATTTATATTTTTCGTAGGTCTTGTTGAATTTCTGGCCGAAATATGGACTTTAGTTCGCATGCATCTTACTTTAGCTCCTGCTAAACAATTGGGCTCAGATGATTACATTAAATCAGGTAAAAAAGGGTGAGATCTGAGGCATGGCAACATTTTGATAGGCTTGGTCCGATTGATGGAGTAGAAATGTGTAGGTGCAAGTATTGTAAGAAAATGATGAGTTGTGCATCCAAGTCTGGAACTTCTCATTTAGGAAGACATGCTGAAAATTGTCTAAAAAATCCAAAGTATCATGATGGTGATTTGCTTGGCAATCAAACTGCGAAGAGAGTGAAATTTGATGGTAAGATATTTCGAGATGCATTGTCCAAAGCAATTATAATGCATGATCGTCCATTTTCTTTTGTTGATTATGAAGGAATCAATGATGCATTTAGCGTTCTTAATCCTGATTCAAGCCTGTTAGTAGAATAACAGTAAGAGGCGATTGCATGAAAGTGTACGCTACTGAAAAAGAAAAGCTGAAGCATTTGTTGGCTTATATTCGTGGACGTATTTCTCTCACTTCAGATGCTTGGACGGTTGTTACTGTACAAGGATACATGACTGTGACTGCTCATTTTGTAGATGAGAGTTGGAATTTGAATTCTAAGTTGCTTGCATTTGTTGAATTGGATGGTGCTCATACCGGAGAATTCTTAGCTCAGAAACTTTATGAGGTGTTGAAAGCTTGGGGAATAGATTCAAAAATCTTTTCTATTACATTGGATAATGCTGCTTCTAATGTTAAAATGGTCGAGATTCTTAAAGAAAGATTTCAGTTGCAATGCAATTTGTTATGTGAGGGCGAGTTTTTTCATATAAGATGTTGTGCTCATATTTTGAATCTGATTGTTCACGAGTGGTTAAAAGTGGCTGATATTACGCTGAAAAGGATCAGAGATTGTGTCAAATATGTAAGATCTTCAGAAGGAAGAATGAGAGAGTTTCATAAAAGTGTTCAAGACGAGAACTTGGAAGATGTTGGTGGAAGTTTCTTGAAGTTAGATGTACCTACTAGATGGAATTCCATATTCTTGATGCTTGTGGCTGCAATAAAGTATCGCAATGCAATTACTGCATTATGCTACAACAGTAGAAGTTCCTTGGTTAGTCCAAACAAAGATGAACGGGAAAGAACGGAAAAAATGTGCGACTTGTTAGAACCATTTTATGACATCATTATATGATGTCTGGGTCAAAGTATCCAACTTCCAACCTCTATTTCATGCAAGTTACGAGTATTGAGTTGAAGCTTAGAAGGCTATCGGTTTCTGAAGACAACGTAATCGAAGATTTGGTAAAAGAAATGAAGGCGAAATTCAGTAAGTATTGGGATGATTATTCTCTCACTCTTGCATTTGGATGTATCCTCGACCCAAATACAAAGTTGCAGTTTTTGAGATATTGTTACAAACAGTTGGACCCTACATGTTATGAGAAGAAGGTAGACAAGGTAAAAGAAGCTTTGAAAAAATTATTTGATGTTTATGAAAAATTAGGAGAATCGTCTGATTCACATCCCACAAAAGGAATGAAAGAGCCTGATTCTTATTCACATCATTCGAAGGCGTTGACCACTAAATCTACTTCACTTCTTGATGTAAGTTTATAGTTTGGTAATTGCTTGCTATAATGTTTGCTGATGTTTGTTATAATTTATTTGAATAATTATATTATTTTCTTGTGAATTGCAGGCTTTTTTCGTAAAGAATTACAATAAGAATCTTCGCAAGTATGTAAGTCTGAACTTGATTTATATTTGGAGAATGGAGATGATGCTAGTTCTATGTATGTCTTAGAGTATTGGAAGATAAATAGTTATTGGTATCCTAAATTAGCCTTACTGGCAAAAGATATCTTGAGCATCCCAATTACAACTGTTGCTTCGGAGTCTACTTTTAGCATCAGTGGTCGTATTTTGACCAAATATAGGAATTCATTGCTCCCAGAAACTGTCCAATCTCTTATTTGTACACGTAATTGGTTGCATGGATTTAACGAACTCGGAGCTGGATCTTTAGGTATTAATATTTATTATTTTTTGTTACTTTCAAATTCAGGTTATACACACACACACACACACACACACACACACACACATATATATATTATAGTACTACAATAATACAGCTTAAAATCGATTTTGATTTCAGTTGTTTGTTGTACAAGGGAGGATGCGGGATTAGAAATAGAAGGAATGCAAGCATATATGTAAGATTCAGCTGATTATTGACTACTTTTATGTTCTCTTTTGGATGCTAAATTGCTATTGCTTTGATATATATGTCATATGAACGAAGCGCTTTAATATTTTTTTTTATTTCTTGAATTAACAGTGCACCTTTATGTTTATATGTTGAATTAGCAGTGCACGAAGCTTGTGTTATTAAGATGAACAGCAACTAAAAGAATTTTTTCAAAAATAAATTTTAAAAGTTCCCAAAACAATGGGCTAGGGCCGGGTTGGCCCGACCGACTGTTATTTGGGCTAGGGCCTAGATTTCATTAGCCCATAAACTTTGGGCCCGCCCAACCCGGCCCATACAACTTTGGGCAACCCACTCAATCCAGGCCGGATGGGCTGGCCCGCCCAACTTTTCAGCTCTAGGATTAGGGGTGTTCAAACGGTAATTACCGTACCGTACCGAACTTCGCTAACCGAATTTTTGGTTATAAAAATCTCAAACCGAATATCGAACCGAAGTTAATCGGTTCGGTTCGGTAATTACCGAAATATTTCGGTTATTTTCGGTAAATAACCGAAAAACCGAACTAATTTAAAAAAAAATAAAAAAATTAATGTTATGAAATTAGATATATTTAATTCTTCATATTTTTATTGTTTCATATTTTTAAATTATTTTTTTGCTATTTTTTATTACTTTTTTCTTATTTTTCCTATTTTTTATTATTTTTTCTTATTTATTTTTATGTTTAATTGTATATATATTATATATATATATATATATTATGTATAATATATGTTTCGTTTATTTTATATAATTTCTTATTATATATATTTCGGTAATTCGGTTTTTTCGGTAACCGAATTACCGAACCAAAATTCAGATTTTTTATGCCGAACCGAACCGAACCGAAATTTCGGTATTCGGTTTGTACCGAACTTTCGGTATCGGTTCGATACGATCGGTTTACCAACTTTTGGACAGCCCTATCTAGGATTGACAAAACCACAAATGAACAAGAGTTCAACTCCAATCGTCTCAATAAGCCATTTGAGCGAAATTAAGGAGAAAAATGTTGGTATTCCTTGAACCTTTTAAGCCAGACCACTTCAAAATGGCTCCACTCCACAAAGCAAACAAACGCTAAACCATAAACCCAAATAATTTCAAATGTCTCCACAAATCGAAAAAAAAAAAAGGTAACACTCATTTAAGTAGCAACACAAACCAATCTCAGTCGATCAAATTTGATTTCAAACAAAAGACACATATATGAGTTGAAGCAAACCAATCTCAGTCGATCATAATCTATTTCGGAATCTCATATGTTCCTTGATTCTCCCTCTTCTTCCTATTCTTCTTCATCATGTCTGGCTAATGGCGATAAAAGAAAACTGCGTCGGAGTCGCGCAATTATCTTTGAAGAATGCTAATGAGAAATCAATGTTGCAGAGGTGTACAGTGGTTCTGGGTGAGATACAAAATACCATTAGTCACCAAAATAACAAAAGTCACCAACTTCGTGTCGCAGCTTTGAAGAAGAAGGGCGTCAGAGCTAAGCCCAAGAGTCGATCGAAATCCGACGAAGATACTGATGAACCACGATCGCGTGCGGCATATGCTTTTGTGCTCTTATTTTCTTTTTCATTTAACAATCGACAGTGTTGGGATAAAGAAGAAAGATTTCCAAATTAAAAAATAAAGAAGAAAGGGCATTGTTGTAACTTCCATGTGAGGGAGTTCATACTAATTTTATGCCTAATGTCAATACCTAATCACAAAATCAAACTTGTAGGTACTGATTCGTAAGTTTAAATTGTCACTGGGTATTTTTCCCCAAAATCCCCTACAAAATCAAACTTGTAGGTACTGATTCATAAGTTTAAATTGTCATTGGGTATTTTTCTCCAAATCCCCTAAAAACATAACATTTTAAAAATACTGAAACAAACATTCAAGATGAGGGTTTTCAAAATAATACCAAATAAAAAACATTATCTAGGTGAGCTTACTAAAATAGATAATGAAATAATTAAATATAAGAAATATTTTCAAAAATATATTAAAAATAGAAAGCTTACTAGCCGGCTCGTGAGCTTTCGAATAGTTATGATTGAGCTCGAGTTCGAGCTGAGCTTTTGTCGAGCCGGCTCATCGAGCTCGTGTATCGATGAAGGCGGTGTAGCGATTGAAAGTTCTTTATAGGACTTCCGTGAGTGCAAGACACCGGTTCTCTCTTTGTCTCTTTAATTGACGCTTTTGTACAATGACAAATTTACTGTTGTCTTTCTCATGGATCGATTCAATGATGGGTCTCTGTTTTTACTGTTTGGAAGAGCAAAATCTTATCATGAGTGCCGACCGTTAAACTTTCTTCGTTCAATGCGAGAACGTTTGCTTATGTACTGAAGAGGAAGCTACGGTATGTGGATAAATTGGTCAAATTATTAATACTTGTGTATTGCAGGCACTGTTTTAAAAAGCGGTTTGTCGCGCGCTTCAAGGCGCGTTTTTGCGCAAAATTTCTCTAAAACGCTACGACGCGTTAGGAAAAAAGCGTATGATACTTATTATATTATTATTACTTGGAAGAGGAAGGAGAGAGATACTTTTTATATTCTTATTACTCGGAAGAGGGAGGAAGGAGATGTTATTGGCACGTACGGTAGCAAAAGACGTCTGACAAGTGGACAAACATATACTTCCTCCGTCCCATTTAAATGTTCCCGAAGATTAGTGGGCACGGAGATTAAGAAATCACATTATTTTAATATTATAGTACACCTTTTGAGGTATGGAGAGAGAAAAGTTATTAGTAGACACTCAAATCGAGAAGACTTTTTTAATATTAATGATGTAATTAGTTTAATTAGTGGGATACTTTTTTACCAAAAATGGAAATGGGAAGAATTACGTGGGACGCAAGAAATAGAAAAATGGAAAGAAATAAGTGGGACTGAGGTAATATTATTTTGTTTTTCGTTTTTTTAAAATTATTATTACCTTCATAAAACCATCCAAAATCGATTATTTAATGTAACTTGTGTGATAAAAATAAATAAATTTATTTAATTTATTTTTTGTTTAGCAACAATCATAATGACATGCATATCTTATATTTTTATATAAATATAATTTTTGATAATTATTAGAATCGTTTTGATAGGATTATTTTAGTTCGACTGATAGTAAATTGAACAAAAATGATTTTAAGTGACATGAGTCCCTATTTTGTTGTTTAGGATTATATAAACTTTTTAATATAACGTTCATGTATATTTGAATTTTAGATTTTAATAAATTATTTGTACCTTATTTTTTTATTTCATTGATTTATATTTATTATATATTATATATAATGACATAAAAAGTTACCATATTTATATTTATGATATATTATATATAATTTATTGTATTATATCTAGCTTATCCGAATACCCGCGCAATGCGCTACGCGCTACCGACACTAAAACGCGCACACTACGCTTTGCGCTTTTTAAAACATTGATTGCAGGTGAGAAGAAGCCCGGAAGTGGAAATATGGTGCCAGAAACACCAATGAAATCTGTGGATACAAGATTAAGATGATGATGTAACGCACATCGTATCGAGCGTCAGTTAGGAGAGAGACATTGAATAGAAGATGAACCGTTTTTGTGTTGATGAGGTTTTTTATGGCATGGTTAGAATGGTAAAATTGACATTTGAGATAACATTGTAAGTAAACAAGATTGTAATCCTATCCAATATATTGTTAAATGGGAACTGAACTGTATAAATAGTTCATAGCCGGATTAATATCTCGTGATAAAACCTATCTTATCTTATATCATAAACTAACCTAACCACTGCTTAGAAAAGAACATCGAAAATTCAAAGGTTGCCTATTTTCTTTCTTTCTTTTTTTTTTTTTTTTTAAATTTTGGTTTCTGTTGAGACATTACGCTTCATTGTATAGAATGAACTACAAGTAACATGGATTATACAGAATTATATATATTACATAAAATTGATTAATGATTCAATTATGATAAAGGTTGGGTATTTTTGTATAAAATTCCTCGAAAGAGGTCACGACTTCGATGGATCACAACCAAGGTCGAGCCGAGGTTCGACAGAGTTAAACGATTTTTCACCACTACGTTTAAGTTTAAGTCGGGGTAAGTTCACATCTAAACTAAGAAGGTCCTTCACCAATTGGCCTTATAATATCATCAATAATTCAAATAGTTGACTCTAAATTCAGATACAAGACTTATATAAGTTACAAATCTGCAAAGAACTATAAATATTAACTTCCATGAAATATGCACTGATCTGACTGAAGGTTAACAGCCCTATTTCGCAAGTGAAGGCAAGAAAAAGATGATGTAATAAGTCACAGCAGCAAGAAATAACTCCCAGTTAAGGCCCCTACGTAGCCTGCACAAACCTGCAACGCAAACAACCACTAGGTAAAACGTTCATGAACTATTGATAACAGAGCATCAAATGGATGATAATGGGAAAATCTATGGTTACAATAGGCGAAGCCCCGTAATGAAAACGAATAAGATCACTATAACCCATATTAAGCGAAGAAACTGATGTACAGAACACAACTCGAAATAGCACCATATAATAAGCCAAATCAAGACTAAAAATGCAGGAGATAGCAACATAATAAGCCCAAGAACGCATACAATTTCCATCATACATGAATCAAATCCAAGCCAGTTAGAAAATACCAAAGATAAATAAATAGAAAAAAGGAAAACCAAGAATGTGAAAACATGGTTCAACCTCTCAAAACCACCATCATGATTCGTCAGTACCATCAGAAGACTCGGACCTCTTAACCCTCTTCATCATCTTCTCCAAATGGGCATGGGTGTCTGTAACCATTTGCATCCTCTGAACTTCCAAGTCTTTCGCAAACTGCATCCTCTGCTTCTCAAACTCGATCATCTGCCTCTGTTTCATACCCTCAACCTTCTCATAAATTTCTGCAAAGCCCACGATAGCCTTAGCCAACCTTGTCAACCCACCACCAACGCCTTCGTCTTCCTCATCATCCTCGCCGCTGAGATTAACCCTATCCTCATCAACACCATTATCTTCTTTGTCACTGTCACTACTCCCTCCGTCTTCATCATTCATAGCAGCAGCTGCAGCAGCCATGGCTGAGTAATTACTCCTGAAATTACGGTTTCAAAATGACTGAGTTTTCTCTACATCATTGTTCAGCAAAACGAATCTGTTCTGTCTGTGCACACAATCGCTCAATGTTCTTAAACACATCCACAAAAATGCGCTCAGAACAAGTAAAAACTAGAAGGAAAAAAAAAAAACAAATTCTCCATCTATTCAAGAGAATTGTGATAAAAAAAAAAAAAAAAAAAAACAAGCTTTAAGATAAATCTCGATATGGCAATCAGAGTAGTTCATACACAAAATTAATTGGATGAAACGAAAATCATCTACAAACCCTACCTGAAAGAGGACCCCTCCAGCCCAGGGGATGGTGAAGGACGCTTCTGGGCCATAACCATTGGAGGGTTATAACCATCTATAGGCACCATCGGTTTTCTGTAAGGCAAAGGAACAGCCATAGGCGGCGAAGGCAGAGAAAAAGGCATCTTAGACTGAATCTGAACCGAAGACGAAGCCGCCGCCGGCGGTGGTGCCATAATCATCAGAGGCATCGCCACTGATGGAGTCGATTTCGCCTGATTCTTACTGTAACTAGATCCGATCAAGAAGTCCATCCGTGAAAAGAAAGGCCACGAAGACGCTAGGGTTTCGTTGTGCTCCGCGATCTTCGACTTCTCCGTCTTGTACTTCTTCTTCAGAGTATCGATCCTATTCTTGCACTGCACATCAGTACGAATCGTCTTCTTCGTTTGCCCGTGACGGGCGTTGACGGCGTCAGCCACCTCATGCCAATCTTTCTGACGGAGGTTCCCACGGTTAAGCTCCAGAAAACGGCTGCCCCAGGCATCGACTAACGTCGCCGTAGCCTCCTCCGTCCAACAGTCTTCACGGGATGGCGGCTGACGCGACGGCGGCGTCAGGTTAGGCGGTTGCGGTGGGAGCGTCGCAGATTCCGTTAGGTCACCCATCGAAAATCAAGGGTAAAAAAAAAACGAAATTACAAAATCTGGTCAAGAAAGAGGATCGTGGGCTGGCGATGAATGCGTGAAATAAGAGGAGCCGCCGAGGGTTAGGCGCGTGAGGTCGACGTTCACGCGATTTCGGCACAGAGCCGTACCCATTGCCAACTAACAGGGTTTAGCCGGCGGTTCGGGTATCCGACCCGATAAACCCCTGCGTCGTACTACTTTTGATTCTTTTTGCGCCGATCAGATTGAACTTTTCCTTCTTTTCCGATTAATTTTGGAAAAATAAACTAGGAAGCTTTATTATCTTTTACACTGCCTCTTGTTCCATCTATTCTATTCTATTCTATTGGAGGATAATAACAATTTGGGTCCCTTATGTTTTACAACATTCAGATTTGATTTTCTGAATTCAATTTCGACCACGCACCTGAAGTCAATCCCCAACCCAACCATGAGGCATGAACACAGTTGCTTTTTGGTTTTACTGTGCTGTAAATCTGTAATATATTATCGATTATTCAAGAAATTATCGGCCAATTATACACTACTACAGTGTCATAATAACATTTAATAATGTACTTCAAGAAATGATAATTTCTCCAATTAATGATTATAAACAACAGAAGAAAAAACATCAAATTTCAGTATATAACGTCTCAGAAATACTCTCAACTTGAGCTCTCCACACAGCAACCCTCCGACGCGGGTGATCCCTCTGGGCCGACACCACTTTCTCCGACAGTATCTCAGTGAAGTAACTGTCATAAACAAGGAAACGGGTCTTATTCTTAAATCTATTACCATCACCATTAACATCGTCCTTGCGACATTTCTTCCTCTTTGATCGAGGGTAGTTACTGCTACTTATGCTTCTTCTCTGATGGGGCAAAGGGATGAGGAAATAAATCTTGCCACACTGCAGCTTTGACTCGGGGGAGACGATCGCCATACTGTGGCGGAGGACGCCGCCGTCCGAAACCTCAGAGGAGGGCTTCTTGAGGAGGTGCTTGCGGCAGAGCTCCTCCACGCGGCCGTTGGGGTGTACTATTCTGATGACGTCGAGCGATCCGCACGGCAAGATGCATGAGATGCAGCATCTTAAGGCCTTCTTCATGATAACAACAATGAACTTAAGATGCCCAATGTTTTTCTTATATTTGTTTTTTTAAGAGGTGCTTTTCGTTAGAGAGTTGCTGATCTTTTTAGTAGGCACGCATCAGAGGCTTTTTAATTAAAATAATGCTAGTTAATTCAAAAATTAATAAAATAGGATTGTTTACATTGAAATTAATAAAATGGTGGAAAACGCATCTATTGAATGCGTCGCCGCGTCCAATAGGCGCGACACTACCTGGCCCGGAACGAAAAGGGCCTTATTCGAATAATCGTTAAGCTATTGGGCCCGTTAACGGGCCATCGCGCTTAATAGACGCGACGCCGCGGTTAATAGACGCGACGGCATGTACAATAAACCCGTGACTTCATCTTCTTTCTTCGCCATTTCTTCTTCCTCCACAGCTTTTCTCAGCCGCGATTTTTCCTCTTACGGCGACGGTGAACATCAGGTGACCCTTGAGCTCCTCTTCGTTGCGAATTTCTTCCTTGTCTTCTTCGATTTCGGTATGAAATTTGCTAGTATATTGATTTTGGTATATTCTTTGAATTTGGTCGAATTCGTGAGTTTAAGTTTGTATTTTTGGTAGAATTATGTGATATAGATATCGTGGTTGTAGATTGGATTGATATAATACATTTTAGATCTTTGATTCAATTTAGGAATTTCCCCAATTTAAAACCCTAATTTTGGAATTAGGGTTTCTACTATGATTGCTTGGATTTCCGATACGTGATTCGATTTATGTGTTGATGTTGTGTTTGTTTTAGTTTGTTTTAGTTTGTATTTGTGGCGATATTGACTTCTAAACGTTCAATTTAGGATGGATACCTACGGATACTGCGGTCCGATCGATCGATCGCTGTTGATATTCCAGGCTAGTTATCTTTGTAACGATGTACTATCCATTTCTGATGGCGCCCTAGACACGCCTTTGACCGTTAGGGGTTTGGAGAGTGTCGTATAGGGTAAGCTTTCACGACCGGTGCAGTTGCACGGTCGTATTTTGGAGAAGTTGGATACGAAGTCGTTCTACAGTGTCTATAGTTGTGGATCTTAGAAGTTAGATCCACATTTGATCACTGCTCTCGTAGAGAGGTGGATGAAGGAGACGCACACATTCCACTTGCCTGTCGGTGATGCGACCGACGCTTGAGGACGTCGGTGTGCTGTGGGGACTCTCCGTCGATGGTCACTCGGTTAGTGGTGTGATCCACAACAGGACGCAGGATCAATGGCTCGATTACTTGGAGGAGCTGACTGGTTACAGACCTGCTGTGGGGGCGTATAGCGGGATGAAGGTGTCGTTGAGGAAGTTTGCAGACTGGTTAGAAGCCAATGAGATCGACGACGAAAGCCCAGATTATGAGGTCAATCAGCGTGCACGTGCATATGCGCTGTTGTTCATGGGATCGGTTTTGTTCCCCGACTCTAGCGAAGTTCGACGTCCATGACTTTACTTCCGTTGCTCGAAGACATTGACGCCGTGCACACTTACAGCTGGGCCAGTTCCGTTCTGGCGTTCTTGTACAGAGAGCTTTGTACCTCATGCCAAATGATAATCGTTAACAGCACATAATGTTCTTTGCTATTAAACGTCATACCTACGAAAAATGCGGGGTCGTCCCTATCGTAAAAATCACCACCAGTTTCGTCAAATTCTGGGGGAGCCATTTGATAAGTGGTATTAAACGGCACCGACTGGTATAATGCTGGGTTCTCTTCTTGCTCACTTGGCATCGGTTCATCGTTATTATCATCATCGTCATCTGCGGGATCTGGAAATTCTTCTAGTGCCCCACCCTCGTCATCAGCTTCAGAGTCGCTGACGTCGCGTCATGAACGATCTCTGGCTGCGCCAACGTCGAACTAGTAGGAACGCAACGGCTACTCAAAGGTACATCTTCGTGAGGGGCAAACGAAATATTTTTCAATCCTTCAGTAACTGATGTAATGTCAGGAAACGAATCCATTGGCACGGGATACGTGTACTCGTCGGGAGCATCTACGTTGCGATCGAACTGAACGATCTCAGCTGCCTCGACAAAGACCTCAATGTAATCGAGTTCGGCGTCGGGATCCAAGAAGTATGCGAGATCGGCATCACTAGACATTAGTAGGAGATTATGATACTGTCGAGAGTGTTGATAGTATTCGTTCTTCACCCAAACGATTAAAAAGAAAGAAGTATTGTCGACGGAAGTCATGTCGTACAGCATATTAAGAAATTGATCAAAATTGGTTTCGCGACGAATTCGTCGACCACCGATGAGTTGAAGACTATATCGAATGGTGGTTGATTCCTGTATGATTTCACCGCCATAATAGACAACTATTTGAATTTTTCTGGACACCATATTGGATATGTATGAAATTCTATGAATTAATAACGTACGTTCGAGGGGTTAAATAGGGCAAAGCGCCGCGCCTATTAAGGACGCCGTCGCGGGCATTGGATGCAAGGCCGCGTCCATTAAGCGCGACGACAACCCATTGCGTAGTGGGGCGTAGTGGGCCGTCAATCACTTGATTTAGTGGGCTTAGTGGGCTGCGTCAATGCTTCGCATTTGTTAAACGCGACGTCGCACCCATTAAACGCGACGCGGGCCACACACGGGCCCAGCTGGATTTTCGCGTGGGGCAGCCTGTGCCACGTCACCATCGCGTCTATTAGTCGCGACGTCGCTGTTAATGCCCGCGTTTCGCTCGATTTTAATAATTTCGGCCAAAATAACCCTATTTTAATGAATATTTGTTTAAATTGCATTATTTTAATTAAAAAGCCCGCATCAGAGAAGGATGAGAAGATTCGAGGGAATATAAGAGGAAGAATAGAATCTTTCTAAAATGAAATTAAACAAAGAGATAGATGTAGTATGTATTTGTTGGGCAGGGCATCGAAGTGGGATCCACGTAGAATGGCTAGTAAAACTAATGCTACTTTCCTACTATCTATATTTGTGCTCACAATATAATTATATTTAGGTTATTATGATAAACATACAAAATAACTCTTTACAACACCCAAATCCTAGCTCATCTATTTTTCTCTCTAGCCGCACTACTACACCCAACAAAAAATCAAGCTTATCCCCCTTCCTCCATTAATGGAGATTTAAGGAGCTCCATTTTTCCTCGTCTTTCTTTTTCTTTGTCTATTTTCTCTTTTCTATTTGTATTTTCCTCCTCACTTCGTCAAGTCTCCCCTGTTGGGAGTTTTAGTCTCCTCATTGAAGGAGTCTTTTCTCTCCCTTTTTGGGAGTTACCTTGTTTGAAGAAGACAAGATTCTTACACTGTGTTTGGTTTGGGGAAATTGGGGTGAAAAAGACAACGAGGAAGAAAATTATTTCAGTAAGTTTTCTTTCGTTTTGGGCACCATTTGATGAGAAATTAGTTTTCCGTAGTTTCAAGTAAAAATAAATCAAATTTTCTTTTATTTTATTTTCTTTCTTTTCCTTACGTATTTCTTCGATCAACCAAACACGAAAACAATTTTGCATTTTTTTTCCTTTTCTTTTCCCTACTACTTTTCATGACCAAACACACTTAAAGTCGAAGACCGAAGAAAGCGAAGACTATTGTAGATCTGGTTTAGTAACTATTTTGTGGTAGCTCTTTTAGTTCTTTGGGTATAAGACATTAAATCTTGTTTTTCTTCCGCTTTTCTCTCTTTTTTAAATTGTTTGGTTGTCATTGCTTGTGTGAGCTTTCATTCTCTAGCGAGTTACGATGTTATCGGAGAGACCTTATTGAGCAATTTAGTCCACATATATTTCTTATTGTGAAATTAAACTATCGCTTGAAAAAAAATTAGGTTGCTCTCAATTTTGAGATTTATTATTTTTTATGTCTAATATATGAATATAATTTTTAACTATATTAACAAAAAAGGGTGTAAGTATAATAAGTAAAAAATGTAGAGTGATAGTAAAGTAATTAAATGAACCAAATTGCAAATAAATATGTGGCAATTTATAGTCACTCCACACACTTTAATAGAACTAGTACTATTTGCACATTCAATGCATATACAATTATATATAAATAGCAGAATTATTTTTATGTAGATAATGTGTTCCTATATTTAATCAATTCATTAAAAATTAAAAATATTTTAAAATTTAATGTGCATTAAAAATATGTTTTTTTATACTAATAATAGATAGTGAGTGGTTATTAACTTAAGTGTTTCTGGGCTGTGACCCTGCCCCCTCAACTCTTGTTGGTAGGGGTGAGCATTTAACCCGTCGGACCGTCCCACCCAATCGACCCAACCCAACCCATACCGCAAGTGTCGGGTTAACGGTTTGATTGGTTGGTTTGGGTTTTAAAAGTAAAACCGCATATTTTACAATCGGGTTTGGTTTTGTATTTTTAAAACCGCATAAAACCGCACCCAACCGCATTTGAAAATATACTAAAATTTACTATATGGTATTCAATATTTCATAAAATAATACATATAACTCATAATAGTAGCGATGCCAAAAAATATTAATTACTATTAATACAAGAACATCGACTTATCATAACACGTTGGGTAAAGCTAAGCTTTAAATGAGTTTTTCATAAAAAAAATAGATATCATGTAGTGGAAGTTTTTTTATATGTTTATCCAATGCATCTCTCCTCCTTTATTCGGACTGGGAATCAACAACTATACACTTGAAGTTTATAGAAGGCGAGTTAAAATTTGCAATAAATAATTTTCTTCTTCGAAAGGAGAATTGGATACAAGGACATGGCCTAATCATAATGCATTGCGTAAAGCGAAGTTCTAAATGATGATTTTTTTAAAAGAAATCAAATATTATGTAGTAAAAAATTACGTGTGTTTCCAATGCGATCCTCCTTTATTCGGACTTGAGATCAAGAACTATAACATTTGATGCTCATAGAAGGCAAGTTAAAATTCTAAAGTCAAAAATTTATTTCTTGTAAGAAAAATTTTTAGATCAAAATGAGGCACTGCTTTAGTTGCTTTACCAAAAGCCGACTGTGAACAATGAATATGAGCTTCTAATCAAGCTTCTTATCGGACTTTTATTAACTGTTACTATTATTTATTACTATGATAATAACATTTCAGTAATAAACTTTTATATTTGTAAATAGGTTAATGATATACCTTTTTGATCTATCTATACTTTAGAATATTACCTTAATTTTCGCTATGATAAAAATAATATTAAAACCGCAAAAACCGCCCCCCGCACAGAAGCAAAACGCAATGTATCGGGTTAAGATTTTTATGATCGGGTTTGGGTCATATTTTAAAAAAGCAATATATTGGGTCGGGTTAAATTTTCGATAAAAAACTGCCCAAACCGCACCGCGCTCACCCCTACTTGTTGGCATTGGAAGAAATTACACAAACTTAAGAACAGATTTTATGATGGCTACAATGGGAGGAATGACTGCTAACTGCAGATGGGAAATACACCATCAAATCTGGATATGAATGGCTTAAAGGGGCAAGTCCATCCTTTCCATATCATCAAGCCATCTGGAATAGGTACAATGTACCTAAGCACTCCTATATTCTTTAGCTGTTATTACTTCAGAGACTACTTACCATCGACAGAAGGATAAACTGAGGGATAAACATTAGTTATAGGAAGTGCAGGTTATGTGGGGTGGTAGATAAATCCTTGGAGCATATGTTTGTGGAATGTGGTTTCAGCGAGGAGTGCTGCAGAGTATTAATGCATGGCTGCAACTTGGAATGGCTTTTCTGTCCTATGAGGAGTTAGAAGAGGAACTTGCATAGCAGTATTGTCCTACCCTGCATTGCTTCTATTTTCTATCACTTATGGTGTGACAGGAACCGAAGAATGCATGAAGATGGCGAGTTCAGTGTGGAACAGATATCCCAAGCTATTGCCACTGAGATGAAATGGAGAATAAGAGTTGTGTGTCGAGTAAAAGGGCTACTGATTCTGCTACTTACCAACGTATCTGTTGTAGTTCCTTAATATGAATTGCAAGTAGTGAGTTGGGGACACTGGTGTAAAGGGGAACTAACATTCGATAGTGGTAAATGAACAAAATCATTCTACAAAAAAAATTATGATTGATTAATTGACACACCAAATCACGATAGTTTTTAAAGGCATTAACAATTAATATAAGAGTATAGATAGATGGTTATTAAATTATTCCGTAGGTTAAAGTAAATGAATAAACAGTTGAGGGCCTTTTTGCAACTTTTTAAGCAAGGGTAAAGAATTATAATGCGAAGCCCGGCGATAAAAAAATCACTTTGGTTTAGGACATGTTTGGTCCTAATCCATGATTTCCTTCAGTGAAATATATATACACATCTATATATGGTACAATATGATGGTCTATTCATTTAGTAATTCGTTTTTTTTTTTCAATTTTCTAGATATAATAGTTTGGCACATAGTTACCAGTTCGATGTGAGCCACTATTAGTGCATTATATGGTCCTGGCTTAGAACCCTCTTTTTCTTTCCATTTTTCAAATTTTTTTCATTGGTATATATATAATATTAATATATATATATATGAATTTTTCCTAATGATATAAAATTAACTTTCTTTTATTTCTCAAATAATAGAAGGTAAACTAAGATTGGTACGTCAGTGGGAATGCACTGGACTTGGTATGTGTGATTTATGCACTGAATCGGTTACCAAATCTCAATTCAATAAATTGTTATATTTGGATATGTATCCAAGCGAGCAAAATAATGTGGATAGGTGTCGATTTTGTTGTAAAGCAATACAAAAAGGATAGATTGATGCATGCACGTAGGGATTATCAGAACATGGAGAAAATTCTAAGTCTGAGAGTGGTGGTACAGCTCACTTGATAGCATTCTGATACCAAAGCTCGATCAAAGTTGATTAATAAAACAGAGTTTGAGCAGAGTTCTTCAAAGGAGCCAACGTTATGTTAATAAATCGCACGTCCACTTATAAGCCCGCATCTCACTTACAGAGCCACACTTGATAGGAGCGTTTTATTCAAAAGGTCGTTGAAGACCGTTATTGAAGACGGGCGCTTCTTTAGTATAAATAGGACTTCTTCGTTTTCATTTTCTGTAACCCTCTTTTCATTCTTCATCTCTGTAAATCATCTTTGTGATCAATAGGAGAACAAACACATTCAGTCATGGACGTAAGATTCAAAAGCTTGAATCTGAACCATGTTACACCTTCGTGTTCACAATTTCTACGATCAATTCTTGTTATGGTATCAAAGCATAACACTTGTGCTAGATCTTCTAGATTTCTTCTGATTATTCAAATCAATCTTGCAATTGAATTGCGAATGGCGACCACACCGGCATTATCAATTCGAGCTCCACCGTACTGATCAACGATCCATACTTCCTCAATAATAATGATACTTCAGGTCAGATTTTAGTTCATGAGGTGCTCAATGGGGAAAATTATGCAACTTGGAGCAAGGAGATGATCATCGCACTTATTGGAAGGAACAAAGAAGGCTTCATTGATGGAACTCTACAGCCACCTGTTGCAGATAGCCAGAATTCCATCAGCTCCCAGAATCAGATCAGCGCATGGAAGCGTAATAATAATGTCATTATATCATGGATCCTTAATTCAGTATCGAAGGAGATCTCGGCCAGCATTTTATACAGTTCGTCAGCCAGAGAGGTCTGGGTGGACCTGCAAGAAAGATTCTGCAAGACTAACAAGCCGAGGATCTATCAGAAGAAGGAATTAATGAATTTGACCAAGGTTCTGATGGAGTTGCAGTTTACTTCACTAAGCTCAAATCCCTGTGGGATGAACTGTCAAATTACAGGCCATCTTGTAACTGCACTTGCGGGGGCATCAAGGAGATCAAGACCCATCTTGATGAGGAATATGTCTTAGCTGTTTTGATGGGGCTCAATTACTCTTTCTCAGCCATCAGAGGTCAAGTTCTTCTTATGGAGCCTCTGCCTTCAATTAATAGAGTCTTTTCTTTAATGGCACAGGAGGAAAGACAGAGATCGATGGTTCTTAAGGCCACACCAAGCCTTGATGATCACAGCAACAACATGGCTATGATGGCTGCTAGGACAGACCGAGAAGCTTACAAGAAGGGCGCTTACCATCAGAAGAAAGACCAAGGGAAACCTTTATGTACCCATAGGAGGGGACATACGATGGAAACATGCTATCAGGTCCATGGGTACCCCCAGGATAAGTTCTATGTAGATCTTTGGCGTAGCAGATTAGAACACCCATCTCATAGAGTCTTAGATATACTTAGAACAGCATTGAAGCATGATGGCAGTTCTGCTAGCTCCTATTGTAAGATATGTCCGATTGCTAAACAAAAGAAACTATCATTTCCAGACAATAGTAAAACAGCATGTGAAGCATTTGATCTTGTGCATTGTGATGTGTGGGGTCCATTCCATGTCACTTCTCATGTAGGACACCAATACTTTGTGACTATAGTTGATGATCACACTCGTTTTACATGGCTGTTTATGATTAAAAGTCTGAAGTTCCCATAGTGCTCAACTATTTCTTAGCCTTGGTAGATACTCACTTTAAGAGTAAGGTTAAGGTAATTAGAACGGACAATGCGAGAGAGTTTAATCTAGCTCAAGTCTTTAGGGAAAAAAGGGAATCATACATCACCTATCTTGTGTCCAAACCCCTCAGCAAAACTCTATTGTAGAAAGAAAACATCACTTACTAAATGTAGCTAGAGCTATTTTCTTTCAATCTGGAATTCCCATGAAGTTCTAGTCTGAATGTGTCCTTACTGCTGCTTATCTTATCAATAGAACACCCTCCATTAAGCTAGGAAACAAGAGCCTCGGGTGTTATATCAAAGATCAGTAGACTATAACTTGCTTCGAGTTTTTGGTTCTCTATGTTTCAGTTCTACTCTAGCAGCTGGGAGGAAGAAGTTTGATGCAAGAGCAAGGGAATGCATCTTCTTAGGCTACCCAAATGGTGTTAAAGGGTACAAGGTCATGGACATACACAAGGGAAATTTTTGTTTCCAGAGATGTACAATTCAAAGAGGATGAGTTCCCATTCAAGTCTGATCAAACTGCTTGGCCTCCAGCTGATCCATTTCTAGCCTGTGTCTTGCCCAGATCCTATCCTTCAGATTCAATAAGTGATGATGGGATTGTTCCTCCAACAGCAGACAATGAGTTAGACATGGTAAATGAACCTGCTCTCGAAGACACTGATATCACAGATACAGGTACAAATGATACTAGAGAGCAGCAGCAAGCACATCAGCCACAGAGAAAATCAGCAAGAGATCAGAGGAAATCTTCTTATCTAAAGGATTATTACTACAACAAGCTAGTGAGAAACCTATATCCAATCTCAAAGGTTGACTCCAGCTCACAATTCACTCCTCAGTATCAGACTCTGATGGCAAAATCTCAGAGGCAGAAGAGCCCAGATCTTATGCACAGGCTGTAGGCAATAAAAGATGGGAAGAGGCCATGAATGAAGTTCAGGGAACTAGAGGACAAGGGCACATGGTCCTTGGTCAACTACCAGAAGCAAGGTCATAGTAGCCGTTGGTATTCAAACTCAAGAACAATTCAGATGGGCAGATTATGAAGCATAATTATTATTATTATTATTATTATTTAAAATAGCCAAATTCTATGTCCATGATATTTCATCGCCTATCGGTTTAGTTAAGTTACTTCTTCATTGATATGGCCTCACAACCATATGTCAATATTTTAATGGAGAAGTCAAAAATATTAACTCTAAATACTAACTAAAGGTTTTCAAATTATTAAACAAAACGAAGCAACTTTTTTTCTTTTCTTATTTCAAAATCCTTACAAGTAAGATGGAATATAATCAGATTTACGTAATTTTTCGAGTCAGTAATACTAAACTAATGAAATCTAATGTTGAATACACGTTTTAATTTTTATCAATCAACGAGCGAAAAACTCATTCTGATTGCTGATTATTTATGGCTTTGTCAATTACTCGATAGCCATTGCTATATATCCAGAAGAACCTGTTACTCTTTAAAAAGAAATATTTTAGCTTCTTTACTAAATCACTATCTATCCAACCTAGAATCAAATGCATTGAAGAAAATAGAAAAAACAAAACCCTTCGAAGCCATATGGAGTTAGCCTTTACGAAGGCTGATATCGATGCAGTTGTGGCGTTGATTCAACTAAGCGGAACGTATTCTGAAGAAGCGCACGTTCCTTCGCTGAATTTCGCCGAAAAGTACTCATGAAATCAGAAGAAAGTAAAAACAGTAACGTTCGATCAGAAGAAATCCCTGAAGAGTCGACGGCGATGATGAGATTTTGCCAAGAAGAATCCCGAGTTTGGTTCGCTAGCCGAAATCTACAAAAGAACCGCGCCTTCGACCAGTGTGGCGAGTCAGAACAAGAAAGATAACAACAATTATGGAAGAAAAGGACAAGGTTTGAATTATGCTCACATGTTTGGTGTAATGTTCGATAATTTTACAATTTTAGAGAGGGATTGAAGATATCTAGAACTCCATCTCGTGTGTATTGCATGATGTTTTTGTGATGATATGATTTTTCTTTAATAATTTATGGAGGAATGATATGGTGATCACCTTATGTGAGCACCTTATACGGACACCTGCTGACTTGGCATCGATCCGTGCCAAATCAGCATGTCACTTCAACATCAGATGTGACGTAGCATTAATCAACACATCCTGGGCAACATAGATCGACACATGTGATGCTGACGTGGCATGTTCACGTCTTATGTGGCACTTGTTGTGTGATCACGTGAACATTCCACAGAAGCGTCATATGTATCGATCTATGACGCCTAAGATGTGTTGATTAATGCCACGTCACATTTGATGTTGAAGTGACACGCTGATTTGGCACGAATCGGTGCCAAATCAGCAGGTGCCCATATAAGTGCTCACATAAGGTGAGCACCATATCATTCCTCATAATTTATGTGCCTAAATTTATTACCATTGCATCTTCTTATCCCATTTATGATACATGCTTGAAGATGCATTTGGTGGGGCGGTGTTCGTTTTTATTTCTTGTTGAACCATTACATATATAAGATAGATAACCTAGTTTCTTAATTATTAGGGTCTTGAATGATTAAGCCACAATGATCTACATGTTTGAGTTAAAATTATCATGGTGACCAAACTCATCTAAGGTATATGGTAATATACTATACATGGACTTTCATCAAATTTCAATACTCTGCGTGGCAATTTTTGTCAATCAGCTCACTCATCTTTCTATCTTTCTACAATTTACAACACATTCTAGATCCATATATCCTTGCTGACATAGAAAATGGAATCTGAAATGACACTTCTCCGATCATGTCATTGCGAACTATCAAACATTACAAAATGTAAAAAAATAACCAAAGTTAATTATTGTTTGCTATTTGACGTGTATGACCATATATGATGCCCGTTTATATATTGGATCAGGTTAACATATTTAAATTTTTTTCCCCTTTTAGTTTGGATTGGGTTCTGCTAAAACTTGTCGTGTTAGGCTATCCCAATCAATAATTATTTTTAGGTCGGTATGGATAACGTAGCGGTAGAGTTGTGACAACATCAGTTTCAGTCATGCAAGTGAGCTGGCGTGGATGGGATGTAATATGGACGTAAAAAGAAGACAAGAGATTGTGTAGATCATAGCCTTTAGAATACTACGTTCACGCATTCAAGATTTGTTATCACTTTCCAAGATTTGTATTCATGACATTTTCCTTTAGGGGGTTCTCTGGGACGGTTCCCGAGCCACACCAATGGACCGATTCTCCTCCGCCTCCGCCACAATTTCTTGTTTTCTGGGAGGCCCAGATCAAAGCCGGTTTGTGATTCCTTATTCCCTCTTATTTATCTTCCATTTCTCAGGCCTATGGGATTTGCCTAAATCAGTGTCAACCCTCAGCCTTTCGGCATCTAATAGTTTTCTATGCGCGGTTCTGGCGGCGGGTGCTGAGACCTTTTCGATTTGGTTTAATCGCAGTTCATGTTGAAGGCTTACAACCCCATCGTTTATTTCTCCACGATCCCTTCTTCTCGTGCGACAGTACCCACTTTTTCTTACAGATTCAGGGCAGAGAAGGACTTGCAAGATTTATATGCATTCCTATGATAAACACTGCAAGCCCTTAACACTTCGAAATATTTAGTCTTTACAAACATCTAATCGGATGAGCTCATAAAAAGAACGGAAAAGGAAAAAACTTATTTGCTTTGACAGCAAGTAAATTCACTTATAAGGTTTCAGCGAAACCGGGGACTATTAGGTCCCAAGACGGTGCAGAGTCATCTTTTGATATGAAAAAGAGGCTACAAACGAAGAGCTCAGAAAAATGGAGAGAGTATTCAAGGTTTAAGGAAGAAGATGAAACGATTAGACTTTTTAGAGAGTGACGGAGAGATGGCAGTAGAGAAACTATGGTTTTAAGTCATGGAAAGTATCAGTGAAAGAATGAATGAACACCTGCGTTAGAGAATTTAGAGTTGTAAATTTTGAAAAATAGTCCTCGGAAAATTAACAGTGGCACTCGAAACTCGTATAGTCTTTTCATTTAGCCCAAATTAGGTAGAAATTTGATCTTTTGGGGCCAGATAAATGTTGTCCTTAATGGTGTCAACCCATTAAGAATCTAATTTCCAACAAAGTGAATGAATAGTTGTTGTCCTAAAAGAATAATCAAATTGAGTGTTGTCGGTGGCCTGACCAACTAAGTCTTGCTATTCCCTCTTCTGCTTCATTTTGTCTAGTTCAAATCAATATTAAGATATTTAACAATATATATACACATGAAAATTTATTGGTACACCACCATTTCTCAGCTGTATAAATCAAATTGTGAACTTTTAAATATATATACAAATCAAGTTGGGTTTTGTAATAAAATTAATGAAATATGCTGGCGTGTCCTTTTTGAAATATAAAAGCATGTGGGTTGAATAAGTCAGAGACAAGGCAACAGCAAATGGCTTCTTTTTCTTCTTTCGGCTTCCAAATAAAGAAATACAGCTGCCTTATTTTATTTATGTTCACTAGACGAGCTGGGAAGCAAATGCGTGTAAATAGGCATTATTCGATGAAGAGAAAAATCACCACCACAATATTGATCTTCTACTCCGAATAATATTTTGTGTAGCCTCCTCCTAATATTGTTGTAATTGCTTTTGTATACCGTCCGGTGTACGTGTTTGTAATCAGCACATACTAAATAAGTTCTACCATCCGGTTGGTTGACGTAGGTCATTCTGACCGAACCACGTAAATTCTTGTGTTCAATGTCCAAATTTATTTTCATCTCTTTTATTTATTATCGTCATTTCTCGGGCAAATATATCATCGGGGATCAAAATATCATAATAAAATAATAAAATCATGTAATAGATAGTGTATGGGATTTTATAAGTTGGGCTTTGTGTCACTGTTGGATTGAAAGTGTACTTGAGTTTATTGATATAGTTCCACATGGCTCAAATGGTTCATCGATCATGGGATATGTGTGCGGGGGCGGATACAGAATTATTTATATGTGTATATATCTATATGTATACATGCTTGTCAAAAAGCTAAAACGGTTAACCATAAGAACTACAAAAAATGGAGCTGGCCTAAAATCGATCCAAAATTTGCTAAAAATTCATAATCTAAACCATTATGCCAAGGGAAATTTTATTACAAAATAAATGTCATTCTTATATATTCATACTGAAACTATATAATATATACATGTCCTAAAAATCTTGAAAATTTCTTGGGGATCGTGGTCCCCTCAGGCTCTGCCACCTAAAGCCATATGGCGGATCCGCCACTGTATATGTGACAAGCTAGATAGCCACCCACATTTCAAATAATATATAATCCGAAAAGTTGCAACAAAACTACGAAAAATACTAATTGACGATTGCAAATTTTTGGTTTGACGAACAAAATGTAGCCATATTTTGAACAAAAAAACAGTGATGTGAGGAATATCCTGGATTATCATCTCAATTTTATAAGTCATAATCTCACCGTCAATTTTTTTATTCTCAACGCACTACACTTGAGGTATAAGCAAGACCTACCCACGCGTAATTTAAGCAAATGGAGAAAAGAAAAAGGAAGAAAAAGAAAGTACGACTACTAAGTAAGAGTAAATTATAATTGAAGACCTTGCGAAATTCAATGAATGAATGATAATCTCTATAGCTGCCTATTGTTGCACCATTCCAACACTTAACTGAACAAAAGGTATTCTAAAAGACTTTATTTTGAGCCTTGGTGATCCACGGAAATCAAATTTTTATTTAACCTCAAAACCTTTATACTTTAATTATAGTTTTACATTACCTCTTTACAGAAGTGTGAACGCAAATTTCTCAGGCGAATCTCACGCCTTTTTAAATATTTTATCTATTTAATTAGTTATAAATTATTAGAATTTCTACATAAGTAAATATATTAGTTGGTATACAAAAGGTGACATAGAAGGGGACAGACGATCTCATTCGATCAAAGAGAAGACCATATTCTTTTATATAAGAGAAGACGTCTCACACTCTAGCACCTCCTTCAGCTTCTATATCGTAGTACTGGATATCACCTTGAAATATGTTATCGAATAAGTCATCAAAGCCGAAACACCTCATTTCACCGCCAGATAACTTGTGTTGCACTCTAGGCAACCGACACAAGCAATAAATGTGCATGATCGTAATGAAATTTGGTCTCTTGTCGGTCAGAGATCCTCGTGGAGAATATGACTGGTGAACTCATACCAGTCCAAATTGTTGTCCTCGAGCAGACGTTGGAATGCTTCTCTAAGTTATCCTGAAATAAACAATTCAAAAATCATATATAAATAAATATATATATATATGTATACGAGTCGGTGTAAATATTATTATTTCAGTTAAACCTGCATACTGAAATTTTTTAATACGATTGTTTCTGAACAGGATGTATAATGGAGAAACAAACCTGCCTTTATCATCTTCCCGCATTTCCTTCATAATACAACATTGGCCAAATTGTTCAGTACATCCATCTGCAATTATCATTTTGTTTTCCCCAGGATATTTAAGTTCAGTGTGTCATGCGACAAATACAGAATGACCCATTGGCTTTTCCTGATTTCTTTCAGCAATTTGAAGCATTATCTCGTCTCTCGTAGGCCCTTCATACATGACCTACACGCATTTACCAATTTCAGCAAATGGAGAAAAGAAAAAGAAAGTACGACTACTAAGTAAGAGTAAATTATATCGCAAACTAAGATCTTGTGACATGCAGATAAAGGATAACTCTCTACAGCTGCCACTAAAGGATATTGTTGTACCATTTCCAACACTTAACTGAAGGAAAGTAATCCGAAAGAGCTTATTTTGAGCCTTGGTGCCTAAATCCACGAAAACCAAATTTTTATTTAATCTAAAACCTTCATACTTTTTTACATTATCTCTTTAAAGAAGTGTGAATGCAAATTTCTCAGACGAGATGTATGCATACTATCAAAGAGCGGACGAGATCACCTGTCCCACTGCATGTCCCGTTCTGTGTGTACCAATTAATTATATTGCTATTATATTGGTGAAATTGAAATTTTAATACTTTATAATAAAATAAAAGAGATAAAATATTAGAGATGGATATTCACGTGTGAGGAGAGAGAAAAAAAAATTGTGGACCACATGTGGACATGATAAAATATAAATTTTTTTTTTTTTATCTTTTTGGATTATTTTCTCCTTTGTTATTTTTTTCCTAAATCGTGAACCCTAAATACTGAACCATAAATCCTGTACCCTAACCATGAACCTGAACCCTAATCTTAAACCTAAACTCTGAACCCTAAAACCTAAATCATAAACCACGAACCTCGAACCTTAAACCTTAACCCTAAATATTGAACCCTGAACTCTAAACCTTGAACGGTAAACCCTAAACTTGAAACTCGAAACCCTAAACCCTAAACCATAAACCTAAACTCTAAGAAGAAAATAACTACAAGAATTAATACTTTTCATATGATAATAATGACAAAATGACCAAAAAAAACATAAACAAAAAAATTATGTTTTAGCATGTGCAGTTGTGCACATGGCCCTTAAATATTTCTCTTTCTCCTTTAGACGTGAATCTCACGCCTTTTTAAATATTTTGTCTATTTTAATTTAGTTATAAATTATTAATATTTCTACATAAGTAAAATATATTAGTTGGTACACAGAAGGTGACATAGAAGGGGACAGACGATCTCATTCGTTTACACGGACGAGATCAACTGTCCCACTGCATGAACCGTTCTGTGTGTACCAATTAATTATGTTGCTATTATGTTGGTGAAATTAATACTTTATAATAGAATAAAAGAGATAAAATATTAGAGATGAGATATTCGTGCGAGAAAAAAAATTGTGGACCACATGTGCACATGATAAAATATAAATTTTCGCCTTTATCTTTTTGGGTTATTTTCTCCTTTATTATTTTTCCTAAATCGTGAACCCTAAATACTGAACCATAAACCTGTACCCTAACCATGAACCTGAACCCTAATCTTAAACCCTAAACTCTGAACCATAAACCCTGAATCATAAATCATGAACCTTTAATCCTAAACCTTAACCCTAAACATTGAACCCTGAACTCTAAACCTTGAACCCTAAACTCTAAAACCTAAACTTGAAACTCGAAACCCTAAATACTAAACCCTAAAACCTAAACTCTAAGAAGAAAATAACTATAAGAATTAATACTTTTCATATGATAATAATGAGAAAATGACACAAAAAACATAAAGAAAAAATTATGTTTTACAATGTGCAGTTGTGCACATGGCCCATAAATTTTTCTCTCTCTCCTTTAGCGTGAATCTCACGCCTTTTTAAATATTTTATCTATTTTAATTTAGTTATAAATTATTAGAGTTCTACATAAGTAAAATATGTAGTTGGTACACATAAGGTGACATAGAAGGGGACAGACGATCTCATTCGTTTACACTGACGAGTTCACCTGTCCCACTGCATGTCCCGTTCTGTGTGACTAATTATATTGCTATTATATTGGTAAAATTGAAATTTTAATACTTTATAATAAAATGAAAGAGATAAAATATTAGAGATTGATATTCACGTCTGAGGAGAGAGCAAAAAATTGTGGACCACATGTGCACATGATAAAATATAAAATTTTTTCGTCTTTATCTTTTAGGATTATTTTCTCCTTTATTATTTTTTCCTAAATCGTGAATCCTAAATATTGAACCATAAACCCTGTACCCTAACCATGAACCTGAACCCTAATCTTAAACCCTAAACTCTGAACCCTAGACCCTAAATCATAAACCATGAACCTTGAACCCTTAAACATTAACCCTAAATTCTAAACCCTAAACTTGAAACTCGAATCCTAAATCCTAAACCCTAAAACCTAAACTCTAAGAAGAAAATAACTACAAGAGTTAATACTTTTCATATGATAACAATGAGAAATGACAAAAAACGAAAAGAAAATGAGAATTAATACTTAGCATGTGCAGTTGTGCACATGGCCCATAAATTTACTCTCTCTCTCTCTCCTTTAGATGTGAATCTCACGCCTTTTTAAATATTTTATCTATTTTAATTTAGTTTTAAATTATTAGAATTTCTACATAAGTAAAATATATTAGTTGCTATACAAAAGGGGACATAGAAGGGGACAGATGATCTCATTCGATCAAAGAGAAGACCATATTCTTTTATATAAGAGAAGACTTCCACACTCTAATACCTCCTTCAGCTTCTATATCGTAGTACCGCACATCACATTTAAATATGTTATCCAATAAGTCATTAAAATCGAAATACTTCATTTCACGGCCAGATAACTTGTGTTGCACTTCTAGGCAACCGACACAAGCAATAAATGTGCATGATCGAAATGACATTTGGTCTCTTCTCGGTCAGAGATCCTCGTGGAGAATATGACTGGTAAACTCATACCACTCCAAATTGTAGTCCTCGAACAAACGTTGGAATGCTTCTCTAAGTTTAATCCTGAAAGAAGCAATTCAAAATCATATATAAACACGTACGTATATATATATATATATATATATATATATTATATAATATATCAGAAATGTTATGGTGCTCACCTTGCGTGAGCACCATCCGTGGGCACCTGTTATGTGGCTTTTTTTTGTGCCACGTCAACATGCCAAATCAACTCCCGACGGGTTCACTAATCCCACGTGTAGGTTATAAATCAATAAAAAATCACATCGTATGCCGATTTGGCGCGTTGATGTGGTTGGTGCTCACGAAGGTGCCCACGCAAGGTGAGCACCATAACATTACTCATATATATATATATATATATATATTATATATATACATATGACTCGGTGTAAATATTATTATTAGTTAAACTTGCGTACTAAATTTCTTAATATGATTGTTCCTGAACAGCACGTTGATGAGTGTCTGAGAGGATTTATAGAGAAACAAACACGGCGATTATCATCTTCCCGAGTTTCCTTCATGAATACAACGTTTAGTCAGACATTGGTCAAACTTTTCAGTACATCCATCTGCATATTATCATCTTGTTTTCCCCCACAATATTCAAGTTCGTTGTCCTGCGACAAGTACAGAATGACCCATTGGCTTTTCCTGATTTCTTCCAGCAATTTGAAATTTCATTATCTCGTCTCTTGTAGGTCCTTCATACATGACCTACACGCATGTACCAATTTCAGCAAATGGAGAAAAGAAAAGAAAGAAAAAGAAAGTACGTCGACTAAGTAAGAGTAAATTATACTTGAAAACTAAAAGACATTGCGACATGCAACGAATGTAGGATAACTCTCTATAGCTGCCACTAGAGGATATTGTTGTACCATTTCTAACACTTAACTGAAAGAAAGTATTCTAAAAGACTTTATTTTTAAGGATATTGCTTTACATTACATTACCTCTTTACAGAAGTGTGAATGCAAATTTCTCAGACGTGGTGTACGACATACGCTATCAAAGATAAGACCATATTCTTTTATATAAGAGAAGACTTCCCACACTCTACCACCTCCTTCAGCTTCTATATGGTAGTACTTCACATCACTTTTAAATATGTTATCGAATAAGTCATCAAAGCCAAAATACCTCATTTCACCGCCAAATACTTGTGTTGCATTGCTAGGCAACCGACACAAGCAATAAATATGCATGATCGAAATGACATTTGGTCTCATGTCGGTCAGAGATCCTCATGGAGAATATGACTGATAAACTCATAGCACTCCAAATTGTAATCCTCGAGCAAACGTTGGAATGCTTCTCTTAGTTTAATCCTGAAATAAACAATTTGAAATCATATAAATATATATGATCTACACCTGCAAGGTAAGAGAGACATCATCAAATAGCACAAAATTATAATCAAAAGCTTTCGAGACAGACAATATAAGTCTAATCATCTACATGTCACATCAATATCTGAGGCCACTCACTCAAAGTCTCGGAACTTCTGTGGGGCAGTGGCCCCTTCAGGCCAGAAAGTCGATCCGCCAGTGCATGTGTGACACTTTAGATAGCCATCTACTTTCTAATAATATATAGCTAGTAACGCTGTTGAAAACTACGGCAAATGCTAATCAAACTGGTGATTGCAAAGGTTTGCTTTGACGAACAAAATCTAACAAATTTTTGAACGAAAAAAAGTGGTGCGAGGAATATACTGGATTATCGTCTTAACAATCTTATTGTTAATAAACCAACAATATCCTGGATATCATACCCAATATCCTATACAACACCGGTTGAATAGTTACCAGTGGTAGCCTCCTTTTGTGCTTATCAAGAATCTGACTCGATTTCAAAATATATATATTCCCACGTTGAGAACAAATGGTAATTTAATTGTTATCTATTTAATAAAAATAATATATTTATATGATATAGAGAATTCTTATGTTGGTTACTTTATGTAAGCACCATATGGGAGCACATCTTATGTGGCAATTATTAGTGCCACATTGACATGCAAATCAACATAAGAGGTGATGTGGCATTGATTGACACATCTTGCGTAACTCGCACATGTTATGTTGATTTGGTATATTACTGTGGTATTAATCAGTGCCACATAAGAGGTGAGCACAATCATAAGATCTCTCTGATGATGTATATTGAATTATATAATATGCTACATTGAAAAAATATATCGAATGATAATATATTATATTAAATATATATTAATTATTCGAATCGAATATTCGATATATAATCGAATCGATTACTTTGGTATCTGTGTTCGTAATTCGATTAATAAAACCTATTTTTATTTTAATTTCGAATTATTCGAATTCGAATTTTATATTTCCGAATCGAATATCGAACCGAACAAAAGATTCTATTCATTTGCAATCTGTTTGCGAGTGCTCCCTTTGATTATCTTCCGTGGCTTCTTTTGTCAAATATCGGGTTGCTCGGTCATCGTTTCATCAATCGATTAATCGTTTTCTTAGTTTCTTATGGACGAGTTATTGATGTTTTAATGAACTTGCTCCATGGAAATATGGAAATCGCTCGTAGTGGTTGGTTTACTATTCATGAATACGTGTTTGGAGGACTCGTTGGATTTTATGTTGCATAATTTCTTTTTAGTGCTTTCTATCTTATAGATACGTTCTTGAAACAAAGGTCATAAGAGTCATTTAGCGATGACTTATGAGACATGTGGCACAGAGACCTACATTTGATTAGAATATGCTGACTAACATCCGACCTTGAGTTTGATGTGAAGTTGATAACTGGTTAGAACTGCTTATATCCAATGAAGTTAAATTGAGATATGCACATATAATATATATATATATATATATATATTTATATTTATATATATATATATATATATGTGTGTGTGATGATTTTAGTGGAAACTGGAATGTCCATGTAAGCAAATTACGTCTTATCATGTGTGTTCTTATCTTCTTCACTTGTGGCTGTGAGCTTTCCCCAACTTCATATTCCTGGAATAAAAAACAAAATTTAAATATATATAATATATATTATATATATATATATATATATAACGTTTTCTTCGGAATATAGTTTGACCCAATGGATATTTTTGAGGGCCAGCTAATGATTTTGTTGAATTCAAAGTCTTGTTGGAAAATGGATGATAGTGGTACACCTCGTCAAGCCATTATAAGTATCAATTATTATTTTATCGCACGTGGAGCCACTCACTGGCTTAAACGTGCGAGGATCAATTACAATACAACTACGGAACTAACGTAATATCAGTTTAATATTTTAATGTCGGAAAGATCCTAGGAAATTTAGCTGCATGCTTATAAATAAGGTGACAAGCTCTAAACTTTTATAATCGAAAGCACATGAAATAAGCTGGTTTATCCTTACAGTACGGTCTATTTGGTCCCGTTTTAGAATCACGTTTGCCGACATTAAGCACAGTGCTTGACATCAAACCACATGTAAATAATGAGGAAGGAGAAGATGAGCGATATTTGAGTAAGATTAAACGTGACCAACCAAACAAGGTTTTGCATGCAATTAATGCTGTTCGAATGACATAAATGTGATATTATTTCGTTCCTTTTTGCCTCTTTCATTATAAGTATAGTAAATCCGTATCTTGTCTCTCTAGCTTGGGACAACAACAACACATTCCACAGAAAGAGAGCCATTTAATTAGCTAAGTTATATTAATCAAGAAATTGCGTCCAACATGATCAGTTAGGCGGAAGCAACCAATAAATAATATATATGGTTCAAGAATCAAGACCAGTTAAGCCACAAAATGTTGACCTTTGACAAAGCTTTATTACATAAATGATCAGGTCATATATCACCAAATTCAGTGCAGTGGCCATGATATTAGTTGAGGTTTTACTTTTATTTTCTTTTAAAAGCTTTGACCAAGTATCTATTATCGACTTTTTCCTTACACTCCGATTAAATTCAACCTAATAAATTCTTAATATCATTGTAGACTATTAAGTTATCCTCATAGTTTAACTGCTTTAAAACGTCGATATTAAGACGAACTAGCAGAATCAAACTCGTGAATTACACCAGATTAAATCTTCAAAATTGGATATGGGTTTATTATAGACGTTCCACAACCTTCCTCAACCATATAAAAATATTGTCGCAACTTGTCTCATACTATTACTTTTGAAACAGTGATCTCTCTCTCTCTCTCTTTCCACCCTCGTGTTATTTCTTCCCTCTCTTTCGTTTACTCTTTCAAGCTCAACCTAAATTCTCCCAAATCTAACGTAAATCAACCAAAATAAACTGAGCCAACAAGTCAAACTACTTCGAAAGTTGAAAATATTTATTACATACTATGTCACGGCCAGATTATAGTGTAAGGAAATGGTTCTTGGCCAACACAAAGCTAAAGTTCATGAATCACTTGCCTCGTGTTATGATCTGCTCAAGAACAACAAAGAAGCAGCCAAGACTCATTATTACAGCCGACAAAGAAGAAGAATGGCGAGAAGGGCAAAGGTGTAATTTCGCTAAAAAGCAACGTTGGTGATGAAAATTGGATTGTGAATTTGCAGAGGTCGGTGAAGATGCTTCACTTTGGGGATTGGGATGAAAGGGAATCTGCGGCGGAGGAAATTGGTAAGCTTTTGGCGGCGGAGAAGGATTTGAAGCGGCTGAGGATTGTGGCGGAGCTCGGTGTTATTCCGCCGTTGGTGGCCATGGTTGGGTCTGAGGTGGCGGCGCGTCGGCGAGTGGCTGTTAGGACATTGATCGAGATTGGAAACTGCTCCTCCTTCACGTGAGTTGTTTGAATTTCTCGATGTTAGGGATTAATAATTACTAATTTTTTTTTCTTGCAAGTTTCAAATAGTTGGGTCATCGATGACCGGGTCTTTTATAGCCTTTGAATCGATCAACTTTAAAAAATAGCCCCGGCGATTCTACCTTTTGAAAAATAGCCTTCAATTTAAGGATATTTTCGTCTTTTTACAGTGTTTGTAAAAACCATTATGTTAAATTGGGGCCGCACTAGGGTGGGCGGGTGTGGTGTAGTCCAGTGGTTGTGTAGTCAGACGTTCAAGTAGTAGGTCGTTCAAATCCCCAACACATATTTTTTATTATATATATATGGCTGCCCAAATGCATTGGGCGGGACCTCTGCTAGCATGGGCGGGGCCCCTGCTATATAGCACGGGTCCCCTGCCCAGCATGGGCGGGGTCCCGTGCTGTGTTGTGCCTACTGCAGCACGGGACCCCGCCCATGCTGGGCAGGAGACCCGTGCTATATAGCAGGGGCCCCGTCCATGCTAGCAGGAGACCCGCCCTGCTGTGCAGCAAATGGGCGGGACCTCTGCTAGCATGGGCGGGGCCCCTGCTATATAGCACGGGTCCCCTGCCAAGCATGGGCGGGGTCCCGTGCTGTGTTGTGCCTACTGCAGCACGGGACCCCGCTGGGCAGGGGACCCGTGCTATATAGCAGGGGCCCCGCCCATGCTAGCAGAGGTCCCGCCATTTGCTGCACAGCAGGGGCGGGCCCCCTGCTTAGGGATCCGTGCTATGTAACAAAGGACCCCGCATTTTCTGGGAGCCGATTAGTTAGGGCGTTAAAGTCATTTTACATTTGGAGGCTATTTTTTTAACGTTGACCACGTCAAAAGCCATTTACTTAAATATCCCATCGATGACCCTTAGCACTGAAAATAATACATCGGTTCTTTTTAAAAGGGACCTTTACAATTCAGCCCCACATAGCAAGTTTCGTTTGGATCAGCCCCTGTCAGAAAAAGCAATTAGTTTTAAGGACCCGATTTTTCATACCACTTCATCGGTCTGTGGTACCACTTCTTTGTTCTGTAGTACCACTTCTTTGTTCCGCAGTACCACATAATTGCTCTGCAATACCACTTCTTTTGTTCTGCAGTACCACTTCATTTTTACTGCAGAACAATTAAGTGGTATTGCAGAGCAATTATGTGGTACTGCATAACAAAGAAGTGGTACTACAGAACAAAGAAGTGGTACCACAGACCGATTAAGTGGTATGAAAAATCGGGTCCTTAAAACTAATTGCTTTTTCTGACAGGGGCTGAATCCAAACGAAACTTGCTTATGTGGGGCTGAAACGAAATTAACTCTTTTTAAAAAATAGTATTTGACTGGAGTCAACTTAAAAAAATAGTTTCCTCGATTTTACATTTTAAAAAGTAGGCTTCAATTTAAGGGTATTTTCGTCTTTTTTTATAGGGTGTCTTTTTTTTTCCACAGTAAAAACCAATATGTTAAATCGAGACAGCGTTGGGGTGGCAGGGTGGGCAGTAGTCCAGTGGTTGTGTAGTGAGACGTTCAAGTAGTAGGTCGTGGGTTCAAATCCCCAACACATATTTTTTTTTATTTAAGGCTATCCAGACGAATGGAACCTCGACAGGGGACCCATGTTATATACCAGAGGTCCCGCACATGCTAGCAGGGGTCCCGTCCATTTGCTGCACAGCATGGGCGGGTCTCCTGCAGCATAGCACGCCCCCCTGCAGCATGGGCGGATCTCATGTGCCTACTGCGGCAGGAGACCCGCCCATGCTGGGTAGGGGACCCGTGCTATATATTAGGGTTTCCACACATGCTAGCAGGGGTCCCGCCCATTGCTGCACAGCTGGGCGGGTCTCCTGCAGCATAGCACGGGCCCCCTGCCCAGCATGGGCGGGTCTCCTGTGCCTACTGCGGCAGGAGACCCGCCCATGCTGGACAGGGAAACCCGTGCTATATAGCAGGGGTCCCGTGCATGCTAGCAGGGGTCCGGCCCATTTGCTGCACAGCATGAGCGGGTCTCCTGCAGTATAGCACTAGCCCCCTGCTTAGGGATCCGTACTATGTAGCAAGGGACCCCGCATATTTTTGGACACGGATTAGTAAGGGCATTAAAGTCATTTTTCATTTAGAGACTACCTTTTTAACGTTGACCATGTCAAATGCCATTTACTTAAAAATCCCCAATACATCGGAGATGCTTCGTGATATTATATTTAATCAAATATCGAAGTTTCATTTTCAAACTTGTTGATAATTTATTAAGCATCGACTTCGTTATTTAATTGTACTAGGATTACGAACTGTTCAATTGGTAAGAGACTCTCTGTTCTGGTAGATCATTCTTTAAATTTATATTTTTTATATTCGGCGAAAATTTATTAAGAGTTTGGTGAAAATATAAATTTAGTGACAATAATATTTGGACAGTAATCTCGATGGCCTTGTTGCTGGTTTAAATGTTATGCACTAAATACCCGTCGAGTTTACTTTTAGGCAAAATAAAAAATTTGTCATCGATCTTTGACATAGATCACTTTATAGTTACAAAAATAGATCACGAACTTTATAAATCAGAACAACTATTGGTCTTAGATCGTTTTTTTATAAAACTAAAACGAAAATATTGTTTGCATTCCAATTTTCAGTCAAGTTAGTGAGAAATATTCGAAATCAGCATCAATGTAGAAATTTTCAACTTATTTCATCAAAAACCTTATAATTTCCATGTGTTGTTGAATATGCTGCAATATCAAAACTCAACCGTAGGAGTCCACTTGGCCATAATTGGATGAACTTTTATTGTCTTTCTTTCTTGGAGAACTTTTATTGGCTTTTTAACTATTAATCGATTGTATATTATGTAGTCAGGAGAAATTATGCAGCTGCAAGGATTTAAGACTCGATTAATACTCAAAACATTCAAGAACTCCCTCTTATATATTGTGCTCAACTATAGAACTATATATCTGTGTATGTCTCTTGAAGTGTCTACACATGCCTAAGTTTGTTTTTCCATTACAAAGTGGAAAAACTATTTCTTACTTCTCACAAGCGTTCGTTCCTCGTATTTCAGAAACAAGGCTGTAATGATCGACGCGGGAATCTTATCAGCGCTGCCCGAAAACATCGATCTCTTCTTCGACGACGAAGCTTCCAAACAAGAATGGTCTCAGCTCCTCTCATGCCTATCAACCTTAGCCACCACCGAAATATCCTTAAACTCGTCGAAAATCATTCCCTTAACGCTCTCCATTCTCGAATCATCTTCGAACCTCAAAATCAGACAATCCTGCCTAGACACACTATACAACCTATCTTCAGCCCTAGAATATTCCCCAGCCTTATCATCTCCTCAAATCATCGACGCCTTAATAGCAGAATCTTACATGCAAAAGTGCACATCTGAAAAAGCCTTATCCACTCTAGGAAACTTGGTAGTAACCCTAGCGGGAAGAAAGTCGATCGAGAATAACCCCACGATGCCCAAAACCCTAATTGAAGTCATGTCGTCAGAAGAAAACCCTAAATTTCAAGAATTATCTGCCTACGTTATGATGATTTTGGCGCATCATAGCTCTACGCAGAGGCGAAAGATGGCCAACGCTGGGATTGTTCAAGTGCTTCTTCAAGTGGCATTGCTGGGCAGTCCTTTGGGTCAGAAGAGAGCAATGAAGTTATTGCAGTGGTTCAAGGATGAAAGGCAAGTACGGGTCGGGCCTCACTCCGGGCCTCAAGTAGGGAGGGTTTCGATGGGCCCGATGGGGAATGAGAAGGAGGCCGACGAAGGGAAGAAGTTGATGAAGAGGATTGTGACCCAAAGTCTGCATAAGAATATGGAAACAATTACTCGTCGGGCGAATGGTGTTCATGATTCGATGAAGCTCAAGGCGTTTGTGATGAGTTCGAGTTCTAAGAGCTTGCCTTATTAGAGACCATTAGGGTGTGAAGGAATGAGGTTGTTTTGTTATATATGTGCATTGCACATCTTTATTATTTGGTGCAATGAAACGTTGCAAATGCACGTTGATTTGGGTGCAAGATTTAGTGTTTTTTTTTTTTATTTGGTTAGACTCTAAAGTATAGAGTTGTAAGCACGAGGTTTGCTCCCAAATTTCTTTTACGGGGTGAGAAGTGATTCGAAATGATTCGAAAGTATCAGTTTGAAGAGAGTTTAAAATTCATATTGTCGAATACGCGACATTCTAAACTTTTAATAGGACTAATTCTCCTAATCAATTTATTTAGTCATATTGTCGAATACGCGTCAATCTAAAAATCATGTGACACGTTATAGGAAATGTAGTTACTTCGAACTGAAGCCGTTTCTTAATTTCTTTAATGCTGGGCCTACTATACACTTATGTAAAGAGCGGTGAATAAGAAAAACTAGTTGGATCTGTCAATTTGGCATGTTTAAAGACACATTTTGTTTAATTACAATTTCTTAATTTCAAAATATTAAATAGTTTGATATATGTGCACACGCATTGAGTGTGCTAAACATATTAGTATTTAATTAAAGCCTCTTTTTCCATAGATAAAAACAAATAAATTGCAATGGCTTTCCAAATGGATGACAAGCTCGAATGTCTTTCTTCTCTAACATGTCATGAAATATCTGAGACAAACATATTAAAGATATCTATGGCCGTTGCATATAGAGCATCAAATAAACTCGTTTGTCATGAAGAATCAATGGCTTCCCTATTATTGCTTGAGTTGGATTATTGGTACTTTGATATTTTTTATTATGATAATAGATCTGCTAAGTGTCCCATGCAATATTTCAGTGCTTTTCGATAGCCATTTAAGCGCATTGATGCATATGACACTTTACCAACAAAGTTGGCATTTCATATGACGAAACTTCATTACTTTATAATAACGTTTGTCGTTCAGCTCATAAAAGAACAAAATAATTCATGTCATGTCCCGGAGATGTTGATATATCACAACTGAAATTTTATCAACTGAAATTTTTCCAGTTTGTTATCTATCTATTATTTGTTGGTCCAGCTTTTGAAAAGTCCGGAGGAAATGGTTTTTATTTTCTCTACCAATGACAAATGCAATGACGCACTTGAGGGTTTTTGTGTGTCTATAAAATGGGCAAGATAGTTTCATTGTAATTCACCCCAAATCCAAAAACGAGAGAGAGAGAGAGAGGGTGGAGTGAGAGAGAAAAACGAGAGGAAAGAAAAAAAAAAAAGGAAATCTTGTCCGGGTGGATAAGGGTGAGAGTTGGTATAGTTTTTACTAGGTAGTTGAGAGTGGGTACAAAAACATTACCCGGGTGGGTAAGGGGTCTCGGGTTGGGTTTAAACACGAGCGTTATTTTGTATGGTGTAATATTCTCAAATATAGTAAAATTATTGTCTCTCCGTGGATGTAGGCGGTATTGGCCGAACCACGTAAAAATTGTCATTTCGGCTTTAATTAATTTCCCGATAATTGTCGCGGGGTCCAAATACAACTACCGCTAGCCCGGAATTAAATATTTACAGGTCAACCCCAACAAGTGGTATCAGAGCCAAACCCTGCTGATATTCTGAGTATGCTCTGTGGTTGCAGCTGTGTCTGAACTTCCACATCAGAAAAGATATCAGAAGGGAACATCGATCGGGGGGAGCCAGTGTCAGAGCGAGGTTCAAAGAGGTGATGCCTTGTACTGAAGAAATGGTGGTACAAGATGGTTATCGTTGATGGTATGCTCGGTGTGGGCGGAGCTTGTGCGGCGGTGGAGTTTTGGCGAGTTATGGCAATAGTACTGTGTCGCTAGCTGTTGTTGGGAATTATCTGATCAGTACTATTTGGGCCGGACTGTTGAATCTCTGCAAGGATAATAACGACGGATGACAGCAAAGTGCGACAATGTGCTGGTGCGGGAGGTTTCACTCTGCGGCAGTGAAGAGTGAAGGATGTGCTCGTTTGTCAAGGCTGGGGATATAAGCTTTGTGGGAGACGAGGAAAAGTCGGAGTAAATGACGGAAATTTTGGGGTCAAGATGTGTCGGAGAGGAAAAAGTATGGCCCTTTTACTTCTTACCTCGCTTCCTAATTCGGATGATAATTTATCACAACCATCTGGTACGAGACGGTGCAGACGGTGGATGGTGGAGTCAACTCTTTTGGAGCATGAAAAGAGAAGGCGGTCAAATTATGGTGATAGCCGGACATTGGCTATTTTTCAGAGTGAATCATAGAGGAAGGTGATACCCCAGGGGATTTGGAGACAGTAGTAGGTCCAAATCCAGGTGGCGGGAAGGGCATGTGATGCTACAAATGTGGTGAGCCGGGACACATCAGGATAAATTGTCCGATCTTGGAGGAAGAAGGACAAGCGGCTAGGAAAATTCCACATGAGGGTAGCACCTGGTTCATCTTGGAGACATTCTCACAGTCTCTAATGATGGCGCTCGTTCTCAGGAAGAAGGATATTAAATTCGGGTTTGCTCCAAGAGAATATTTTGATACGTTCAGGGAAATGCGAACGGGTTTTTCGATCTCCATGGGCCGATGGATATCGTTGTGTTGTTCGATGTGTTGGAACGAGAGATCAAAATAGCTGATGGAGCGGTACGCATTTTGGGTGGTGTGACGTGTCCCAAAGTTGCGTAGTTTTTAATATTCTTGAGCCAGTCAGATTCTAGGGCTATGGGGTTTCATAGCAGGGGGAGTCTGGAAATCACACATGGCGGAGTGGTCCTACCAAAGGGAGAAGAGTGCAAAGGTTTGTATCGTCTGGACGTGAGTATGGTATATAATACTCAGACTTCGATAGGTCACGAAAATCGCTCGAGCGTGGTATAAAAGCAGACGATGGTGAGAAGGAAAATCCTGCTGGAGAAGGGGTTGCATCGAAGTCCCTCTTTGGGAATCGACGGATCGAGTCGGTTCAACATAGCTGCACATAAGAATGGCCGTTGATTGAATCAAGTGGGGTAGGATCGAAATTCTTGATTCGGATTATGTGTAGGTGCTACAAAGGAAGGTCAATGGACGTTCGTGGTATTTACAAACGTGTTACTCTCATTCTCGGGTTCGCTGGAGTGCTCTCCGGAGAAGATGCTGAATGTCGCTGGAGGGGGAGAATTGTTGGTCCAGCTTTTGAAAAGTCTAAGGAGGAAATGGTTTTTATTTTCTCTACCAATGACAAATGCAATGACGCACTTGAGGGTTTTTGTGTGTATAAAAGGGGCAAGATAGTTTCATTGTAATTCACCCCAAATCCAAAAACGAGAGAGAGAGAGAGAGAGAGAGAGAGGTGGAGTGAGAGAGAAAAATGAGAGGAAAGAAAAAAAAAGGAAATCTTGTCCGGGTGGATAAGGGTGAGAGTTGGTATAGTTTTTACTAGGTAGTTGAGAGTGGGTACAAAAACATTACCCGGGTGGGTAAGGGGTCTCGGGTTTGGGTTTAAACACGAGCGTTATTTTGTACGGTGTAATATTCTCAAATATAGTAAAATTATTGTCTCTCCGTGGATGTAGGCGGTATTGGCCGAACCACGTAAAAATCTCGGTGTTCTCTCGGTGTCATTTCGGCTTTAATTAATTTCCCGATAATTGTCGCGGGGTCCAAATATAACTACCGCTAGCCCGGAATTAAATATTTACAGGTCAATCCCAACATTATTTTGTCAGCGAGTTTTCATTTTTTTGGACTTAAATATGATATTCTCCCTTCAATTTAAGTGTCAGGTTGAATGATTATCTAACATTACATCTAAATCACCCAAAAGGTCATTAGTACGATTCTTAGAATACCCGTTGAAATATAATATCAAGTCCAAAGTTTGATAGGAAAAAAAAGGAACGTTTCCAACTCAGGCCCCATCGCAACTTACATTTTGAGTTCAGGCCCTCTTCGTATGAAATATAGTTTTAAGGATCAACTCCATATAAAATTCAAAGTAAAGGATATAACCAATGATTTGACGAAAATGCCCCTTGTAGGTGTTATATAAAGAGGTATGAATTGCTGTTATTATGTTACCAGATGTTATTCAAATGGTATCAATCGAAAAAACTATTTCAATGATCGATTGAGCATACTGGTCGTAAAATCAATTTTGATAAGTACTCGACGATATCAATGATATGCACGTCGTTAGATTTAAGATCTGTGAGGAATAATTTCTAGAAATTCATTTACGCAAATAAGATAAATCGAGCATATTTTTGGTCGAAATTAAAGTTAATATGCATAAATTCGAGAGACCCATAGCTTGAAAATTAGGTCGCGCCTTAGTGGTGACTCGATTGCCAGAGAAAAATAGTTTAAATGAGTGTCCGTAATGTGGTATCATAATGGCGTAAGTGGTATAATTCCGTAAGATTCGGTACAGTATTGGCATAAAGTGGTATAGTTACGATAAGAAGCGTTACTCGAATTGGTATTATTCTAATTTGGTATTAATTTTATATGATCAGGTACTAAGACAACGTTAAGTGGTATAACTACCATAAGAAGTGGTTTCCAGATGTTATTCAAATTGTATCAATCGAAAAACTATTTCAACGATCGATTTGCCGTAAATTTTTTAGCATACTGAGCACAAAATCAAGTTTGATGTGTTCTCGACGATCTCAATAATATTTAAGTCGTCAGATTTAAGATCTGTGAGGAATAATTTCTAGAAATTCACTTACGCAAATTAGCTAAGTCGAGCATCTTTTTGGTCGAAATTAAAGCTAATATGCATAAATTCGAGAGACCCATAGCTTGGAAATTACGTCGCGCCTTAGTGGTCCCTCAATCGTTCGTCCATCAAGATTAACGAAATGAAAGTGAAATCGCCAGAAAATAGTTTAAATGAGTGTTCGTTATGTGGTATCAGAAAGACGTAAGTGGTATAGTTTCTATAAGGTTCGGTACAATAGTGGCGTAAAGTGGTATAGTTACGATATTACTCGAACTGGTAATAATTTCATAAGACGTGGTACTAAAACAGAGTATAGTGGTATAATGGAGGCGTAAACTGGTATAGCAAGTCACACTGTTTTGGGCGGGAAAGCTGAATCTCAGTATTATTTGGGCGGGAACTTTTATGTAGTATATATTCATGTAATAATGTGGTACCAGAAATGCAAGATGTGTTACAGATTATAGTTTACGCACTAGGGTTTCTAGATTTATGTTTTTAGATTATCCGGTCTTATGGTAAACGTTTTCGGGGTTGCGATAAAGGGTTTATTATCGTAAGATTAGTTATAGGATCGATGTATAATGTTGGTTAGGATACATTTGTTGTAATTCGTAATGGTAAATATCAATCTGATGTAAATATAGTTATCTACGATTTGCATTGGTGTACATTTTACGTGACTACTTACATCATATTTGCATAAACGTGACAAAATCAAGGAACTTGGTGGTTTAAATACATCAAATCATATATTTTCATGATTTTTATTCTTCTACAACGGAGACAAGCAACTTTCATTTACGAATTATTCGAACCATTAATCTAGTACAGCTAACGCATTATCTAGTATCAGTACGACTTAATCTGGTATCATTTCGTAATGTATTGTTACCAGAATAGGATAACGGTTGTCAAAATATTATAAGTGGTATAATGGAGGCATAAACTGGTATAGCAAGTCGCGCTGGTTGGACGGGAAAGCTAAATCTCATAATTATTGTGGGCGGGAACTTTTATGTAGTATGTATTCATGTAATAATGTGGTACCAGAAACGCAATATGTGTTACAGATTACGGTTTTCGTGCTAGGGTATCCATTTTATGTTTTAGAGTATCGGGTCTTAGGATAAACGTTTTCGGGGTTACGATTAAGGGTTTATTATCGTAAGATTTGTTATTTATTGACGTATAATGTTGGCTAGGATACATTTGTTGTAATTCATAATGGCAAATATCAATGTGATGTAAGTATAGTTGTCTACGATTTGCATTGGTGTACATTTTACATGATCCAAATCTCATTACTTGACTACTTACATCATGTTTGCATAAACGTGACAAAATCAAGGAACTTGGTGGTTTAAATACATCAAATCATATATTTCCATGATTTTTATTCTTCTACAACCGAAAAAACCAACTTCTATTTACGAAATTATTCGAACCATTAATATGGTACAGAATCTGGTATTACAACGAGTTAATGTGGTATTGTTTCGTAATGTATTGTTACGAGAATAGTATAAATGGTTACCAAAATATTATTAAATGGTATAATTTACATGTAATGTGGTATCATATAAAGATGGAGAGATCATATTCACTAGCGGTCCAAGAAGCTTCTGGAATGTTCTTATTTTTTGTTATGAATGGAGTATAAATTGGTACGAAACTACGCTGAAGTGGTATGATTTTCATGTGATGTGGTATTGTATAAAGATGGAGACGGTTTGACGGCCAATGAAGCTTCTGGAATGATCTTATTTTTTTGTTATGAATGGAGTATAAATTGGTACGAAACTACGGTGAAGTGGTATAGTTTACATGTGATGTGGTATCGTATAAAGATGGAGACAGTTTGACGGCCCATGAAACTTCTGGAATGTTCTTAATTATTGTTACGAATGGAGTATAAATTGGTATGAAACTACACTGAAGTGGTATAATTTACTTGTGATGTGGTATTTTATAAATATGGAGACGGTAATAGGCTCATGGAACTTCTGGAATGTTCCTATTTTCTGTTATGCGTGGATTGTAAATTGGTATCAGACTATACTTAGCTGGTATATTTTACATGCGATGTGGTATTTTATAAATATGGAGACGTTAATAGGCCCATGAAGCTTCTGAAATGTTCATATTTTTTTGTTACGAATTGAGTATAAATTGGTACCAAACTATACGTAAGTGGTATAATTTACATGTGATGTGGTATTTTATAAAGATGCAGACGGTAATAGGCCCATGGAGCTTCTGAGATATTCATATTTTTTGTTACGAATGGAGTATAAATTGGTACCAAACTATACTTAAGTGGTATAATTTATATGTGATTTGGTATCATATAGTGGGAGAGACCATATTCACTAACGGCCCACGAAGCTTTTGGAATGTTCTTATATTTTGTTATGAATGGAGTATAAATTGGTATCAGATTATACTGAAGTGTTATAGTTTACATGTGATGTGGTATTGTATAAAGATAGAGACGATAATAGGCCCATGAAGCTTCTGAAATGTTTTTATTTTATTTTACGGATGGATTATAAATTAGTATAAAAGTGGTATGACAATGGCATAAACTGGTATGATAATGGCATAAAGTGGTATCATATACGTGTTAGTTGTTTTCCTGCAAAACTTGGTGTTTTATGACAGTACAGAAGTTGTAAGATAATGGCATAAAGTGATACCGACTATCAAATGTTTCAATTTTAGGAAAATCTGATTTTCGAAATTTTCATGTCGATTTGCCGAAATGTATGGTTAGTGTTAAGACCCAGTATGAAATTGAGTCGAATTTCACCTTATTTGGTAATTAACTTACAGATTTCACTCGATTTTTGGATTTTGGTTTCGTAATTTTCGATGATTAACATCCATTATTCGCACTAATCATTATGACCCACGATAAAGTACATCGTTCTCACCTAATTTGCTCCTTAATAACGGGATTTCATCGGTTATCTGACATGATTTTCGGTTCGGGATCATCGGTTTGACGATGCTATTTCTCAGTTCTTGATAGCAATTGCATCAGTGAAGGGTAATGGCAGATTTGATGTAATTTCCGCAAAAAATAAGGGTAAAAAAGTCATTTGAGTGGGAATGTGTCCTTATTCCTAACATAAACATTACTTGTGTCCTTTTAACTATTTAAAATACGTGTAGGGCCTGATTCCTATTGAAACTTGTTAAGGGGGCATGATACTAAAAAAATCAGCTTAGACATGGGGCGTAACGGAAATATATGTCATACCTCACAAATTAATTTTTTCCTATTTATACATTTGAACAGCACACGATTAAAATTAGCTTAGATATGCGGGTCATGTTGGAAGTATGATAACACACGCACACGCACATACCTCGCAAACTAATTCGTTTTCTGTTTTATCCGCTTCAAACAACACGCAATTAAAATTAAAGTTTTCCTTTCAGATATTAAATAGGTTAGTTGTAAAAATCATTAAAAGACATAGTAATCAATATAGTAAAGCACATGGATCATATGTGATAGAATACTATTAACTATTTCTTATTATCGATTGCTCACTGTTTAAAAAAAAAGTTGCCACCTCATACTGTCATCAAGTGTTAATTCATTGAAGCTAGGAAAATTCGAACTCACCAAAATAGAGTATTTAAACAAAGTCAACAAAATATATTACGCAGTTAAATAGAACTATTCGACATATGATTAAAATCCATTTCTGTTCATTAGAAGGTAATTATTTGTGTAGTAGCTTCGAGCTCGCATAGTAACTAAAGAGAATCTCATTATCACGTCATCATCGACAACAAAAATCAATACAAATCAATCATATGATCAATCCAAATTCTTGCCGTGGAAGACTTGGTTTGCAATGAGGGTCAATTTATTATTGCTTCATAGACACTTCAAACAATCAAACATCTTATTGATGATGATAATATTGTGGCTAGCGAGCATCCCAAGTCATGACATACTTCGCGATTTAGTGACACAAGCTCCAATAATGCCAAGTCAACTCATGTTTCTATTATAATTATTGTTTGAGCTATAATACGATTATTTCCTACGAGGAAAAAGAAAATAGGACCACGTTATCTTTAAACTATGTGTGATAATTAGAGCAATAGAGTAGTGCAACTTGCCTTATTAGTTGTTAGCCATGAGACCAAAGCAAGGAGACAGTGACAAGTGCTGAAATTTATTTCTTAAATAATTCGAATTGCAGGTAATAAACTTAAATGGAGTACAGCTACTGCTACTAAATAATACAAGTAGAGTGGCCCCTTTTTTGAGTTAATTTCGTTTCAGCCCCACATAAGTAACTTTCATTTGGATTCAGCCCCAATTACTTTAAATTTCAGTTTAAAACACTCATCTCAAGTTTTCCTTAGAGATAAGGACCCAATTGTGCTAAAAAGACTCATTTGCCCTCACATGTTGCGAAAATTTACAAAGCTATGCCATCATCCCTCTCATACGATTTTTGTAGCTCTGTGATCCCTCATCTGTTGTTTACAACACCCAAATGCCTTGAAATCTCCGGAATCTTCGACGTTATTGAGCGGAGAAGGTAAAATCGAGCTCAATATCTCACGGGTTCTCGTAACCAAGGAAAATTTCGATGTTATGTTGTAATAATGCTTCAAACTCAATTCGAAAATTTTGGTACAAACACGAGTGAAATGTCAACGTTTATGCTCGAAGAATGTGGATTCACACCAATTCGGATGTGGGTCTTAGTAATCGACACGAAATTACAACGAATCTTGACGCGAACTAAGATCCAAACATTTTCAATTTCTGTAACAAATCACTTTACCTGGATACCACTTTCTGCTCGTACGATAACACTACCATGAAAAACTATACCAAATTCTTAACATTAACGAATAAATATTGCCTCAGTAATAACAATTAATTCTTCGAAAAAAAGGAATAAATAATTAGAAAACTAACGTATCACGAGAAAGATAAAAAAATTCCAGTAACACATCACCTTGCTACCATTTGCGTCTCTTTAGGAAACAACATTCTCATAAATAATATTAGTACTTAGGAACAAATGTTGCATTATGTATAACAAAAAATGGGAAAACAAATACGGTTTATTTCCTATAATAACTACATGCGACTAGTATGGACTAGGGTGTCAATTCGTACGACACCCAAAACACCCTGAAATCTCATATATCTTCGACGTTATTGAGCGAAAAAGATAAAATCGAGCTCAATTTCTCATTGGTCCTCGTAACAAACGAAAATTTTCGATGTTATGTTGGAACAATGCTTTAAACTCAGTTCGAAAATTTTGGTACAAAGACGAGTGAAATGTCGACGTTTGTGCTCGAAGAATGTGGATTCACACCAATTTGGATGTGGGTCTTAGTAATCGACACGAAATTACAACGAATGTTGACGCCACCTAAGATCCAAACATTTTCAATTTCTGTAACAAATCACTTTACCTGGGTACCACTTTATGCTTGTTCGATAACAGTTCTATCAAAACCTATACCATATTCTTAACATAAAAGAATAAATGTTGCCTCAGTAATAACAAGTAATTTTTCGGAAAAAAAGTAATAAATAATTAGAAAACCGTAACGTGTCACAAGAAAAATAAAATATTTCAGAAACACATCACGTCACGTAACTACCACTTGCTTCTCTTTCGGTAACAACATTCTCATAAGTTATAACAGATTACTTGTACCTAGGAACAAATGTTGCATTATTTATAACAAAAAATGAGAACGCAAAAACGGTTTATTTCCTATAATAACTACATGCAACTAGTACGGACTAGGGTGTCGACACGAAATTACAACGAATATTGCCGCGACATAAAATTCAAACATTTTCAGTTTCAGTAACAAATCACCTTACCTGGGTACCGGTTCTGGTCTTACGGAAACAGTACCATAAAAGACTATACCTTATTCTTAACAATGACGAATAAATGTTGCCTCATAAATAAGAAATAGTTCTCTGGAAGAAAAACTAACAAATAATTCGAAAACAACATAAATAATTGAAAGTGATTTTTGCTTATAAAACACATCGTGGCTGAAAACGCTTAACATAGTCACGTTTTTTGCTGCCTTATATTACCAGAAACACTTCCGCTGTGAATTAAACCAACATCTCGTCGAAGAATACCAAAAAAACCCTAAGTTCGAATGCAAAAACAATCCAGATGGATCGAAAAAAAATCATCCCCCCTGCGCGACGATCTGGCCAGAATCCGGTGAAAGAAGGCGTAAAGAAGGCCGGGTCAGACTTCGAAAATTTGGTAAAAAAACTTGTGAAATCTCGAATTTTATGCTCGTGGATTCACACCAATTTGGGCGTGGGTCTTAGAATCGACAATAATTATTGATGCTAGTCACAGAACAACGACAATTTTGATGCGAAGTATTGGACGTTTGTCAAGTAAGAAGTTGGTTGGTAACACTTCATTTATTCTGAGTAACGATTCACGCATTCTGGGTAACACATAACTGAGAACATTCTAGAAGGTTCTAAATTGTCAGAGATATTAACAGTACAGTAACTTAATATTACCACATTGCCTGCAAATAATACCACATGTCTGATAAACAATAACATATATACAATGATTATACCACATTTATAGCTACGAGAACCACAAAATAGCTAATCAATACCACATTATTATTTTCGATTAATTTCGTTCGTAAATTCATTTCGTTGGGATGTATAAGATTGAAATTCATGGAAATAGGTGATATGATGAAGTTAAATCACAAAATTTCATTAAAAGACACGTTTTGCGAATGTTGATATCAATATGTGAAAGTTGAGATCAAAAGTCATGTAAACACATAGCTCTTCTTTCACAAAATATACTAGTATCTCTTTTGATGAGACATAACGTTATGAATTCCATCCCAAACGTATTCAAAGTTCAACATTAAAGCACGAACAACATTAATAGACCATAAACTCAAAATTCGAGACCTCAAACTAAATAATCGAAGAAAAATGGATTTGTGAGCGTAATTAATGAAATGTTTTAGAATATTACCACATTATCTGCAAATCATACCAGATGTCTGATATAAAGAAACAATACCAACCGAATTTATGACACATTGTTTGGTTCATATACCACATAATACGCTTTTCAGTATAACATCATTAATTAGACTTATTTTGTTCGTAAATTCACTTTTTCCCGAATGTATAAGATTTATGTTCATGTAAGTATGTGGTTTACTAAGTTAACAAACCAAATTCCCTTAAAGCATGTTATGCGAATGTTGATATCAATATGTGAAAGTTGAGGTCAAAAGTCATGTAAACACATAGCTCTTCTTTCACAAAATATACTAGTATCTATTTTCAACCCTAAAAAATCGAAGAAAAATGGATTTGTGAGTGAAATTAATGACATTAGTAGTGTGGTATGAAAAACCTATTATGCAGTATCAATATATACAATAGTGTTGAAAATTGGATTTGTATTGTTCTTTTATATCGAAGATTCGGTATTATGTGGTAATGTGGTAATATCCCTTGACAATATAGAACATTCCGGATAATGCAATTCCAGCCTAAATTATTGAGATCCCGCCTAAATTATTGAAATCTCGCCTAAAGTGGACAACACAGTTACACAGAGAATAATAATTAATAACTTACTGGTACCACTTTCTTATTTCGGAAAATTAGGCAAATCCGGCGAATGTATTTAGATTTCGGCAACCATGAGCGACGAACAATAGGCCAGTATTGTGCTTCAACGACTTGTCAGGATATGAGTCTCTCGAATTTGTGCGAAATATCTTCAATTTCGATCGAATCGGGATTCGATTTTCACCGTGTTTTAATTATTTACGTCAAAAGAATTCGAGAAATTTACCCGTAAAATCGAACATTCGAGACCTAAATAACATGATAAACCATCTAGGACATACCCAACTTGGTTTGGTGCAGGTCGTGCAGATGGAAATAATATATATGATCGATTGTTTCGATCGAGTTTCCACTGTTACGGTGATACCTGATATTTGGCAAAAGGTACCAAATCCAGCTTACTCGAACCTTTTAATCAATATATACACCATATATCAGCTTACCAATACCAGTTAACTTTATTACGGTTACTGATGCCTGACAATCCATACCACATTTTGGGAACAGTTGTTTAGCAACAATCCAGCGATTTTAAATTTCGGCAAACCATGAGCGACGAATGATAGAGCCAGTATTGTGCTTCAGCGATTTATTCAGGATATGGGTGTCTCGAATTTGTACAAAATATCTTCAATTTCGACGAAATCAGGATTTGATTTTCACCGTATTTTAATTATTTACGTCAAAAGAATTCGAACATTTACCCGTAAAAATCTAACATTTGAGACCTGAATAACATGATAAACCATCTAGGACACACCCAACTTGGTTTGGTGCAAGACGTGTGTTCGTGCATATGGAAATAATATATACGATCGATTGTTTTGATCGAATTTTTACTGTTGTAATGATACCAGATAATTGACATACGGTACCAAATCCAGCTTAAAGATACCTTTAAATCAGTATATATACAATATGCCAGCTCACAAATACCAGTTAACTGTTTCAGGGTGACAGATGCATGACGATCCATACCACGTTTCGGGAACAGATTTTTAGCCAACAATACGACGATTTTAAATTTCGGCTAACCACGAGCGACGAACAATAGAGCCAATACTGTGTTTCAAAGATTTGTTTAGGTTATGGGTCTCTCCAATTTGTACAAAATATCTTCAATTTCGACGGAATCGAGATTCGATTTCATCGAATTTTTATTTGTTTGCGTCAAAAGAGTTCGAAAAATATGCCTGTAAAATCAAACATTTCGAGACCTGAATATCAAAACAAACCCTCGGGGATAGATTCCGTTTCGTTTCCGATGATCGCTCGAAAGATCTGCGAGTTTTTTTGATCGTCAAAAGAATATTATATTTACTTAATAATATGGTAACGTTGATAACAGAAAATTGGTTCTGGATACCACTTATTATACAACTTATAGGGGTATTTTGGTCAGATCAAGTAGTTGGTCCTTTTCTCTAAAATTAAAAGATATTGGGTCCTTAAAACTGAGATTTATACTGACAGGGGCTGATTCATATTTTGAAACTTAGGATTTCTGAGTTATTTTAATGGTAAAAGAATTCATTTGAGTTACTGACATATTCTTTTTTCAATTAAAGATCAAATTCGAAAAATCGCCATAATTAGTCGTCCAAATTTACCTATTTTAGTTATTTCTTTATGAATGTAAATAACAAAAAAAAGGGCCTTTTTCAATTCAGGCTCCATTCAAGTTTAAAAATCGAGTTCAGGTCCTGTCAGAAAAAGCAATTAGTTTTAAGGACCCGATTTCTGCATACCACTTCATTGTCTGCGGTACTACTTCTTTGTTCTGCAGTACTACTTCTTTGTTATGCAGTACCACTAATTGTTCTGCAGTACCACTTGATTTTTACCGCAAAAAAATAAAATGGTACTGCAGAACAAATGAAGTGGTACTGCAGAATAATTATGTGGTACTGCAGAACAAAGAAGTTGTACCACAGACCGCTGAAGTGGTATGAAGAAATCGAGTCCTTAAAACTAGTTACTTTTCTTACAGGACCTGGATTTTAAAACTTCATTGGAGCCTGAATCATAATTAACTCAAAAAAAAAAAAGCATGGACCGTTTATAACGTCATAAATTAAGTCATGATAAGATATCCACCACCGTAACACTACACCGCTAAAAGAAGTTTGGCTGAAATTTTATATAAAGTATATATCTTCATACAAAAATTAGAATTGCAATATCCATTCACATTCTATCTGAAGCAGTAACCCGTGACACACGGGTCAAACTTCTATATTAAATAAACAATGAAATATAGTGTACCTATGTCTAAATTTAATTCAAGGAACCAAATGACAATTATTCAATCAAATCTAATCCAACGGAACTGATAAACCCACATAATCATGCCAGCTGCTCAACCATTGGCCTAATCAAATGCATAAACTTTAATGTTGAAGATAATACATGTTTAGAATAAGGGAATTTTAGAGATAAATACCCCATGGGAATTTAAACTTATGATTCAGTCCCTCCAGCTTTTATTCCAACTAGGTACTGACACATAGCTAAAACTTGGTTTTTACTCCCTTATATGTGAATTACGAAATTTCCCCTTTGTTTTATGTGGGGAGTAAATCTAATACTCCCTCTGTCCGAATTCTTTTAGGACATTTGGGGTGTGGCACGCAAATTAAGAAACTGAATATTTTAATAATATAGTGTGTTGGAAAGGTAAAAAAAGTGTATATTTTGGCACGTATTTTAAGAAAATTTAATATTATTATATTGATTGTTTGTGATAGTTTTTTTGCTAAATAAGGAAATGTACAAAAGAGGTGGGACGCCCGATTTAGTAAAATGTACAAAAAATTTTGGGACGGAGGGAGTACTAAATAAGAAAGCAATAACCAGCCTAAAACGTGGAAGAATGTCTTAGAAAAAAAAAATGTTCACTTAACATGTAACATTGTCCTAAATTAAAATAAATTGAGGCACCACCAAGATTTTACCACACACTTGATCCAATCTTGGGGAGGAACAAATTTTCTATTATTCCTTGGAAATCATCAGTAACAAACCATGTGCTTCCCACCATTACAATCTCTCCCTATAAAACAATCAGACACCACTCTCCATTAAAAAAAAAAAGAAAAAGGCAGCTACTTTCTCCAACTTGTGTTCTTATTATTCGATTCTGCTCTTCTTCTTCTTCTTCTTCTTCTTCTTCTTCTTCTTCCCTTGCCTGTCACACTTATAGCTCAAATGGTGAGCTTGACTACCAAAGACAAGCACTTGAAGATGATGACGTTACTTCAAGCCTTGCTTTCATTACTAGTGCTGATCGAAACACTGTACGGTACTTCAGCTGCCCAAACTGTACCACGCAGTCATAACTTGACAAGCATTGTTAGCAGAAGCAAGCAACAAGTCGTAGGTGGCTGCAATTTATTTCAAGGAAAATGGGTTTTCGACGCTTCGTACAATCCTTTCTACGAATCCTCGAACTGCCCATTTATAGACCCCGAGTTTGACTGTATTAAGTATGGTAGACCCGATAAACAGTACCTCAAGTATGCGTGGAAACCCGATTCTTGCAACTTGCCCAGGTATTACTAACTCAGTTGATCAATCAAATGATGTTTGTTTATGTAATAAAAGTTTCATCGAGTTCTTTTTCTTGCAAGTGTTTAGGTTTAGTGGGTTGGATTTCTTGAAGAGGTTTAGTGGGAAGAAGATAATGTTCGTTGGCGATTCTCTGAGTTTGAATCAATGGGAATCTCTGGCTTGTATGGTTTACGCCTCGGTTCCATTCCAAATGCCAAGACAGCCTTCGTCAGACAAGAGTCGCTGTCGTCAGTGACGTTTCAGGTCAACTTTTACATACTCTATTCATATAAGATAATATAAAATATATGGCAACCAACATACTAATCAAGACAGGCAGGCCTTCGCTATGATTAGTGTTAGGTATTCTTTACTTCTTCTAATCATGTTACCCAGAAACTTTATGCTATAAACTCAAGGGCAGAAAGAGGAAAGTTTCTGATGAGGCTCAGAAAAGTAAAAAAAGGAATAATTTTTCTGATACTAAAGATTGAATATAGTACCTCACTTCATGAAACAACAGATGGGCTATAATTGTAAAAAAAAACATGGTAAGTGAAGTGAAACATTGTCTTTCTTTGATTTGCAGGACTATGGAGTGAGCTTACTTCTATATCGCTCGCCTTACTTGGTGGACATAACAAGAGAAAGCATAGGGAGAGTTCTGAAGTTAGACTCCATACAACAAGGAAATGCATGGAAGGGAATGGACATGCTAGTATTCAACTCATGGCATTGGTGGACGCACAAAGGAAAAGCTCAATCGTAAGCTCAAACTCACCCTTAACTCTTCGCCAGAGCCTTTTTTACGTTCGAAAGATTCCACCGATTCCTTTTTTTTTTTTTTCATGCTTTTTGTAGGTGGGATTACATACAAGATGGTTCAACTGTGTCGAAAGACATGAACCGACTCGTAGCATTCTACAAAGGCATGACCACTTGGGGTCGGTGGGTCGATCAGAACATCGACCCGACTAAGACCAAAGTGTTCTTCCAAGGGATTTCTCCAACTCACTACCAGTAAGCAAAAAACAACTCGACGCATTATCGTAAGCTTAATTATTCTATTAGCCATGTATGTACGTGGGAGTGGCACTTTGAGGACGCACGGATCAGAGGGTGCCAATGTTAGGACAATAATTTTTGAAATTTTGAAGACACCTGAACTGAATGCCGCAACATGAGGACATTAAGCTTCGAAATAGAAGGACATTGACTTTCAAAATTGCAATTTGAACAAGCATGAACTGACTGTTGCAACTTTAGGACATTGACTATCAAAATTGAAGCAATTCGAGGACATTAAGTTCCAAATTCTGTCGTCAGTCGTCTCCAAATTGCTTTAATTTTGAAACTTTCTGTCCTAAAAATTACAACATTTTCTTCAGTTTTGAAACTTACTCCTCGCAGATTGCACCCCTAATAATCAATCCTATCGTCGGGATATTCACGTACGGATAAAATACTCACAGGGGTCGGGATTGGTCGTCGGCCGGGAACTGCAACGGGGAGCAAGAGCCTCTCTCAGGCTCGTCGTATCCCGGAGGGACGCCGCCCGAGGTCGACGTCGTGAATAGGGTTTTGAGTAGGATTTCAAAGCCCGTTTTCCTTCTAGATATCACGACGCTTTCGCAGTTGAGGATAGACGCTCACCCTTCTTCTTATAGCGGGGATCACTCGGGCGTAGACTGTAGCCACTGGTGCCTGCCCGGACTACCCGATACCTGGAATCACCTGCTTTATGCAGCCCTTGTGATGTGAACCAAGGTGGAAAAAAGATAAATAAAACCAAGACATCATTACCTTTTCTATTTGTTGTAGATTCGTGAGAATAGTTTGATTGTGGGTGGGGGAAAAAAAAAAGCAACGCAGGCTTTCCTTTCCAGGTGTAATAAATTCGTTCTGTGGCATGATTTTAAGTATTCGATTACTTTATCTTCCCCAATTCACGACACAAACGCTTTAGTTATGATCAAACGAAGCAACTAATTACAGTCGACAACAGTGAACGATACGATTTCTTACTCACCGAAAGCGAGCACAGATTGACCTGCTGAGGCTTAATAACTCCGAATTCGGCACTTCTGTATCGCTTTCGTGCTCATTTCAGCATTAGCTGATATAGATTCAATCAAACAAAACATTGGAAGGGGGAAAAAGTTCAGATTGAAGAACAAAAATGCCAGCGTTGATCGTCTCCATTTCAACAAGGAGTAATTTGAGGGTAGAGCAGCAGGCAATGCTACTGTTCACGGCCGGAGTTACTGATCAATGATGAACTGATTATGCGACGATTTTTTTCATGTTTTAGAAGAAAAAAAGAGAAAGATTCAGATTTCAGATTATAATTTCGAGGCATTGAGCTCAACTCAAGTCCACTCAGTTTGGACTTTGGGGGTCATTTTAACGTTTGGGCTAAATATATGGAATGGACGGAATAATTGCTGTTAAAACCTGATGAATGATATTGATCCAATCGCGGGATATAACCGTTATCCAAGACCCCCAAGTATTTGAATTGATGTACAATATCGGCAAAATAATTATGTCTTATTCATTCATTACTTTGAGCATTTGAACCATTGATCATTTTTCAACAATTACAAATCTCGTCATAATAAAATTTGGTCCCTAAACCAGTAGTGAACTTCAGAAATGGGTCTCTCCAATCATAGTTATGGCTTTAAAAGTCCACGTATGCTTCCCAATTTTTTAACTAACTAGTTTCCGATTCAAATATTTCTGCTGCTCAAAGTCCACGTATGTTTCCTAATTTATAAGTAAATAGTTATCCGTTCCGTCCAATATTAGTGGAAATGAAGGGAAAACGTCAAATATTTCTGCTGCTCAAACGAAGTCCACTAGAGAGTAGGGGTGAGCAATTAACCCGTCGAACCGCCCCACCCAATCGACCCAACCCAACCCAGACCGCAAGTGTCGGGTTAACGGTTTGATAGGTTGGTTTGAGTTTTAAAAAGTAAAACCGCATATTTTGCAATCGAGTTTGGTTTTGTATTTTTAAAAGCGCATAAAACCGCACCCAACCGCACTTAAAAATATACTAAAATTTTACTATATTTTATTCAATATTTCATAAAATAATAGATATAACTCATAATATTAGCGAGGCCAAAAATATTAATTACTATTAATACAAAAACATCGACTCATCATAACACGTTGCGTAAAGCTAAGCTCTAAATGGGTTTTTCATAAAAAATAGATATTATGCAGTGCATTTTTTTTTATATGTTTATCCAATGCAACTCTCCTCCTTTATTCGGACTTGGAATCAACAATTATACACTTGGAGTTTATAAAAGGTGAGTTAAAATTTTGAAATAAATATTTTTCTTCTTCGAAATGGGAATTGGATACAAGGACATGCAAATCATAATACATTCTGTAAAGCCAAGTTCTAAATGATGATTTTTTAAAAGAAATTAAATATTATGTAGTTTAAACTTACGTGTCTATCCAATGCAACCCTCCTTTATTCGGACCTGAGGTCAAGAACTATAACACTTGATGTTTACAGAAGGCAAGTTAAAATTTTAAAATAAAAAATGTATTTCTTGTACGGGAAATTTTTAAATCAAATGAGGCATCTGCTTTAGTTGTTTTACCAAAAGCCGACCGTGAAGAAGGAATATGAGCTTCTAATCAAGATTCTTATCGGACATTTTTATCTGTTACTATTATTTATTACTATGATAATAATATTTCTGTATATAAACTTTTATATTTGTAAATAGGTTAATGATATACCTTTTTACTCTATCTATATTTTAGAATATTACCTTAATATTCGTTATGATAGAAATAAATATTACAACCGCAAAAACCGCCCCAACCCAACCACACATAAGCAAACCGCAATCTATCGGGTTAAAATTTTTATGATCGGGTTTGGGGTATATTTTAGAAAACCGCAATACTTTGGATCGGGTTAAATTTTTGATAAAAATCGCCCAAACCGCACCGCGCTCACCCCTACTAGAGAGAGAACGCATGAATAGATTCCACCATTTGACTGACATGACTACTCTTATCATTCGGAAATCTTGATAATAGAGTCTAACCGATCAATATAGGGTTAATTAAACTTCAGGCCCTAATAATATATTTAACTTGGGTTCAGGCCCCATTAGAATTTGGTTTAGGATAAAGGACCTAGTTTTCGAAAGATTTAGTGGAAACTACCTAAAGGCTGCGAAAAGATCCCTGACATATGCGAAATTTTTCACATGATACCTAAATGATCCAATTACAGTTGTCGAAATAATTATAACGGTTTTGGGCTGAAAAAACACTTACATTCATTTGGATAACAAATTGTCTGTATTAAGTACATTATCGCATATATTTAGTAACAACTTTATCAATTATAATGCAAATACTAAGGCAACGAATAAATCAGATGAAAATACCTTAATGATGCGATAAGACATATTTAACCCTAACATATGCCAAATAGACGAAAAATACCTGAATGATGCGATAACAAGTTTCGAAATGATAATAACAGTTTCGCGCTGAAAAAAAAAACACTTCCTCTCATTTGATTAACATATAGTCTTTTATTGAGTACTACATGCTGTAGATGAGAATAACAATACTAATACAACGAGTAACAAATTTGCCAGTTTTACAACGAAAAATTTAGAGAAAAATACCCAAACCCTGGACATATTTGTCCTTCACTATTGCAAAAATTTACAAGTATATGCCATCATCTCTCCGAAACAAGCGACATCGATCGAAACGAGATGTCACACTCAGACCCGAACAGATCTCCACAATTGTGATAATATAAGTTGAAATTATCGTTAATTTGATCATAAGTACTGATAAGTTTCGAATATTAGTGACGTTAGTTGTGAGAAAATAAATATTGCCCGTATAGCATAAAATACCACATTTTTTTTCGTAAATAACGAATCATGTCGCAAAAGTAACGCATCATTTAAAAACAATACCGCTTCCTGCAATAACACATTCCTTACACTCAAGCGATCGAAAGAAAAAATTCACGTTCCAAATCTGACCCAATCTCGACGTTACTAACAGCACAAAGTTATATCGGCTCAATTTTTCATGGATCATAATCAAAGAGAATTTTCGAAGTTCATAAGGCACGAATGCTTCAAAAACAATTCAGAAATTTCGTTTAATACGATGTAATCTCGACTCTAATGACCGGATAATGTAAATTCGACACAATTTCATCATGGGCCTTAGTTATCGACGATAATTATTGATGTTAATCATGGAATAACGAAGAATTTTGATGGGATTTAAGCGGCAAACGTTTGCTAATTAAAATGGTTACTGAATAACACTTCATGCTTTTTGGGTAACAGTTAATGGAACAATAATACCATATGTTTTGAAGTGTATAACAAATGTTTCCGCCAAACGAACATAAAATGAGAAAATAACAACGACTCGTCACCAGAAATAACACATGTAATACCCAAGTAAAGGCAAAGAGGAATAGATCGTAAAATGTTGGAAACCGTTCGAATTCCCGACGTAAATGACACAATAAGGTTAAATCGATGTCAATCTCCCATATAACCAACGAAAAAAACTGAAATTTATCATGGGATATTGTGATTAATACAATTCAAAAATTTCGTTGAAAAGTAGGTGAAGTCTCGACTTTAATGAACTAATAAGATAGATTCGACTAAGTTTGATCACGAGTCATTTTAATTTAATGAGATTATTAATGTTGATAATGGATAACGAAGAACATTGATGGGACCTAATATTGGAACGTTTGTCAATTAAAAAGCTGGTTGGTAACACCTCATTTATTTTGAGTAACAATTCACGCCTTCTGGTTAACACATCATTAAGGATATTCTAGAAGGTTCTAGATTGTCAGATATATTAACAGTACAAACTTAATATTACCACATTGCCTCCCAATATTTAAACATGTGTCTGATAAAAAATAACAATATAAATAAAGTTTATAACACATTTGTAGCTACAAGTACCATAAAAAGCTAATCAATATTACTATTTCGATTAATTTCGTTCATAAGTTCATTTTGTTCGGATGTATAAGACTGATATTCATAGAAATAGATTAGCTAAATAACAAAATTTCATTAAAAGACACGTTTTGCGAATGTTGATATCAATATGTGAAAGTTGAGTTAAAAATCATGTAAATATATAGCTCTTCCTTCACAAAATATAATAGTATCTCTTTTAATGAGACATAATCGTCATGAATTCCCTCACAAACTTATTCAAAGTTCAACATTAAAGCACGAACAACATTTAATGGACCATATTCAAAATTTGAGACCCCAAACCCTAAACAATCGAAAAGAATTGGATTTGGAGCAAAATTAAAGAAATTAGTAATGTGTTACAAAGAACCTATTGCCACTACCAGATTGCCCGCATGTAATCTACATGTTCGTTAGAAAATAATAGTACAAACCTATAGAATAACACTTTTTACAGATAATGATACCACATAATAGGTTTCCAGTACCACATTACTAATTCGATTAATTTCGTTCATAAATGCACATTGATCGAATTTACAAGATTAACGTCTTGTAAAAGTATGATTTGATGCATTTATCACACCAATTTCCTTTAAAATCCACATTGTTCGATGGAGGTGGATGATAGTGAATGTTTGAGGTCAATAGTTATGTAAACTTATAAGACTTCATAGCGAAACATAGACTATCTTGTTCATTGAGAAATAACATATGAATTTCAGCACGAATGTTATCAAAATTCAAAACTAAACCACAACTATCATTTTATATGTCGTAAATCATGAAACCTTAAGGTAAACCCTGAAACCTTAAACATTAATCTCCATATACACATAACCCTAAACCTTGGTGCGACAACTACAGCAATTTGTAACACATAAACAACTTTTAGTAACATATGTAACTAGTGGATAACAGTTAAATAGTTATTAGTAACACATTTGCATTGATTTAGCATCCCGCCCAAAATTCCAATCGTGGCATAAATCCCGCCCAATTAACCCAATCAATCCACAAATCTCGCCCAAAATTTAGCAAGTATAGTAAATCCATCCAAACCCATCCAAAACCAATATCCCCGCCCAAAATTTATCGAAATAGTTCTGCTAAAAAATATACCATATCAATACTTATGAAAAACAAAAGCAGATCATAATATACCACTTCAGATATTACAAGTAACGCTACGATTTCATGTAGTAACAGTTTCATGCCTAATTACCAAAACAAGTATGCTAAAAAAATACAGTACCAGTAGTTATGAAAAGCAGTAGAATGACATAATACCAAGTAACGCTTCAATTTCAGGTGTTAACAGCTCAATGTCAAAAATTAACGAAACAGGTCTGTTAAAAAAATACCACATCAATACTTACGAACAACAAAAGTACGTCACAATATACCATTTTAGACAATCCAAGTAACGCTTCTATTTCATGTAGTAACAGTTCAATGCCAAAAATTTTATCGAAATAGGTCTGTTAAACAAAATCCCCCATCAATATTTACGAAAAACAAAATTAGGTACCAATTAATCGACGAAGAAGTCTTATGAGTTACCAATTGTATCATGACCAACCACTTTGTTCTGAGTATCATATGTTGTTACAAAAATACCACATCTATACTTATTATATACAAAACGAAGTCAGAAGATACCACTTTGTCGGACAAAAATATCGTTTAGGAGTAATTAAGTAACGTTACTTGATACCTTTATTACGTTAAGGCGAAACTTAGTAACAATAATACATGAAATAGTAACACGTATTCCAGATGAATCGATGTCTGCCATACGACTTGCTTCACACAACGTACGTTTTAGAAGTGATGAGGTGACGATTGTTTCAAAATTCACAGATCCTATGAAACACCCAAACTATGGGTACCTCGAATACACACATGTTAGCTGCAATTGCTGCGAAAATCTACTTCGATTTGGCCAGATTTTTTTCGAATTTGAACCCGTATAAAAATTCATTACAATGCTTACATCGTACTTCATCAATACTAGAATAAATCCTACGTGACACATCGAAATTGATTGGTTGATGAGGCAATCGATTGTGCCCGATTCATGGTGAAAAATGGATTTTGATTATCCGAGAAAATAAATATAAACATGTTAAAAACATTTTGATATCGATAAGTAACATATTATCGGTTTAAAGTAACGCTTATGGTTTTTAGGGTAACAAGTCTTCGTATTTCTGTAACATAAAACCGGCGTCGAATACCACTTCAGAGAAGTTTAGACAAAACATAGTTTGGATCTTTACCTTTAAATTTTTCAAAAAAAAAAGGTCCTTAAAACTAAATAAAATTCTGACAGGACATGATCACTGATTATAAAAAGGGTTAATTTGGATTCAGTCCCCATTAAGCAATTTTCAACATAGTTCAGGCCCCATAAGGTTTTAGTTAAAGCCCAAGAACCTAATTACAGAAAATATAAGTTTGAAGGACCAATGTGACACGAAATGACAATCCTATCCTTCATAGTTGCCAAAAATTACAACCATTTGCCGTCGTCTCTTCCGTTCGAATTTGGGTTGCTTTTAGGACTCTAAAAACGACTGAAATATCATTGTTAAGATGCAAATAAGATGGGATCGACTTCGATTCGTCATGGGTAGTTATAATAAACGAATAATTTAAAGTGTAAGACCAAATAATTATGAAAATCCACTTCGAAACGAGTATAAATGGACCAAATATCGAATTTAATGGCCGATTAAGATGACACTGAGTGAATTTGATAATGGGTCTTAATAATGAATGAGAATTATTGAGTTTAAGAAAGAACTGCTGAAGAATTTTGAATCAAAATTTTTGTTTCGACGTATATTGAAGATTTTCTGAACACGATATCTAGGTAACAAGTCATGCAATTTAAGTAACCGATGTAGCAGATACAGTAACAGATGTGACAAAGACAGTAACATATATAACAATTATAGTAACTTACCATTGAAAAAAAGTAACAATTTTTGAATAACAATTCTTTATTATGAAAATCATCAATGACTCTAAAAAAAGTTGAAAGTCGCAGAAATGTCGACGTTATTGACCGAATTAGGTTAATTAGGTTTATACCGAACTATTACTTCAAACCCAAGTCGAAATCTAGTGTTGGAATCTCAGCTTTAATTGTCGAAATTGAGAAATAGTCGACCCTAATCTCCTGTTATTAAACAGTACCTGAGTAACAAATATTGGAAAGTTATAACAGTTCGATGTTCGCTAATACCAAATCATTAAAAGTTAGTAACTAAATAGTTAATTCAGATAATAAATTGTTCAGTAAAAATAACAGATCTGACTAACAATTGTAGTGGAATCTAGTGGTGGAAACTTAGCTTCAATTATAAAAAATTGAGAAATAATTGACCCTAATTCCATGTTATTAAACTTTATCTGACTAACAAAATATTGAAAATAAATAATAATTATGTATTTCGCTAATAATTAATCATCAACAGTTAGTAACTACACAGTTAATTCAGATAACAAATTTGTCAGTAAAAATAAAAGATCTGAAAAATGATAGTTTAAGAATAGAATCATGTTTTATTGAAACATTTGTACAGTGCACTTCAAAGTAACATATAGGGCTCTATTAGTGACAATAACCCCCAAAGCAGTGACGATAACAATGACCAAGAAATTGAAAAAATCGAAGAAAGCAACGAGCCATCCCACGACCAGTGACGACATACGATGAAATCAACAGGACCGGGACACCGATCATATCGGGCACAGATCTTAGCCGAATTGTTACAATTTGTTGCTATGTGTATCTGAGACTTATGTGTAGGATGTTTCTTTTGAACAACTTTCGATTCTATTGCTGAAAATGTATGCGTGATTCTGATAAAATCGTCTGTTGTTTACTGATTTCTTGCAGTAACCGTTTAACAATGATCAGTAACATATCAAGATGAGGAAAGAACATAAATGTATACAACAATAACAAGGAGCTACAATACGAGTAACAGAATACATAGTCATAATAACAATTTCATATATAACTGGTTTAGGTTATGATTTTTCTAGTTTATATTGTAAACACGCTACGTTCACTAAAATATATGAATTTGAGAAGTTTTAAACTAAAATATATTAGTTTAGGTTGTGATTTTCGTGGAGGTTATGTTGGAGTTGAAGAAGTTGGAGTATATAGTATGGAAAACAAGTACCACCCTTCTTCTAAGGATAATAATGCTTCTACGAAATTGATTCTAATTACTCAAAACTCGCGTATATGAACTATTAGTTGTTTATTACAATCCAGATGGTCGACCTAACATAAATGATTCAACAAAATGGACATCTTCAATTAATCTAAAACGTAAATCATATGCCGTTTACTGATTTCCTGCAGTAACCGTTTAACAATGATCAGTAACACATCAAGACAAGGAAAGAACAGAAATGTATATTACGGTAACAAGGAGCTACAATACGAGTAACAGAATACATAGTCACATTAACAATTTCATATATAACTAATTTTCCAATTTTATATTGTAAACACGCTACATTCACTAAAATATATGAATTTGAGAAGTTCTAAACTAAATATATTAGTTTAGGTTGTGATTTTCGTGGAGGTTATGTTGGAGTTGAAGAAGTTGGAGTATATAGTATGGAAAACAAGTACCACTCTTCTTCTAAGGATAATAATGCTTCTATGAAATTGATTCTAATTACTCAAAACTCGTGGATATGAACTATTAGTTGTTTATTACAATCCAGATGGTCGACCTAACATAAATGATTCAACAAAATTAATGACATCTTCAATTAATCTTAAACAGTAACCGTTTAACAATGATCAATAACATATCAAGACGAGGAAAGAACAAAAATGTATATTACGGTAACAAGGAGCTATAATACGAGTAACAGAATACATAGTCACAATAACAATTTCATAACTAGTTTGGATTATGATTTTCCAATTTTATACCGCAAACACGCTATTCACTAAAATATATAATTTACGAAGTTTTAGATAAAAACATATTAGTTTAGGTTATGATTTTAATCACAATCCCTAATTCACAAGGTAACATATAAACATATAACTAGTAACAATTTTACACATATAGGGTAACAAATAATCTATGCTTGATAAAAATTTAACTCCCACCCAAAATTCATCTCATTCTGGTTTCCCGCCCAAAATTTCACTGACAATTTAGTAACAAATTAGGCAACATAGTAACAGAAATGCATATACTAGTAACAGATCCTGATAATTTTAATTTAGTAACAGTTGTCCATCACCTCAATCGACGAACGTCTGGATCATTGCACCAACATCTGGATTTCTGCTTAATGTCGATCTTTCATACCACATGCATTACAACACTTACTGTTTGGGAGTTAACAGTTGACACATAATTTTGTATATAATGGCATAGTAAAAAAATACCCAAATTATAGGGTCGATCGTACTCTCGCGAAATTAAATGATGAACATCGGACGAACGGCCAAACAAAGAGCCACACCGAGCTGTCCATACTATGAGCACTTCGAATTTATACGTATTACATGTAATCGTTGCCAAAAAAGGCATCGATTTCATCTTATTTTCGCAAATTAGAACCCTACACATGGTAACCATTAATTACAGATAAATAACGGATTTGGCAGACATAGTAACGAGTTTGGTCGACTGAGTAACCGCTTTGATGACAGTATAAATATACCCAAATTATTGGGGTCGACCGTATTTTTACGAAATTAAAAGATGAACGTCGGACGAACGAGCAAACAATGTGCCGCACTGAGCTTTCCATACTATGAGTACTTCGAATTTATACATATTAGATGTAATCATTGTCAAAAACGGCTATTGCATCTTATTTCGCAAATTACAACCTTACATATGGTAACAATTAAGTTTAGATTAATAACGATTTTGACAGATCTATGAATTTTTTCGGCACAAAGGTAACAGATTTGACACTGCTACTAACACTTTGGACACAGTAAAAATATACCCAAATTATTGGGGTCGATCGTATTTTCGCGAAATTGAAAGATGAACGTCGGACGAACGAGCAAACAATGAGCCGCACCGAGCTGCGCATATTATGGGTACTTCGAATTTGTTTGTACTAGAAGTAATCAGTGCCAAAAACGGCTTTGATTTCATCTTATTTTCGCATATTAGAACCCGAAATAGAAAGATAAAAACTCATACAAATCTTACATATTACTTCGTCAATACCACAATACACCCTACATTACACGCCGAAATTGGTTGGTTAATGGGCATTCGAAATTTCAGACCTCGATTCACTGTGAAAACGAGATTCGTAAAATAAATATTCTCTGTCGATAACAATTTTCTGCATCATAGTAACAGATAAGGTGTGGAGATAACAGTTCACTAGACGTTAATAACAATATAATCTAAAAGCATAACAGAAAGTCGTCGGAAAATAACTATTAGTTCAGTATGTTAGGATGGATATTTTCGTCAATACATATTTTTAATCCTTATCTCTGCCACTTTCGAAAAGTTGGTCCTTTAAACTAATGTGAGTTCTGACAGCGACTGTACCTTTTACAAAGTTATTGACTAGGGACTGAATACAAATTTCCCCTTATAAAAATGACTAGGGCCGGAACTGACATCGTCCCACCAATATATGTATATATTAGGGTATATTATAAGGGGAAATTTGCAATCAGGCCCCAGTTAGTAAGTTTCTAAAGGGTTCAGTCCCTGTCAGAGATGAAATTAGTTTAAAGGACCACCTTTTTGAAAATTGCAGAGATAAGGATTAAAACTATGTATTGACGAAAATACCCCTCCCAACATACTGAACTAATAGTTATTTTCCTGCGACTTTTTGTTATGCTTTAAGATTATATTGTTATAAACGTCCAGCGAAATGTTATTTTCCATACCTTACCTGTTACTACGATGCAGAAAATTGTTATCGACAGAATATTTATTTACGAATCTCGTTTTTACAGTGAATCGAGGTTCGGAATTTCGAATACCAATTTCGGCGTGTAATGTAGGATGTATTATGGTATTGACCAAGCAATAAGATGTATATGAGTTTTTATCTTCTATTTAGGGTTCTAATATGCGAAAATAAGATGAAATCAAAGAAATTTTTGGCACCGATTACATCTAGTACGTACAAATTCGAAGTACCCATAGTATGGGCAGCTCGGTGCGGCTCATTATTTGCTCTTTCGTCCGACCTTCATCTTTCAATTTCGCGAAAATACGAGCGACCCCAATATTTGGGTATATTTTACTGTGTCCAAATTGTTACTCGAACTGCCAAATCTGTTACCTGTTGTGTGAAATTTGTTACTATGTCTGTGAAAACCGTTATTAAACTGAACTTAATTGTTACCAATTATAGTGTTCGAATTTGCGCAAGATGAAGTTGAAGCCGTTTATGGCAACGATTACATGTAATATCTATAAATTCGAAGTACCCATAGTATGGAAAGCTCGGAGCGGCACATTGTTTGGTCGTTCGTCCGACGTTCATCTTTTAATTTCGCGAAAATACGATCGACCCCAATAATTTGGATATTTTTTTACTGTGTTCAAACTGTTACTCGCAGTGTCAAATCTGTTACCCGTTGTGCCAAAATCGTTACTAGTTTTGTCACGTTATTAAACTTAACTTAATTGTTACCATGTGTAGTGTTCCAATTTGCGAAAATAAGATGAAATCAAAGCGGTTTTTGGCAACGATTACATATAATATGTATCAATTCGAAGCACCCATAGTATGGGAAGCTCGATGCGGCACATTGTTTGCTCGTTCGTCCGACGTTTACCTTTTAATTTCGCAAAAATACGGTCGATCCTGATAATTTGGGTATATTTTTACTGTCATCAAAGTTGTTACTCAGTCTGCGAAACTCGTTACTATGTCTGCCAAACCTGTTATTTAACTGTAATTAATTGTTGGGTGTATTTTTTTCGTTTTGGCCGATTTGTAAAATTCTCGGATCTGTTACTAGTATATGCGCTTTTGTTACTATGTTGACTAAATTTGTTGCTAAATTATTGGTGAAATTTTGGCCGGGAAAACCAGAATGAGATGAATTTTGGGCGGGAGTCTAAATAAAACCAAACATAGATTATCTGTTACCCGATATGTGTAAAACTGTTACTAGTTATATGTTTACCAGAATTATTATAGTTTGTGAATTAGGATTTTTGATTAAAAACATAACCTAAACTTATATATTTTTATGTAAAACTTCGTAAATTGACATAGTTCAGTGAACGTAGCGTGTTTGAAGTATAAAATTTGAAAATCATAAACTAAACTAATTACATATTAAATTGTTATTTTGACTATGTAATCTGTTACTCATGTTTTGTTCGCTTGTTACCCACATATTACTTTCTGTTATCTTTTCCTCTTCAAATTGTTGCTGATCACTGATAAACTGTTACTGCATGAAATCAGTAACAACATAGGGTTTGTGATTAAGATTAATTGAAGATGTGATTAATTTGTCAAGTCATTTATGTTAGGTCGACTATTTGGATTGTAATAAACATCTAATAGTTCATTTCCACCACGTTTTGTGTAAGTATAATCAATTTGGTAGAAGCATGATCATCCTTTTCAAGAAGAGTGCTACTTGTTTTCCAACTATATACTTCACCTTCTTCAATTCCAACGAAAATCACAACCTAAACTAATATATTTTTTTATCTAAAACTTCGTAAATTGATATATTTTAGTGAATGTAGCTTGTTTGAAGTATAAAATTTGAAAATCATAAAGTAAACTAATTACATATTAAATTGTTATTGTTATTTAGTATTCTGTTACTCGTGTTGTGTTTCCCTGTTACCTATATCAATTTCTGTTATTTTCTTCTCTTTAATTGTTGCTGATCATTCTTAAACTGTTACTGCATGAAATCAGTAAACAACATAGAGTTTACATTTAAGATTAATCGAAGATGTCATTATTGTTGTTGAATCATTTATGCTAGGTCGACCATCTGGATTGTAATAAACAACTAATAGTTTATATCCGCAACGTTTTGAGTAAGTAGAATCGATTTCTTAGGAGCATGATCATCCTTTCAAGAAGGGTGCTACTTGTTTTCCATACTATATACTTCAACTTCTTCAATGCCAACATAATCTCCACGAAAATCACAACCTAAACTAGTATATTTAATCTAAAACTTCGTAATTTTATATACTTTAGTGAATGTAGCGTGTTTGCAATATAAAAAATGAAAATCATAAAGTAAACTAAGTACATATTAAATTGTTATTTTGACTATGTATTCTGTTACTCGTGTTGTGTTCCTTTGTTACCTACGTATCATTTTCTGTTTTTTTCTCCTCTTTAATTGTTTCTGATCAGTGTTAAACAGTTACTGCAGGAATCATGCATACATTTTCAGCAAAAGAAGCAAAGTTTGTTCAAAAGAAACATCTTACACATAAGTATCAGATACATATAGCACCAAATTGTAACATCCTCGTCGTCGCTGCTCGTCTTCGATTTCTTCGATTAATTTGGGGGTTATCGATTTGGTATTAGCGAAAAGAACTTAAAGAATAAAAGTTATACATAACTAAGTTAGATATTCACAGGAATTTGAATCAAGGTCATTTGAATTCTAGATCGAAAATAAATTGTTACCCAGATTTATGCATTTTTTGGGCGATGCAGAATGCATAGTGTACTCAGATGCATAAATTGTTACCCAGATTGCATGAACTGTTAACCAGAGTAAATAAATTGTTACCCATAATGCATAAAGTGTTACTCGGAATGCATAAATTGTTACCCAGAATGCATATGTTGTTACTTGGCGAGCGTTTTATTAGCAAAAGCTTCAATCATGGGCCGCGTCAAATTTCTTCGCGATTAACATCAATATTTTCATTGATTATTAAGACTCAAGATCAATTTCACCTTATTCAGTCATTAAAGTCCAAATTTTCCCTTGTTTCAACGAGATTTTCGAATTACTTTTAATACATTATTCCATTATAAACTTCAAAAAATTTCATTGATTAGTGACACCCATGGGAAATTATCACCGATTTAACCTTATTCGGTCATTAACGTCGCGATTGAGCCGGCTTTTAGTTCGTAAATTTTGGTCTTCGTTGAACGTGATTTGTGCATTCATCGTTTGCAAGAGACGGCATAGTGTTACCCAGAATGCGTAAATTGTTACCCAGTATGCATGAACTGTTACCCAGAATGCATAAAGCGTTACCCGGAATACATAAACTGTTACCTAGAATGCAAAAATTGTTACTTAGCGAGCGTTTTATTAGCGAAAAAGCTTCAATAATGGGCCGCGTCAAATTTCATCGCGATTAACGTCAATATTTTCTTGATTATTAAGACACACTATCAATTTCATTGTTCAGCATAAAGTCAAGATTTTCCCTTGTTTCAACGAGATTTTCGAACTACTTTTAATACATTATTCCAATATAAACTTCAAAAATTTTCATTGATTATTGACACCCATGAGAAATTATCATCGATTTAACCTTATTTGGTCATTAACGTCGAGATTGAGCCGGCTTTAGACCGTAATTTTGGTATTCGTTGAAGGTTGTTTTTGCTTCAATCGTTTGTTGAAGAAGATGGCACATGGGTGTAATTTTGGCGAATGTGAGGGATAGAAAGGTCATTTATCATGAGGTTGGTCCTTCAAACTAATATTTTCAATAATTAGGTCCTTTAAACTAACGTGACATCTGACAGGAACTATTACCAAAACTACAAACTAGGGACTGAATGCAAATTTACCCATATCATAAAGCAGAATGATTGATTTGATCGTTGACTGTGTACTAATAATATAATAATTAAACTACAAGTAAGTTGCAAAAGGTTTGGTTAGACCTGGAATTAGATTCCGAGAAAGTCAACCATTTTGTCTCAAGCCGTTTCCAAGAAAACGTATTGTATAAGCGGAATGCGAACTAAATTAGCCACGATAGTCATGGTCATGTCCCAACGTGCGTTGTGGTTATTACAGTGAGACGGAAAATATGCATTGTACTTTTTTCAAGGGGAAATTTCGATTCAGTACCTACTAAGCAACTTTGTAAAGCATTCAGTCCCTGTCAGAAGCCCCATTAGTTTAAAGGACCAACTATTTCAAAAATGGCAGAGAAAAGGACTAAAAATATGTATTGACGAAAAGACCCTTCCCAACATACTGTAAGTGTTATTTTCTGGCGATTTTCTGTTATGATGTTAGACTATATTGTTATAAACACCTGGTAAACTGTTATTTTCCATCCCTTATTTGTTACTATGATGCAGAAAATTGTTACGACAAAGAATATTTATTTTATGAATCTCGTTTCTACAGTAAATCAAAATCCGACGCAATTCCGAATCGTTTTTACAGTAAACCGAAATTTCGAGTGCCCATTAACCAACCAATTTTGGCATGTAAGGTATGATATATTGTGGTATTCACGACGCAAGATGTAAGATTTGTAATGAATTTTATTTTAGGGTTCTAATTTGCGAAAATAAGATTAAATCAAAACCGTTTTGAGCAACAATTACATCTAATATGTATAAATTCGAAGTACCCATAGTATGGGCACCTCGGTGCGGCTCATTATTTGCTCTTTCGTTCGACCTTCATCTTTCAATTTCGCGAAAATACGAACGACCCCAATAATTTGGGTATATTTTTACTGTGTCCAAATTGTTGCTCGAAGTGCCAAATCTGTTACCTTTTATGCCAAAATCGTTACTAGGTCTGTCAAGACCGTTATTAAACTAAACTTAATTGTTACCATGTGTAGTGTTCTAATTTGCGAAAATAAGATGAAATCAAGCCGTTTTTGGTAACGATTACATCTAATATGTATAAATTCGAAGTACCCATAGAATGGAAGCTCGGAGCAGCACATTGTTTGGTCGTTCGTCCGACGTTCATCTTTTAATTTCGCGAAAATACGGTCGATCCCAATAATTTGGATATATTTTTAGTGTCATCAAAGTTGTTACTCAGTCTACGAAACTCGTTACTGTATGTGCCAAACCCGTTATTTAACTGTAATTAATTGTTACCATGTTTAGGGTTCTAATTTGAGAAAATAAGATGAAATCAAAGTCGTTGTTGGTAACGATCACAGTTAATATGTATAAATTAGAAGATGAGCAGCTCGGTGCGGCACGTTTGTGCTCGTTATTCCGACGTTCATCTTTTATATGCACAAAGTCAAGAATCGAATCTTGTATTGTTGACATAGTGGGGACCATGGATACTGTCAAAGGCAGTAAATGAAGAAGAGAGCTGTTTTTTCTTGATGAAATGTGGTTTAGAGGAAAGTGTGGTGTCTTTTTTTTTTTTTCGCATTCGCGGGTTTTGTAAAATTTTTGGGTTCTGTTACTAGTTCCTTCATTTCTGTTACTAAGTTGCCCACATCTGTGTTACTAAATTGGCATTGATCCTTCTGGCAGGAAAACCATAATCAGATGAATTTTCCCGCCAGAGATGAAATGAAATCAGGCGTAGATGGTCTGTTACCCGTATGTGTAAATTTGTTACTAATTATACGTTAAACTGTTACTGCGTCAAATCAGTAAACAACACATGTTCAGCTATTAAATTGTTATTGAAACAGCGTTATCTGTTACTCGTCACGTATTGTCTTGTTATTTTTTAATGGCTTCCTGTTACTATTTCCGTTGATTTGTTACTCGTTACACATTGAACTGTTACCGATTGACATCTGTAGGAAACACAAGGTTTACGTTCAAGATTAATCGAAGATTTCATCAACTTTTTTGAATCACTTATGTTACATCGACCATTTGGACTGTAAAATAACGAGCAATCGGTCGTAGCTTCCCGTTTTGTGTACGTAGAATCAATCCGTAGAAGCATGATCATTCTCTCAAGAAGAATGTTACTTATTTTTCACACTATACTTCAACTTCTTCAATTCCTACATAACATCCACGAACATCATAACCATAAACAAAAAGATATTCATCAGCCACTTAGTAAATTTATATATTATAGTGAATGTAGAGTGTTTGCAGTATAAAATTTGAAAATAATAAACTAAACTAAATATATATTAAATTGTTATTGAAACGGCGTTATCTGTTACTCGTCACGTATTGTCTTGTTATTTTTTAATGGCTTCCTGTTACTATTTCCGTTAATTTGTTACTCGTTACACATTGAACTGTTACCGATTGACATCTGTAGGAAACACAAGGTTTACGTTCAAGATTAATCGAAGATTTCATGAACTTTTTTGAATCACTTATGTTACGTCGACCATTTGGACTGTAAAATAACGAGCAATCGGTCGTAGCTTCCCGTTTTGTGTACGTAGAATCAATCCGTAGAAGCATGATCATCCTCTCAAGAAGAATGTTACTTATTTTTCACACTATACTTCAACTTCTTCAATTCCTACATAACATCCACGAACATCATAACCATAAACAAAAAGATATTCATCAGCCACTTAGTAAATTTATATATTATAGTGAATGTAGAGTGTTTGCAGTATAAAATTTGAAAATAATAAACTAAACTAAATATATATTAAATTGTTATTGAAACGGCGTTATCTGTTACTCATCACGTATTGTCTTGTTATTTTTTAATGGCTTCCTGTTACTATTTTCGTTAATTTGTTACTCGTTACACATTGAACTGTTACCGATTGACATCTGTAGGAAACACAAGGTTTACGTTCAAGATTAATCGAAGATTTCATCAACTTTTTTGAATCACTTATGTTACGTCGACCATTTGGACTGTAAAATAACGAGCAATCGGTCGTAGCTTCCCGTTTTGTGTACGTAGAATCAATCCGTAGAAGCATGATCATCCTCTCAAGAAGAATGTTACTTATTTTTCACGTATTGACCTGTTATATATTTAATATCTTCCTGTTAATGTACCGGTTAATTTGTTACTCGTTACACATTGAACTGTTACCGATTGAACTGTTAATGTCTTCGTCGTAGTTCTTCGATTTCTTGGCCATTGTCGTCGTGGGATGGCTCGATGCTCGTGGTCGCTTCTGGACGTCGTTGCTGTTCGTGGGATGGCTCGCTGGTAATGGTCGCCGCTGCTCCTCGTCGCTGCAACTCGGATGGCTCGCTGCTTTCTTGGATTTCTTCGCCATTATCGTCGTCGCGGGTTTCTTCGCTGCTCCTCGTCCCTGCTGGAGTTCATCGTTGCTCGTCGTCGCTGCTCGCCAACGTCGCCGGCTCGTCGTCGCTGCTAGTTCGTGCTTCGACTAGGGTTATCAATTTGGGGATATCGTCTCCAAGAAATCGTCAATATACGTCTTCAAGAAATCGGCTAGGGTTACTATTTGTGCTATATTGGTTACTTAAATTGCATAATTTGTTACCCAGATATCGTCTCCAAGAAATCTTCAATATACGTCGCATAAATTTTTTTACAATAATGTTACTACATCGGTTATATCTGTTACTGTGTCAGTCAATAATGTTACTATTTGTGCTATATTGGTTACTTAAATTGCATTATTTGTTGCCCAGATATCGTCTTCAAGAAATCTTCAGTATACGTCGCATAAAAAATTTTTATTCAAAATTGTTACTAAAGTTGTTATATCTGTTACTGTTTTAGTTGTATATGTTACTATTCGTGCTATATTGGTTACTTTTGTTGCATTATTTGTTACCCAGATATCGTCTTCACGAAATGTTCAATATACGTCTCAAAAAAAAAAAATTTCATTCAAAATTCTTCGCCACTTCTTTCGTAAACTCAATAATTCTCGTTCATTATTAAGACCCATGATCAAATTCACTCAGTTCCTCTTAATCGGCCATTAAATTCGATATTTGGTCCAATTTAAATTCGCGTTCTCTCGAAGTGGAATTTCGACATTATTTCTTCTTATACTCTAAATTAATCGTTTATTTTAACTACCCATGAGGAAACGAAGTAGATCCCATCTTATTTGCACCTTAACATCGACATTTCAGTCTGTTATAGACTCCTCACACCAACCCTAGATCGAACGATGGAGACGATGGCAAACAGCTGTAATTTTTGCCAACTACGAAGGACAGATTTGTCATTTTCCGTCACCTGGTTCTTTAAACTTAGGTTTTCGTTACTTAGGTCCTTTAGCCTAATTTGAAATCTTATGGGGCCTGAACTATATTGAAACTTGCTAATTGGGGCCTGAACCCAAATTTGCCCTTTTTTCAATAACGTCTCTTGAAAACTTAATACTTCCCCGTCCCAAAAGTTTTTATACATTTTACTATTCGGGCGTCCCACCATCTTTTGTACATTTCCTATTTTAGCAAAAAACTATCACAAATAATCAATATAATAATATAAAATATTCTTAAAAGACCTGTCAAAATATACACTTTTTACCTTTTAATTGAATTATATTGTTAAAATATTCAGTTTCTTAAAAACCGTGTCATATCCCCAAATATCCATAAACTTTTGGAACGGAGGGAGTATTAATTTTATCCGATTGAGCGTGCCGCGGGGAACAAATTATTTCATACGCTCCTTTCAAATACTTAGGCGGAAAGATTCGTAACATCAATTATTGTTGTTTATGGTTGACGTCGTTATATTACTGTTTTATGTGTTTTGTAATGTATATGAATGCAGTGGAGGAGCCATACGAGGTCCGGTGGGATCACTGGACCCCACTGGAAAATTGTTTATTAATAATTTGCTGTAAATTATCTAGTTATAGGATGAAATTAAAGAAACTTTATACTATGAGGACCCCAGAGAAATTTTTCAAAAATACATGGGAATGTGGCCAATTGAAATTTTCTAAACATCGTGGGTAATTTGACCCCACTGAATTGAAAGTCTGCCTCCGCCACTGTATGAATGAAGTCGCACTTTCGGCTTACTATACTAATTACTGTTTTTTTTTTAATGAAAATCTAGAAACGGTATGAATGAATGGCCGCAGGACCCTAGTTTTATTACTAAAATTTTAAAAATGGGAAACACAGTGTGTTTATAGTAGGAGTAAGAATAAATTTAGATTAGATTCAAACTAGATTAACCGAGCCAAGTGATGACATCCAGATAAAATACTCACATATAAAACATACAAAGAGTGAAAAATTACATTTATTGGTGCTACTGCTACATGAATTCCGTGAGCGTGCAAACAATGAGGTTGTTCTAAATGTTGACCAGCCACAATGGGAAACAAAAGAAGAAATTACATGGAGAAACATCCCAAATAAAACTGACAAAATAAGTAAATTAACATTGACCTAGTCAATATAAATATATTTATATATTTATATATTATATAATATATATATATATATATATATATATATATATAATGCTACATCGATAATTAATATCTCAAAAATCATCGCAAACATCAATTTTTTAATCAATTTCCAAGTGCATGGAGTGCCTATAAATACTCTCCCTCTTCAGAATCCAAACCACGAAAAAATACAAACTACTCTCTACACTATCCTCAGCATAAAAAACTAAGGAACTCACTCATATATTACACTTTCATAATTCACGGTCCCGAAAAGATCGATAGCTTGTCAACCGTGTCGAGGCGTAGCATTCGAAATAAAACCACATTCCGACCCATTCGCCCTTCCGACGAACGTTATAAACCCTAATAATAATTGAAACCCCAACAATGGTAGCAGCCGAAGATCATCTAATGGGCTTCCATTTGGCAGCATTTCAAGAATCGTCCCATCTTTCCATGATGATAATATCTTTCAGAGATCCATAAGCCATGCAAGCAGCCATTTCTGCAACATCGAAGATGAAGTCAATGATGATGTCACTCTCAAGTGATGAATTATCAAGCGAATAAGGATTTGAAGACGAAGATGCAAGGCAAATCACATGTGCCTTTTGAAGTTCATTAGCGCGGCCCGCTTTAATAGTTAGTATAGTTAGGGGCATTTTGGTACTTTTATGTAAATCGCTTGTGTAGTATAAAAGTGCCCATCTGCACAGTGCGATAATGTATCAGAATTAGAATTAATGAAATCATAATTTTTCCTCAAGCTGCGTACGTTGCTTCCCGCGCAAATTAGGTATGAATTACTCAATCTGAATTTTGTCTTTCTACATGGTATCAGAGCTAGCTTTGATCATCTGGCAATTGTTTTGAATCAAGTATTCTGAAACTTGTTGAATATCAATCTGAGATATGAGTTCGACTGAAACTGCGAGTGAAATAACTTCGACTGAAGCTGCGGAGATGGAGGAGGATTACTTGCTCCATGGATCGGATAATCCTGGAATGATGATTGTATCGAATCCTTTGAATGCTACGAACTACCTAATCTGGAGAATTTCTATGACAGAAGCGCTTGAAGCGAAAATGAAGTTTGGATTTGTTAATGGTAGATATCTGAAACCAGATGCTAATTCACCGAATTACAGGAAGTGGATGAAGGTTAATAGTATGGTGACTGGGTGGATCAAAAGTTCTATTTCGAAAGCAATTGTCAATAGTTTTATGTTCATCCATTATGCTAAACAGCTATGGGATGAAATAGCTGAGAGATATGGAACCTCAAATGTGTCTGCGATCTATGAAATTAAGCGCGAGATAGTGTGTTAGCAGGGAAACATGACAGTTGTTGAGTACTATAACAAGCTGAGGAACCTATGGGATCAGTTAGAACAATTGAGACCTGCGATTGCTGCAGTTCCAGGTGTTAGGTTTAAAATAGAAGAGAGGGACATGGAGGACAAGTCTATGCAATTTCTGATGGGGTTGAATGAGGTGTTTGAAGCAGAAAGAAATCAATTGTTGTTTCTTGATGACTTGCCTCCGGTGAATAAAATTTATGCTATGATTGCAAAGGCTGAGAAGCACAGAGAAGTGTTCATGAATATGAGTGTTTCAGGGGAAACACAGCTATGATGGTGAAGAGTTTTGATCAGAGAAAGCACAATCTGAGTGCAGCCCCAACAAAGCAGAGCCGAGGTCACCTCACTTGTAATTACTGAAAGAAAATTGGGCATGTTAAGGAGGAATGTTTCAAATTAAAAGGCTTTCCTGAATGCAGCCATTGCAAGAGAACAGGGCATACCAAGGATAATTGCTACAAACTTAATGGCTTTCCTGAGGGCTCCAATGCAAATAGAAACAGTTCTGTGCAAAGAATGAACCAAAACAGCTTCAGAGCTAATACTGTGGAATCTGAGGTAATTCATACAGACAATAAGGGCCAGGAAGATGTGTATTCACAGATGATGGAAGTCATGAAGAAGGAATTGACAAAGCTAATGAAAGGAAAAGCTGGAACAGATGTTGTTGCAGTCAACTTTGCAAATATGAATGACTTTGCAGGTAGCTCTATTCTATCTAACTATGATTGCAAGAAATCTGATATGGTAGATGATGACAGTTGGCTGGTGGATACTGGTGCCACTAGTCACATGTGTAAAAATATTAAGCTCATTTATGCTCCTAAACCTGTGAAATGTTTTATTCCTGTGTATCTGCCAGATGGGAGTGTTAAGACTGTTTCTCACACAGGAGATGTGTCTCTTTCTTCCAAAGTCACACTTATGGACTGTCTTTCATTCCTAGTTTCAGATATAATTTGCTTTCAGTCAGAAAAATGACGAGTGATTCCAATACCTGCTTCAAGTTTTTTGCTGAATTTTTTTAGGTGATTGAGATGCAGAATAGCAGAATACTTGCAGCAGGGACAGTTCACAAGGATCTCTATTTGCTTAATAGTTCATCCTTTTCAAGACAGGCAGTTTTGAAGGCTCAAGACCTCTATGCATCAAGTCTTTTATCTACCAATGACAAATATTGTTTTAGCACTTCCAATAATGATTTTTTTGTTGCCTCAGTAAATAATTGGCATTGTAGACTTGGTCATCCCTCGTTGCATGTTATGAAACATTTACCCAACTTTGTCATGAATTAAAACAGCCTCGATAGGATATCAGACTGTGCAGTATGTCCCAAGGCAAAGCAACATAAATCTCCATTTCCTGTTGGGCAAATCAGCACTTCACATTGCTTTGAGCTGCTACATTTAGATATCTGGGGACCTTATAAGCAGCCCAGTATAACAGGTTGCCATTACTTCTTGACAATTGTGGATGATTATAGTAGATACACATGGATCTTCCTGATGAAATACAAGTCACAGACATCAGAGGTTTTTAAAACATATCTCAGTTACATTGATAGGCATTATGAAGCTCGAGTCAAAACTGTGAGATCTGATAATGGATCAGAGTTCCTTAGCCACTCCTTTCAAGAAATTCTGATAAAACAGGGGATGGTGCATCAGAGAAGTTGTCCCTACACCCCACAACAGAACGGAGTTGTGGAGAGAAAGCATAGACACATCCTCCAAGTAGCAAGATCACTACTGTTTCAATCAAAGCTGCCCAAACGTTTCTGGGGTGAATCTGTGCTCACTTCGGTGCACCTTCTAAACAGGGTGCCTTCTAGGATCCTTCAGTGGAGGAGTCCATTTGAAATGTTGCATAAAGGAAACCAGAATATAGCTACTTAAGGAATTTTGGATGTCGAGCAGATGTCTTGAACTCTGATCCTTGTAGAGACAAGTTTGACTCAAGATCTTTGAGTGGAATTTTTGTGGGTTATCCAGCTGGGCAGAAGGGATACAAAGTTTTTTGTCCTGATTTGAACAAAATCATTGTCTCTAGAGATATTAAATTTCATGAGACTGAGTTCTCTTCTCTGAAATCTGAGGAACCAGAAACAGTCCTGCCTGAGATATATCTTGGGGATTTCTCTGATGATGATGTATGTCTCTCAAATACTCAGCTCACTGTCTCAGAGGAAACTCCCAGTCATCAAAACTCATCACCTTCACATGATGATGAGTCTTCCTCAGCACCTGCTGCTGATGCTGTTCTGCCAGACAGTGATCAAATTGAAGTACCATGCCCGCAGCAAACCCAAGACAGAGTACAAGAATCAGGCAACCACCCACTTGGATGAAAGATTTTGTTGGTGCCAATGTTTCTTCACAGTCCTCAATCACAACTCCAAGCTTTGTCCTATCAGATGCACATAAGACTTTCATGGCTAATCTTTCCACATTCTCTGAGCCATCCACATATAACAGTGCAAGAACTGATCAGAGATGGATTGATGCCATGGAAGAAGAACTTCGAGCTCTTGAAGCAAATGATACATGGGAGCTTGTTGATTTACCAAAGGACAAAAAGGTGATTGGTTGTAGGTGGGTCTATAGAGTGAAATGTAATGCGGATGGTTCACTCAACAAGTATAAGGCGAGGCTCGTAGCAAAAGGATTCACACAAACAGAGGGAGAGGATTACTCAGAAGTCTTTTCACCTGTGGCAAAGGTGGTAACTGTTCGAGCTATATTTGCACTTGCAGCTGTTAAGAATTGGGATTTGCATCAACTTGATGTGAATAATGCCTTTTTGCATGGTCACTTGGATGAAGATGTGTACATGAAGCTTCCCCCGGGATACAATGCAGCAAGTCACAACAAAGTTTGCAAGCTAAAGAAGTCCTTGTACGGTTTAAAGCAAGCCTCTCGTCAATGGAATCTTGAATTCACTTCTCAGATTCTTTCTTTTGGTTTTGAGCAATCTGCCCATGATCATTGTTTCTTCAAGCTTATCACACCCCATTATCAGGTCTTCCTATTAGTCTATGTGGATGATGTGTTACTAACTGGGACTTCTGCAGCCAAGATCAAAGAAGTTAAGACGTTTCTGGACAAAGCTTTCAGTATCAAAGATTTAGGGCATGCTAAATTCTTCCTTGGTATGGAGATTGCGAGGTCTGATCAAGGAATTCACATCAGCCAACAGAAGTACATCATGGATATCCTTCGTGATAGCCATATGATGGACTGTGTTCCAGCAGCAACACCTTTGCCAGGAGGTTTAATATTTCCTGCTGTAGATCAAGACACCTCTGGTTTATTGGCAGATCCTATGCAATACAGGAGACTGATTGGGAGACTCCTTTACCTTAATTTCACTCGCCCTGATATCACTTATGCTGTTCAACAGCTTAGCCAGTTTGTTCATACACCTCACACCTCCCACTGGAATGCAGCGCAGCATGTTCTCAGGTACTTGAAGCAGACGAGTTCCACAGGACTGTTCTATTCTAGCAGCACTCCTCTGACATTGCGAGCCTACAGTGATGCTGATTGGGGATCATGTAGGTCATCTCGGCATTCTCTCACCGGGTATTGCATTTTCCTTGGCACAAGCTTGATCTCTTGGAAGACTAAGAAGCAGTCTACCATCTCATGTTCGACAGCAGAGTCTGAATACCGTGCCATGGCATCAACTGTCCGAGAACTGCAGTGGCTTTCATATATCTTCTCTGATCTTCAGGTAGCTCTGACATTTCCCATATTGTTGCATTGTGATAATAAGGCGGCCATCTACATCACCTCGAACCCCGTCTTCCATGAGCGCACTAAACACATTGAAATCGATTGCCATGTGGTTCGTGATCGATACAAAGCTGGTTTTGTCCTTCCTACTCATGTGACTTCTTCCCAAAACCTTGCTGATTTCTTCACTAAGTCTTTGCATCCTACCTGTTTTTCATTTCTTTTGTCCAAGATGAGCTTAAGGTATCCCCAAGCTCATCTTGAGGGGGGGCTGATGAATTATCAAGCGAATAAGGATTTGAAGACGAAGATGCAAGGCAAATCACATGTGCCTTTTGAAGTTCATTAGCGCGGCCCGCTTTAATAGTTAGTTTAGTTAGGGGCATTTTGGTACTTTTATGTAAATCGCTTGTGTAGTATAAAAGTGCCCATCTGTACAGTGCGATAATGTATCAGAATTAGAATTAATGAAATCATAATTTTTCCTCAAGCTGCGTACGTTGCTTCCCGCGCAAATTAGGTATGAATTACTCAATCTGAATTTTGTCTTTCTACATGGTATCAGAGCTAGCTTTGATCATCTGGCAATTGTTTTGAATCAAGTATTCTGAAACTTGTTGAATATCAATCTGAGATATGAGTTCGACTGAAACTGCGAGTGAAATAACTTCGACTGAAGCTGCGGAGATGGAGGAGGATTACTTGCTCCATGGATCGGATAATCCTGGAATGATGATTGTATCGAATCCTTTGAATGCTACGAACTACCTAATCTGGAGAATTTCTATGACAGAAGCGCTTGAAGCGAAAATGAAGTTTGGATTTGTTAATGGTAGATATCTGAAACAAGATGCTAATTCACCGAATTACAGAAAGTGGATGAAGGTTAATAGTATGGTGACTGGGTGGATCAAAAGTTCTATTTCGAAAGCAATTGTCAATAGTTTTATGTTCATCCATGATGCTAAACATCTATGGGATGAAATAGCTGAGAGATATGGAACCTCAAATGTGTCTGCGATCTATGAAATTAAGCGCGAGATAGTGTGTTAGCAGGGAAACATGACAGTTGTTGAGTACTATAACAAGCTGAGGAACCTATGGGATCAGTTAGAACAATTGAGACCTGCGATTGCTGCAGTTCCAGGTGTTAGGTTTAAAATAGAAGAGAGGGACATGGAGGACAAGTCTATGCAATTTCTGATGGGGTTGAATGAGGTGTTTGAAGCAGAAAGAAATCAATTGTTGTTTCTTGATGACATGCCTCCGGTGAATAAAATTTTATGCTATGATTGCAAAGGCTGAGAAGCACAGAGAAGTGTTCATGAATATGAGTGTTTCAGGGGAAAACACAGCTATGATGGTGAAGAGTTTTGATCAGAGAAAGCACAATCTGAGTGCAGCCCCAGCAAAGCAGAGCCGAGGTCACCTCACTTGTAATTACTGAAAGAAAATTGGGCATGTTAAGGAGGAATGTTTCAAATTAAAAGGCTTTCCTGAATGCAGCCATTGCAAGAGAACAGGGCATACCAAGGATAATTGCTACAAACTTAATGGCTTTCCTGAGGGCTCCAATGCAAATAGAAACAGTTCTGTGCAAAGAATGAACCAAAACAGCTTCAGAGCTAATACTGTGGAATCTGAGGTAATTCATACAGACAATAAGGGCCAGGAAGATGTGTATTCACAGATGATGGAAGTCATGAAGAAGGAATTGACAAAGCTAATGAAAGGAAAAGCTGGAACAGATGTTGTTGCAGTCAACTTTGCAAATATGAATGACTTTGCAGGTAGCTCTATTCTATCTAACTATGATTGCAGGAAATCTGATATGGTAGATGATGACACTTGGCTGGTGGATACTGGTGCCACTAGTCACATGTGTAAAAATATTAAGCTCATTTATGCTCCTAAACCTGTGAAATGTTTTATTCCTGTGTATCTGCCAGATGGGAGTGTTAAGACTGTTTCTCACACAGGAGATGTGTTTCTTTCTTCCAAAGTCACACTTATGGACTGTCTTTGCATTCCTAGTTTCAGATATAATTTGCTTTCAGTCAGAAAACTGACGAGTGATTCCAATACCTGCTTCAAGTTTTTTGCTGAGTTTTTTCTGGTGATTGAGATGCAGAATAGCAGAATACTTGCAGCAGGGACAGTTCACAAGGATCTCTATTTGCTTAATAGTTCATCCTTTTCAAGACAGGCAGTTTTGAAGGCTCAAGACCTCTATGCATCAAGTCTTTTATCTACCAATGACAGATATTGTTTTAGCACTTCCAATAATGATTTTTTTGTTGCCTCAGTAAATAATTGGCATTGTAGACTTGGTCATCCCTCGTTGCATGTTATGAAACATTTACCCAACTTTGTCATGAATGAAAACAGCCTCGATAGGATATCAGACTGTGCAGTATGTCCCAAGGCAAAGCAACATAAATCTCCATTTCCTGTTGGGCAAATCAGCACTTCACATTGCTTTGAGCTGCTACATTTAGATATCTGGGGACCTTATAAGCAGCCTAGTATAACACGTTGCCATTACTTCTTGACAATTGTGGATGATTATAGTAGATACACATGGATCTTCCTGATGAAATACAAGTCACAGACATCAGAGGTTTTTAAAACATATCTCAGTTACATTGATGGGCATTATGAAGCTCGAGTCAAAACTGTGAGATCTGATAATGGATCAGAGTTCCTTAGCCATTCCTTTCAAGAAATTTTGATAAAACAGGGGATGGTGCATCAGAGAAGTTGTCCCTACACCCCACAACAGAACGGAGTTGTGGAGAGAAAGCATAGACACATCCTCCAAGTAGCAAGATCACTACTGTTTCAATCAAAGCTGCCCAAACGTTTCTGGGGTGAATCTGTGCTCACTTCGGTGCACCTTCTAAACAGGTTGCCTTCTAGGATCCTTCAGTGGAGGAGTCCATTTGAAATGTTGCATAAAAGGAAACCAGAATATAGCTACTTAAGGAATTTTGGATGTCGAGCAGATGTCTTGAACTCTGATCCTTGTAGAGACAAGTTTGACTCAAGATCTTTGAGTGGAATTTTTGTGGGTTATCCAGCTGGGCAGAAGGGATACAAAGTTTTTTGTCCTGATTTGAACAAAATCATTGTCTCTAGAGATATTAAATTTCATGAGACTGAGTTCTCTTCTCTGAAATCTGAGGAACCAGAAACAGTCCTGCCTGATATATATCTTGGGGATTTCTCTGATGATGATGTATGTCTCTCAAATACTCAGCTCACTGTCTCAGAGGAAACTCCCAGTCATCAAAACTCATCACCTTCACATGATGATGAGTCTTCCTCAGCACCTGCTGCTGATGCTGTTCTTCCAGACAGTGATCAAATTGAAGTACCATGCCCGCAGCAAACCCAAGACAGAGTACAAGAATCAGGCAACCACCCACTTGGATGAAAGATTTTGTTGGTGCCAATGTTTCTTCACAGTCCTCAATCACAACTCCAAGCTTTGTCCTATCAGATGCACATAAGACTTTCATGGCTAATCTTTCCACATTCTCTGAGCCATCCACATACAACAGTGCAAGAACTGATCAAAGATGGATTGATGCCATGGAAGAAGAACTTCGAGCTCTTGAAGCAAATGATACCTGGGAGCTTGTTGATGTACCAAAGGACAAAAAGGTGATTGGTAGTAGGTGGGTCTATAGAGTGAAATGTAATGCGGATGGTTCACTCAACAAGTATAAGGCGAGGCTCATAGCAAAAGGATTCACACAAACAGAGGGAGAGGATTACTCAGAAGTCTTTTCACCTGTAGCAAAGGTGGTAACTGTTCGAGCTATATTTGCACTTGCAGCTGTTAAGAATTGGGATTTGCATCAACTTGATGTGAATAATGCCTTTTTGCATGGTCACTTGGATGAAGATGTGTACATGAAGCTTCCCCCGGGATACAATGCAGCAAGTCACAACAAAGTTTGCAAGCTAAAGAAGTCCTTGTACGGTTTAAAGCAAGCCTCTCGTCAATGGAATCTTGAATTCACTTCTCAGATTCTTTCTTTTGTTTTGAGCAATCTGCCCATGATCATTGTTTCTTCAAGCTTATCACACCCCATTATCAGGTCTTCCTATTAGTCTATGTGGATGATGTGTTACTAACTGGGACTTCTGCAGCCAAGATCAAAGAAGTTAAGACGTTTCTGGACAAAGCTTTCAGTATCAAAGATTTAGGGCATGCTAAATTCTGCCTTGGTATGGAGATTGCGAGGTCTGATCAAGGAATTCACATCAGCCAACAGAAGTACATCATGGATATCCTTCGTGATAGCCATATGATGGACTGTGTTCCAGCAGCAACACCTTTGCCAGGAGGTTTAATATTTCCTGCTGTAGATCAAGACACCTCTGGTTTATTGGCAGATCCTATGCAATACAGGAGACTGATTGGGAGACTCCTTTACCTTAATTTCACTCGCCCTGATATCATTTATGCTGTTCAACAGCTTAGCCAGTTTGTTCATACACCTCACACCTCCCACTGGAATGCAGCGCAGCATGTTCTCAGGTACTTGAAGCAGACGAGTTCCACAGGACTGTTCTATTCTAGCAGCACTCCTCTGACATTGCGAGCCTACAGTGATGCTGATTGGGGATCATGTAGGTCATCTCGGCATTCTCTCACCGGGTATTGCATTTTCCTTGGCACAAGCTTGATCTCTTGGAAGACTAAGAAGCAGTCTACCATCTCATGTTCGACAGCAGAGTCTGAATACCGTGCCATGGCATCAACTGTCCGAGAACTGCAGTGGCTTTCATATATCTTCTCTGATCTTCAGGTAGCTCTGACATTTCCCATATTGTTGCATTGTGATAATAAGGCGGCCATCTACATCACCTCGAACCCCGTCTTCCATGAGCGCACTAAACACATTGAAATCGATTGCCATGTGGTTCGTGATCGATACAAAGCTGGTTTTGTCCTTCCTACTCATGTGACTTCTTCCCAAAACCTTGCTGATTTCTTCACTAAGTCTTTGCATCCTACCTGTTTTTCATTTCTTTTGTCCAAGATGAGCTTAAGGTATCCCCAAGCTCATCTTGAGGGGGGGCTGATGAATTATCAAGCGAATAAGGATTTGAAGACGAAGATGCAAGGCAAATCACATGTGCCTTTTGAAGTTCATTAGCGCGGCCCGCTTTAATAGTTAGTTTAGTTAGGGGCATTTTGGTACTTTTATGTAAATCGCTTGTGTAGTATAAAAGTGCCCATCTGTACAGTGCGATAATGTATCAGAATTAGAATTAATGAAATCATAATTTTTCCTCAAGCTGCGTACGTTGCTTCCCGCGCAAATTAGGTATGAATTACTCAATCTGAATTTTGTCTTTCTACATGGTATCAGAGCTAGCTTTGATCATCTGGCAATTGTTTTGAATCAAGTATTCTGAAACTTGTTGAATATCAATCTGAGATATGAGTTCGACTGAAACTGCGAGTGAAATAACTTCGACTGAAGCTGCGGAGATGGAGGAGGATTACTTGCTCCATGGATCGGATAATCCTGGAATGATGATTGTATCGAATCCTTTGAATGCTACGAACTACCTAATCTGGAGAATTTCTATGACAGAAGCGCTTGAAGCGAAAATGAAGTTTGGATTTGTTAATGGTAGATATCTGAAACCAGATGCTAATTCACCGAATTACAGAAAGTGGATGAAGGTTAATAGTATGGTGACTGGGTGGATCAAAAGTTCTATTTCGAAAGCAATTGTCAATAGTTTTATGTTCATCCATGATGCTAAACAGCTATGGGATGAAATAGCTGAGAGATATGGAACCTCAAATGTGTCTGCGATCTATGAAATTAAGCGCGAGATAGTGTGTTAGCAGGGAAACATGACAGTTGTTGAGTACTATAACAAGCTGAGGAACCTATGGGATCAGTTAGAACAATTGAGACCTGCGATTGCTGCAGTTCCAGGTGTTAGGTTTAAAATAGAAGAGAGGGACATGGAGGACAAGTCTATGCAATTTCTGATGGGGTTGAATGAGGTGTTTGAAGCAGAAAGAAATCAATTGTTGTTTCTTGATGACTTGCCTCCGGTGAATAAAATTTATGCTATGATTGCAAAGGCTGAGAAGCACAGAGAAGTGTTCATGAATATGAGTGTTTCCGGGGAAAACACAGCTATGATGGTGAAGAGTTTTGATCAGAGAAAGCACAATCTGAGTGCAGCCCCAGCAAAGCAGAGCCGAGGTCACCTCACTTGTAATTACTGAAAGAAAATTGGGCATGTTAAGGATGAATGTTTCAAATTAAAAGGCTTTCCTCAATGCAGCCATTGCAAGAGAACAGGGCATACCAAGGATAATTGCTACAAACTTAATGGCTTTCCTGAGGGCTCCAATGCAAATAGAAACAGTTCTGTGCAAAGAATGAACCAAAACAGCTTCAGAGCTAATACTGTGGAATCTGAGGTAATTCATACAGACAATAAGGGCCAGGAAGATGTGTATTCACAGATGATGGAAGTCATGAAGAAGGAATTGACAAAGCTAATGAAAGGAAAAGCTGGAACAGATGTTGTTGCAGTCAACTTTGCAAATATGAATGACTTTGCAGGTAGCTCTATTCTATCTAACTATGATTGCAGGAAATCTGATATGGTAGATGATGACACTTGGCTGTGGATACTGGTGCCACTAGTCACATGTGTAAAAATATTAAGCTCATTTATGCTCCTAAACCTGTGAAATGTTTTATTCCTGTGTATCTGCCAGATGGGAGTGTTAAGACTGTTTCTCACACAGGAGATGTGTTTCTTTCTTCCAAAGTCACACTTATGGACTGTCTTTGCATTCCTAGTTTCAGATATAATTTGCTTTCAGTCAGAAAACTGACGAGTGATTCCAATACCTGCTTCAAGTTTTTTGCTGAATTTTATCTGGTGATTGAGATGCAGAATAGCAGAATACTTGCAGCAGGGACAGTTCACAAGGATCTCTATTTGCTTAATAGTTCATCCTTTTCAAGACAGGCAGTTTTGAAGGCTCAAGACCTCTATGCATCAAGTCTTTTATCTACCAATGACAGATATTGTTTTAGCACTTCCAATAATGATTTTTTTGTTGCCTCAGTAAATAATTGGCATTGTAGACTTGGTCATCCCTCGTTGCATGTTATGAAACATTTACCCAACTTTGTCATGAATGAAAACAGCCTCGATAGGATATCAGACTGTGCAGTATGTCCCAAGGCAAAGCAACATAAATCTCCATTTCCTGTTGGGCAAATCAGCACTTCACATGGCTTTGAGCTGCTACATTTAGATATCTGGGGACCTTATAAGCAGCCTAGTATAACAGGTAGCCATTACTTCTTGACAATTGTGGATGATTATAGTAGATACACATGGATCTTCCTGATGAAATACAAGTCACAGACATCAGAGGTTTTTAAAACATATCTCAGTTACATTGATGGGCATTATGAAGCTCGAGTCAAAACTGTGAGATCTGATAATGGATCAGAGTTCCTTAGCCATTCCTTTCAAGAAATTCTGATAAAACAGGGGATGGTGCATCAGAGAAGTTGTCCCTACACCCCACAACAGAACGGAGTTGTGGAGAGAAAGCATAGACACATCCTCCAAGTAGCAAGATCACTACTGTTTCAATCAAAGCTGCCCAAACGTTTCTGGGGTGAATCTGTGCTCACTTCGGTGCACCTTCTAAACAGGTTGCCTTCTAGGATCCTTCAGTGGAGGAGTCCATTTGAAATGTTGCATAAAAGGAAACCAGAATATAGCTACTTAAGGAATTTTGGATGTCGAGCAGATGTCTTGAACTCTGATCCTTGTAGAGACAAGTTTGACTCAAGATCTTTGAGTGGAATTTTTGTGGGTTATCCAGCTGGGCAGAAGGGATACAAAGTTTTTTGTCCTGATTTGAACAAAACCATTGTCTCTAGAGATATTAAATTTCATGAGACTGAGTTCTCTTCTCTGAAATCTGAGGAACCAGAAACAGTCCTGCCTGAGATATATCTTGGGGATTTCTCTGATGATGATGTATGTCTCTCAAATACTCAGCTCACTGTCTCAGAGGAAACTCCCAGTCATCAAAACTCATCACCTTCACATGATGATGAGTCTTCCTCAGCACCTGCTGCTGATGCTGTTCTTCCAGACAGTGATCAAATTGAAGTACCATGCCCGCAACAAACCCAAGACAGAGTACAAGAATCAGGCAACCACCCACTTGGATGAAAGATTTTGTTGGTGCCAATGTTTCTTCACAGTCCTCAATCACAACTCCAAGCTTTGTCCTATCAGATGCACATAAGACTTTCATGGCTAATCTTTCCACATTCTCTGAGCCATCCACATACAACAGTGCAAGAACTGATCAGAGATGGATTGATGCCATGGAAGAAGAACTTCGAGCTCTTGAAGCAAATGATACCTGGGAGCTTGTTGATTTACCAAAGGACAAAAAGGTGATTGGTTGTAGGTGGGTCTATAGAGTGAAATGTAATGCGGATGGTTCACTCAACAAGTATAAGGCGAGGCTCGTAGCAAAAGGATTCACACAAACAGAGGGAGAGGATTACTCTGAAGTCTTTTCACCTGTAGCAAAGGTGGTAACTGTTCGAGCTATATTTGCACTTGCAGCTGTTAAGAATTGGGATTTGCATCAACTTGATGTGAATAATGCCTTTTTGCATGGTCACTTGGATGAAGATGTGTACATGAAGCTTCCCCCGGGATACAATGCAGCAAGTCACAACAAAGTTTGCAAGCTAAAGAAGTCCTTGTACGGTTCAAAGCAAGCCTCTCGTCAATGGAATCTTGAATTCACTTCTCAGATTCCTTCTTTTGGTTTTGAGCAATCTGCCCATGATCATTGTTTCTTCAAGCTTATCACACCCCATTATCAGGTCTTCCTATTAGTCTATGTGGATGATGTGTTAGTAACTGGGATTTCTGCAGCCAAGATCAAAGAAGTTAAGACGTTTCTGGACAAAGCTTTCACTATCAAAGATTTAGGGCATGCTAAATTCTTCCTTGGTATGGAGATTGCGAGGTCTGATCAAGGAATTCACATCAGCCAACAAAAGTACATCATGGATATCCTTCGTGATGGCCTATGCTGGACTGTGTTCCAGCAGCAACACCTTTGCCAGGAGGTTTAATATTTCCTGCTGTAGATCAAGACACCTCTGGTTTATTGGCAGATCCTATGCAATACAGGAGACTGATTGGGAGACTCCTTTACCTTAATTTCACTCGCCCTGATATCACTTATGCTGTTCAACAGCTTAGCCAGTTTGTTCATACACCTCACACCTCCCACTGGAATGCAGCGCAGCATGTTCTCAGGTACTTGAAGCAGACGAGTTCCACAGGACTGTTCTATTCTAGCAGCACTCCTCTGACATTGCGAGCCTACAGTGATGCTGATTGGGGATCATGTAGGTCAACTCGGCATTCTCTCACCGGGTATTGCATTTTCCTTGGCACAAGCTTGATCTCTTGGAAGACTAAGAAGCAGTCTACCATCTCATGTTCGACAGCAGAGTCTGAATACCGTGCCATGGCATCAACTGTCCGAGAACTGCAGTGGCTTTCATATATCTTCTCTGATCTTCAGGTAGCTCTGACATTTCCCATATCGTTGCATTGTGATAATAAGGCGGCCATCTACATCACCTCGAACCCCGTCTTCCATGAGCGCACTAAACACATTGAAATCGATTGTCATGTGGTTCGTGATCGATACAAAGCTGGTTTTGTCCTTCCTACTCATGTGACTTCTTCCCAAAACCTTGCTGATTTCTACACTAAGTCTTTGCATCCTACCTGTTTTTCATTTCTTTTGTCCAAGATGAGCTTAAGGTATCCCCAAGCTCATCTTGAGGGGGGCTGATGAATTATCAAGCGAATAAGGATTTGAAGACGAAGATGCAAGGCAAATCACATGTGCCTTTTGAAGTTCATTAGCGCAGCCCGCTTAAATAGTTAGTTTAGTTAGGGGCATTTTGGTACTTTTATGTAAATCGCTTGTGTAGTATAAAAGTGCCCATCTGTACAGTGCGATAATGTATCAGAATTAGAATTAATGAAATCATAATTTTTCCTCAAGCTGCGTACGTTGCTTCCCGCGCAAATTAGGTATGAATTACTCAATCTGAATTTTGTCTTTCTACATCAAGGGTATCGAAGAAGTCTAGAAAAATCGCCAATCCACTACAAATTACAGAAAACCATCGCTTAAGCCATCACACTAAACAAGGCTATTGATCATACTTCTCGACCAAGGGCTCTTTACAGTCTACAAACGACTCTTCTTCGTGTGCTTAGTCCTAAACATTACTCGGCTCCTTCTTGCAGCTACGAACAACTTCCCATACTCGAGAAACCTCGCTGCTTTCTTCTCCATTGGGAATATCTTCTCTTTGGTTCTTTGCCGCAGCGAAACCTTCTTAAGGGTCGTTTTTTGGCTCGCTGTGAGTCTTTGGCTGGCCATGGGTCCCACTGAGGCTCAAGACGATGACAACCTCTATGCTCCAATCCTTAGGAGGAATACACAGTGGGTGCGGCTTTTCTTCCATTGCATGGCTCGTCTACACTCTATGCCTAACCCTAAAGGACAGGCAAAACACAACGCCAGAGATTATAGGCATAGCATCGATCATTTTAGCCCTACTTTGCACATCTTCGTTAGCAGCTTTCCCGCTAGTCCGCCACCTCCATCACAACGTCTTCGAACGCACTCACAGATTCGCGGGCTAGGCTTCGTTGGCACTCCTATGGGCTTTCGTAACCCTAACCATAGGTTACGACAAAGAGAAGAAATCTTACGCAGACGACATGGGATCGAGGTTGTTGAGAACTCAAGAGTTTTGGTCCACTTAAGGTATTATGGTCCTCATCGTACTTCCATGGATGACCGTAAGGAGAGTCCCACTGAGTTCCTCTTTGGAACACGCTTCGATCATAAAGTTCGAAGGAGGTGAAAGGCGGGAATATTGGGAAGGATAAGCCCATCTCCATTGTCTGAATGGCATGCTTTTGGGATCATTTCTGACAACAAGAGCCCATGATGCTCGCTGGTGCTGTGGGGGACTTCACGAGAGCCTTGGTGTCGAACCCGCCGACCCACTTGTGGGTTCGAAAGGTGCACTTTGCGGGTTTTCCCTATCTGACGAATATGTACGGTAGAGTTCTTTTGGTAGCCACTGGCTCGGGAATTTGCGTGTTTCTGTCGTTTCTATTGCAGCCATGTAGGGCCAAAGTGTGCGTTCTTTGGGTGACGAAGAACGTCGAGCAGAACTTTGGGAGTGAGATTATAGAGTGGATCACGATGAATCCTAATAATGGCAATGAGGTTATAGTTCACGACACGACGGTTATGGGTCGGCCAAACGTGGCTCAGCTGAGCGTCGACACGGCTAACAAGTTCGGGGCTGAGGTTGTCATCGTTACGAGCAATCCCGAGGGAAGTCGAGACGTTGTCGATGCTTGTATGAACAATGGCATCGCCTCGTTTGGACCTATTTGGGACTCGTAAAACTTAAAAGTTCTTTAGTATATATAATTTAAAAAAACTTATTTATATAATTGTATTTAAATTAACGTAAATATACCAATGAAAAATTTTAAAATTATTTTTACTTTAATTAAAATAACAAAAAAATAAATTTATAATAAAGAATGAAAAAACAAACAAAATCGCAACGGCGTTTTTGCGTTGAATACTGTAAAAATATAGTAGCTCTGTTCATGAACAATATAATAGTGTTAAGTATATAGAGTGTCACTGAAATAATAGTATTATATTATTTTGTTTAATATAAAATAGAGTACCCATTAGAAATGCTGTTATATCCCGACTAAGCCAGGTCCTGAAAGGCCGAGCTGGACATGGCGCACGGTACTTGATATACACGACTTAGAGGAAAGCCCCGACTACGCCAGATCTTATGAGGAACACATTTTACACAAGACTTGACAAAGACTGGCACTAGTTATGGAAGTTTTAGCCAGTGTTTTAAAACGCGTTGTATTGCGCGCGTCGACGCGCGCGATCGCGTTGTTTTCCATCAAAACGCGTCGAAGCGTGTTTCATTTAGCGTTTATTTTTTTTTTTCAAATTTTCTATTTGGCGACGGTTTTTCCGTCGCAAAATCCGTCGCAAACAATTTTTTTATTTTCAACTCCTTTTTATTCGTCGCATACTTTGTTTTTAATTCTTTCTTATTTAGCGACGGTTCTTCCGTCGCGAACTGATTGTTTTAGTTTTAATTTCCTTTTTTCAAAAACTTCCACCTAATTATTAAAGCGTCCTTATTTTGAGTAATTTCTATGATAAAAATACATAAGTATATCCAATTTATTCCTTATTTCATGACGATCATAATGACATACATATCATATAATTTTTTATATCAATATAATTTCGATAATTATAAGAATCATTTTAATAGGCTTAGTTTACTTGGACTGATAGTAAATTGAAGCAAGAATGATTTTTTAAATGATATGGGTCCCTATTTTATTGTTTGGGAATATATGAACTTTTTAATATATCGTTCATATATATTTAAATTTTAAATTTTAATCAACTATTTGCATTTTATTTTTTATTTCATTGAATTTCTAGAGAAAATATTGATTATTTTGTCTCAAAACTACAATAATGACATAAAAAGTGACCACATTTATGTTTATTATACATCATATATAATTTATTGTATTATCTAGCTTATCCGAAATACTCACGCAACGTGGTACGCTATTTATGCTACGCGCTACCGACACTAAAACGCGACACACTACGCTTTGCGCTTTTTAAAAACATTGGTTTTAGCAACTGTCACATATGTTTGATATTAAATTGTTGTTATCCTTCGTCGTGTTGGATATTTATTGGTTAGATAATCAACACTTATATAACCGAAAGAATAAAAATATCGAAATTCATTACCCTAGCAGAAGAATTTTGTATATATGAACCCAGTAGAATAAAGTTTTACACATTGCTATCCGTTTAATAGATACACTTTTACATATCCTTTATATGTATATTACATGTCATGTCACGTGTTTATGCGGTACCCAATTAATAAATATGTTGTGTCATATACATGTAAGCATGACGTACTTTATTTCAATCAATTATTGTACACCAAAATACCTTTCCTTATGCTACTTAAATTGTAATATTATATACCTTGAGCCAAACGGGTACCTATGTGTAGAAAAAATGTTTTATTAGGTACCTACATATAAAAATATTCTGACAGAGCCCTGATTTGATTTTATTTTTGGTGTAGTTACTTAAGTTTAATCTTCCCTTAAATTAATTATATAATTCTTTTGAACTTTTACGTCCCAAATAAAATAGGCATCTTTCTACGATATTACAACCGATTTTTTTCCCTACAAGGTAAGGTATATTGGGCACCCATAATAATTAGCAAATCTTTACAATTTAATGGGCCTTGGGCTTGGGCTAGCCCACAGGGACTGCATTTAATGGGCTTTTTTTAAATCAAGAAGCAACCGTGCGACGGAATTCGAAATTGTTGGTAGATCTGAAATCTACTTCTTTGAGAGGAATATGTGGAATATTAATTTGCTTAAACCGATTAGTAAATGCGAAATCAATTTTCTAAATTTGGCCCAGTAATATATTAAATTAGTGTTTAATAAATAAATAAAGCAAACTTTTCGTATCACTTTTACATTTTTATTTATTATACTTACATTCCTAAACATTATTTCTTTTATATATAGATAAAATTTATATTTATCTATTAAATATTAAAATAATAACTCAAAATGAGTAACGTAAATATAATTCTGTTCTAAGCAAACTCATATAGTATGCGAAAAAGTACTAGTATAAGGAATTACCGTAAGAGGGAAATTTAAATGGATTGCCATAAGTGCACGACGATAAAAAAGAAACGGACTACGATTTTCCATTACTTTTTTTGTTTTGGAAATGGACGATTTTTCTTTACAAAACACAACAGAAGAAAGATATACTATATACAGTAGAAACTCTATAAATTAATACCCGATAATTTAATAAACTCTTTAAGATAATATTTCTGGCCGGTCCCGACTCGGGGATAACGTACTAAATTAATAATTCTCTAAAATGATAAGATAATAGACTTATGAAAATTTCTATAGGTCCCGTATAAATTCTAAATTAATAATTCCATATGTAAAAACATTCTCATATTACATGAATGAAGATTACTTGAAAAATGACTCAATTGTCATTTGTTTTTTTTTTGTTGAAATATTTATTAATATTACTTAAATGTACATTAGCACCATACGGATTATGATAGACTTGTGAGATTGAAGTTTGATCCTTAATTTGACGTTCATTAAGGACATAAGAGATTGAAGATTATTTGATGTTTGGGAAGTTTGAAAGGTAATATACACTATAAATTAATAAAATATTAACTTATCGATAAATTAATAATTATTAATTTGTCGATTAATTAATAACTCTTTTAATTAATAAATTTGTCCGGCCCAACTGTATTAATTTATAGAGTTTCTACTGTATATTGGACTTGGGCTGATGGGTTTTTTGGTTCCAAGTGAAGAAAGTTGTACATCCATTTTGTAGTTCTTTTTCTTCAACTACAAAACCATTTCTAGTTCGAACTCACCTATGAACATCTCTTATGTATTATTAGTTAGTACCAAACCAGCACTCAAACCATCTACTTTATAAATATTTTGACTATTTATATCAATAAAATTCACATAGTATATGTACTCATAAATCAAAACTAAGAAACATCTGCGAGAAATTTCAGTTCTATGACTGGATCAATATATATTATATATACACAAGTATATATTACTTCAAAATTTATAATATCACGGTATCACCAACACAAAACATCTAGAAAAATTTCAAGTGGAGCAATACACACACACACACACACACACACACACACACACATACATATATATATATATATATATATATATATATATATACCACCAAAACATTCAATATCAATGAAAGTCAAATGGTATACATTCAAAGCAACACTAAAAACATATAGGAAAGCTCTAAATCTAGTAACATTTCAAGTGGATAAAATATAATATAGTGTATGTTTGTCTTTTTAACTATAGAAATTCTTCTGGAGCAGTATGGGCTAACGAACGTGGGGATCCTATTGTAGTTGGGACCCAAAGAAACTTGGGCTTTTATTACTTGGATGGTACTTTCGATTATTACATACTCGAACAAACCGGAAATGGAAGGGTAGAAATTCTGCAATTATGGCGTCTATTGGATTTCTTTTAATTTGGATATGTGATTTTGGGGTCAATTTATTAGGGAAAGGACTACAAAGTTAGGGTTCATATCCATTAACATCTTATTGAATCTAAGAAGGGTGTTCTTACCAATAGGAAAAGAAAAGTGTACAACGAATATCAGATAAAAAACTTCGTGTTAACTCGTGAGAATCCGGTTAATCTCTAGGTTCAGTTCATCGGGTTCTCGCCAATTCCAGTTACATAATATATTTATGTATATATATATTTGATCCACTAGAAACATTCCTAGATTAGAATTTTCCTAGCGTTGGTTTGAATGTATATGTACTCTTTGACTTTAATTGATATTAAATGTTTTGGTGTATATATATATATATATATATATATATACATACCACTTGAAATTTTTTAGATGATTTAGTGTTGGTAATACCTAGTTTATATATTTTTAAGTATAATATACAAATATATATATATATATTCGTGCCAAATCAGCGTGCTACTTCAACATCAAATGAAGCGTGACATTAATCAACACATCTTAGGCGTCATAGATCGACATATATGATGCTGACGTGGCATGTTCATGTCTTACGTGGCATTTGTGGAGTGATCTTGATACATTCCATGTGAACATGCTACATAAGCATCATATGTATCGATCTATGACGCCTAAGATGTGTTGATTAATGTCAAGCTACATTTAATGTTGAAGGTGCCCATATAAGGTGCTCACATAAGGTGAGCACTATATCATTCCTCATACATATTATATATATATATTATATTGATCCACTCATAGAACTTGAAATTCCCAACAAGGTTTTTAGCGTTGAACGTAACAATTAGAATTATGCGTGAACGTAACAATTAAAATTGCTTAGGCATTGATACCAATAAAGAGTTCAATTATTATTACAGTTTAGACAATCTGCGTATACGTAACAATTAACAATTGCTTATTGTGGATTTTCCATGCAACGAACAAGAGAACAAAAATTTCACTTTTGAAGCTTTAGATGCAATAGATGATTAAATGTCTAGAACAAATATAATAATGCAAGGCAAGTGGGAGTTGACAAAGTGTGAAATAGTTGTTGTACAAATATAATCTTTGTTCCACATTTGGGTAATGGTTATTTGCTAGTGAGTTTTACCATGATTGATCGACTAACCAATCTCACGAATATATAAATGGTGAATTTTTTATTCAAACTTGACACTTTGCATTCCACTAAAAAGACAAACTAAACAAATTACCTCCGTTATTCACTTAAAATTAAGACTCATCATGGCCTCCTCTCACAGCTTCATCATTTTCTTCCTTATATTGGTCGGTTTGGTGCCAACATGCAGTGGTAGATCATCCCATGCTGAAAAAGATCGCTATATTAAAGCAGTGGTAAGTCGTCATCGTCGCCGCTGCCTGATTGAATGCCAGACAAGGACCTCGTGTTTGGCTCCAAACGTCCCATACAGCCAACTTCGTCGACGCCATAGGAGGCCAAAAGAGGTACGCCATCTACGTCAAGCGAGGAGTTGATTTGCACACAAAACCAACACTAAAGAATTCTAGGAAAATTTTGATCAATATATATATATATATATATATATATATATATATATAGACTTCAAAATATTCCCTATCAATTAAAATCAAATAGTAAATATACACTAAAACCAACACTCAGATATATCTAGGAAAATTACAATTCTAAAATCAAAAAATATATATATATACACTCCAAAACATTACTATTAAATATATATTATATAATATATATGTGTTAATGTTGACGGCAATGTTGGGATAACTTTTCGACCAACATTGTTGTCTGTCAACATTCGATTTTATCTTTCATGCCCAAAAACCGTTTAATTTTTTTTGTAGCTTTATTTACTGATGTGCAGGATGAGGTAAAGTGCTGAAACGAGTTCAAACCGTGTGGAAAACGCGTGGAGCTACTTGAACGAATTTGTGCAATTACTATAAATAGAAGATTTGAAGATCAAAAGAGAAGTAGTCAAGCCACGGCCAAGATTAGAAGATCTGAATATCAAAAGAGAATCATTCAACCAGCTACTATAAATAGGAGATAAGAGATCGGCCAATTAGATGAGAAGATTCGAACTAGACATATACTATATTTAGGGAGATATTCGAGGAGATATTTGACGAGATATTCAAGGGATCTTTTTACCAATTCAAGATGAGCCAATGCCTATAAATATGAGGAGATTTTCGAGCTGCAACTTACGACTTTCGAGAGAGCTTTCATGGAACTGCTTTGAGCGACATATTGAGCGAAAATTATGAGCGAAGCACATATCAGTTTTGAGCGAGTTGTATATTTTAAGAGAGTCATCTTTTAGCCTAGTATTGAGTTTTCAGAAGTCTTAGTACTTCGTAGTTTTCAGGATCGTGTCGATTCGTAGTTTTTCTAGGCTTGTTTTTACTATCTTCGGATAGTTGTTTTGCATCCATTGCTGTAGTGGAATTTTGTCTTGAGGCACGCAGCAAGTTTTATAACTTGCTGCACAGATCTACATCCCGTGTTCACCATCTTTCTTTTCTAAGTTCGTTAAATATTCCGCTGTGCGTTCTGTGTTGGCTCAGTGTTGACCCAACATTTATTCCAACATTTAGTCACCAGTTTTAGAACTTAGTATTTTACATCCACATAGTATTGGGACCACTTCTAAGTGGTATCAGAGCCTCCGCTTGACGTGACTAAGCGTTTATGATCCTTTGTAATGGATGCTACAAGCTCAAACCATCTCGGCAAAGTCCCTGTGTTAGACGGTTCCAATTACGCATATTGGAAAGTTCGTGTGCGCCAATGCATCAAGTCCATAGATGTGCGAGCGTGGGAAGTTGTTCTCAACGGATACACTCCACCTCGATCTCCTCCAGATGCTGATGGCGAAGTTGTTGACAAGCCGATCGATGAATGGACAATCCCTGAGAAGAACGCGGCCGAGTTCAACGACAAAGCCCTTAACGCCATCTTCTCATCAGTTGATATTTTTATGTTCAAGATCATTCTAAATTGTACTACGGCGAAGAATGCGTGGGATCTACTCCAAAGGTACTGCGAAGGCGATGCAAGTGTGAGGGAAACCAAACTACGATACCTCCTCAATCAGTTTGAAAATCTGATAATGAAGGAAGACGAGGATATCACCACGTACTTCGGGAAGATCCTGACGATTTCAAGCGAGTGTGCTAGCCTCGGAGATCCAATTTCTAATAAGGTACTCGTTTCTAAAGCTTTACGTACGCTAACTAAAAAGTTCAATGTGAAGGTAGCGGCCGTTGAGGAAACACATAATCTGGGCACGATGGAACTCAACACATTGATGAACATCATGAAGAACTATGAGACCAACCTCGAAGTCCAAAAGAGAGCTTCACGTGGCAAAAAATTGCTCTAGTCAGTCAGTTATTCAATGTGCAAACTGAAGTTGACCCTGACAATGATGAGGATATGGCTATGTTCGTGAAGAACTTCACAAAGTTCCTTCAGAAGAAGAATGTCGAGCAGAATGTTGGCCCAACATTCAGGAAGGGCCAGAATGCCAAAGCAGAACCTTCGTCTGCGCCTCCGTTTGAACACAATTCTGATGGAAAGAAGAAGAACATCGACTGGGAGACAGTGAGATGCATGCGTGCTCGGGCTGGGGTCATTACGCCAACGAATGTGCCAATACAATTCGCAAGCACGACAAAGCTCTTTGGATCGATCTCCCCGATGATGAAGATGATGAACCATGCCCAAAGGAGTCCAAGCAATTATCTGTGACCATACAGTCCTTCTCAGACGACGAAGAAGAGGAAGGTCAACAAATCGGCTTCACTGTGGTAACTGATGTTGAGCCAACATTTGACTCAACATCTGAGAAAAATATCATTTTTAATTAGACTCAAACTGTTTTGATGGGTATTCTAGTTGTGATGAGGCAGATTTAGAAACTGACGTGTGTGCTGAAGTCCAAATCAATGAATCCGACAAGATGTTGTTCGCGCAATATGAAAAAGAAAAGGCGGTGAACGCAGAACTCAAAGCCGAGGTTAAGAAGCTGACCGATGAGAATGAGAAGAGCAAAAGGATGATTGGAAGCCTACTTGAAGGGATGAACAAAATGGAAGTTGTGTTGACACGTAAGGACAAAGAGATTGACAAGCTTCAAAAGCGAGTCGACGAGGCCGATGAGACGTTCACCAAGATGAACAAGGGTAAAGCGACCCTTGATGAGGTATTATCGTTAGGTATTTTTGATAAGCAAGGTCTAGGATTTAGTTCTCAGCTCATATGTGATGATCCTAAACCTGTGTCCAATGTTCAGCCTAAGATAGTTTTTGTAAAGGAAAAATCGCATGCCTTGGGTGATGTTAGTGAGACTGCTGAGTCAAGTCCTAAGTATGATGTTAGCAAACTTAAGGATGTGTCGTTTAAATGTCATCATTGCAAGCAGCCTGGTCATATTAAGCCATATTGCTGGGAATTAAAGGGAGAGATTTCTGCAAAGAAATCGATGTCGGCTGAAATGTCATCCAACATCCCGCTCAACATTGAGAAATCAGTGTTGAAACGTATGTCTGGAGAAAGTTCAGCTGGCTCACCTTCAAATTCTAGTAACCCAAATACTGTTTTATCATCTACGAAAGTTTGGGTAGAGAAGTCCGTGCATAAGTGCAATGTTGTGTATACCTCTTTGCGAGCTAACTTGACAGGTCCTTGGTACTTCGATAGCGGGTGTTCCCGACATATGACGAGTACCAAAGAGTATCGAAGTGATTACATGCCTTTAAGGAGTGGATCTGTGACGTTCGGAGGGGGTGCTAAAGGGCGGTCTCGGTCGGGGCAGATTGAACGTGCCCGATTTCCCGAAGCTGAGCAATGTTCTACACATCGATGGACTAGTGGCTAATTTCATTAGCATAAGTCAGCTATGCGACGACAATCTTGAGGTAAGATTTAATAAGGAATGTTGCGAGGTTTTTAACAGCAACTGCGTGCGAGTGATGGCAGGTAAAAGATCTAGCGTCAACTGCTATTTAGTCGAAGACAAATCCAGTTCGAAAAACGTGTGCCAACACTCGAAGGCCGAGGACGAGGTGATCCTTTGGCACTACAAATTGGGCCACGTCAACTACCGTACACTGGAGCAACCTATCAAAAACTACGCAATCAGAGGCATTCCAAATATTAAGGAGTTTGGTATGGTTGTATGTGAGTCATGTTTGAAGGGTAAGCAAGTGCATACTAGCCATAATGTTGACCAACATGCTGCCCAACATTTTAAAACTGCTCACTATTTTGAGTTAATTCATATGGATTTGATAGGTCTGATGCAAGTAGATAACATTGGTGGTAGGAAATATGCTTATGTGCTGGATGATGACTATTTTAGATATACATGGATATTTTTTCTTAGGGAAAGATCTGAATCGTTTGATTTCTTCAAAAATCTATTATATCTTTCAGCGAGTAGACCTGATATTATGTTTAGTGTTTGAGTTTGCCCTAGATATCAGGCTGAGCCAAAAATTTCCCATCTTAATGGTGTGATGCGTATTCGATATGTGAGTGGATCTTGTAGCCTAGGATTATGGTTATCTAAAGATACTAATATGAGTCTTGTAGGCTACAGCGATGCTGATTGGGCAGGTGATGAGGATGATCGCATGAGCACAAGTGGCGACTGTTTCTTCTTAGGTAACAATTTAGTTGCATGGTATAGTAAGAAGCGAAATTGTGTGTCTTTATCCACTGCTGAGTCTGAATATGTTGTTGCGGGTAGTTGCTGTACGCAATTAATATGGTTGAATAGCAATTATGTGACTATGGTTTAGAGTGCGATTCTGTTCTCATGTATTGTGATAACCTTAGTGCCATCAACATATCTAAGAACCCTATCCAGCATTCATGCACGAAGCATATAGATATAAGGCATAATTTTATGATAAATATGGTAGAAAAAGAATTAGTGCGCATTGAGCATATAGACACGAAACATCAGTTAGCTGACACTTTCACGAAAGCATTGGATTTTGATAGGTTTTCGGACCTGAAAAAGTCCATAGGTTTGCATCAGTCTGTCTGAATGTTGGTCCAACATTTGGATCAACATAGCAGAAGTCGAACTTGATTGTTACTGCTTTGATATTTGATTTAATGTTCTCTCTGTTATTCTGTGAAATGATTTGACTCACCTAGAACGTTCCCTGAAATGACCCTCTTCCAAAAAAAAAATGAAAAAAAATTAAAAATTTGCTCGTGATCCTTTTTCAAGATACAGTTGAGGTAATAAGCTTCCCTAGGTGCACGGCATTCGCGGTGACGATGCACTCTTTGCGACAAAAATCCTAACCTTGATAAGGATTTTATAAGGGCTCTGCATAATATTATTAGTCTATATTGAGGTAAGTAGGTCAGAAAATGAAAGGGAATTGAGTTTAGGGTGTTGAACAGAAAGTCTCGAATTTCAGAGTAGAATGTTGAGTCTTATGTTAGGGCAACATATGTGACTGTCAGTTTGATCATGCTATACTTTTGTGCTTTCGTTTATGTGCATTAGTTTTTAAGTCAGCATGTGTCAATTCCGTATGTGTAGTTTAGATATCTCTCAGAATTGCATTAGAACTCTCGAAGAACAGCTTGTTACACTTGGCTCAAGTGCTCATCATTGTCGCTTAAACGGTGAGTCTCGCTCGATCCTATTATGACTTTTGACTTGGTATTTTTGTTTGAATCATGATCTGAATTGCTCCTATATTTTCACATGACGATTCTTGCATATACTGTTTTTAGCTCCATGTTTACTTAGACAGGTTTGACCTAATTCGACCACATCCTCAAACTGTCTAAATGCTCTTTATTCCAATGATTAGTTTACTTCACTCACTTACACCACGATTTATCCCTATTCTGAGTGACCGTTTTATTTGTGTCGTTGGATATTTTTGTTGTTAGGTTTGACTTGAGCTCTCATCACTTTCGCATATCCTATTTCATAGTTCGAACTTGACGCTGAAATTACTCTCTGTTCTTTATTGTGGTTGATATATTAGAGGGTTACTCATTCTGTTCTCATCTTATTATTTTTCGATTTATCTTTGATTTCTTTATGGCGAACTAACTTGTTTCTGAGTCTCAGAATGTTGGCCCAAATGTTAGTCCCACATTTACCTTGACATCTGCAAGTTGGCTAACAGAGAAGTTCTCTGAGTTTTTTTCTTTCTTTCCAAAAAGGGGGAGAAGGTTGTGCAGATAAAAAGGGGGAGATAAGGAAATTCAGGGGGAGCAGAATAAGGAGCCGAACAAACAGGGGGAGCTAACCAAGAAGGAGAAGCAGCCGAGAAAGCATCAGAAGGAAACTCCATACTCCATTGAGAGTGAAGCTCTGATCCTTTCTATCTTTTGCATGCATAATTGATTCTCTGATTTTTGTTTTTACTATGTGCATGCTGATTTGCTTCTCCGATATGTTTACATGTTTGCCTGCTTACTTGCCGGATATTTTATTTTGCAGATTCGCCTAAAGATCTTTTCTTTTTGCATGCCTGACTTTATGGTTTTTTTTTTGTGCATGTGATCTGGTTAATTCTGCTTGTGTGACTATATGGTTTGCTGGCCTGCATATGAACTTTTTATTTTTTGCAGATGTTAATCTTCAGAACCCTAATTGGCTTCGTAATACTTCTTAGAACTTTGAATAGCTTATAGACTATTCTGTTTACGTTTGCTCTAACCATCCTTCATTGTTTTGTGGTTGGCCTTCAGGGGGAGTTTAGGAACTTCTAATGTCTGCACGGGTTTTGGGAAGAAAGATAAAAAGGGGGAGATTGTTAATGTTGACGGCAATGTTGGGATAACATTTCGGCCAACATTGTTGTCTGTCAACATTCGATTTTATCTTTCATGCCCAAAAACCGTTTAATCTTTTTTGTAGCTTTATCTACTGATGTGCAGGATGAGGTAAAGTGCTGGAGTTCAAACCGTGTGGAAAACGCGTGGAGCTACTTGAACGAATTTAGGAAGTGCAATTACTATAAATAGAAGATTTGAAGATCAAAAGAGAAGTAGTCAAGCCACGACCAAGATTTGAAGATCTGAATATCAAAAGAGAATCATTCAACCAGCTACCATAAATAGGAGATAAGAGATCGGCCAATGAGATGAGAAGATTCGAACTAGATATATACTATATTTAGGGAGATCTTCGAGGAGATATTTGACGAGATATTCAAGGGATCTTTTTACCAATTCAAGATGAGCCAATGACTATAAATATGAGGAGATTTAAGAGCTGCAACTTACGACTTTCGAGAGAGCTTTCATGGAGCTGCTTTGAGCGACATATTGAGCGAAAATTATGAGCGAAGCACATATCAGTTTTGAGCGAGTTGTGTATTTTAAGAGAGTCGTCTTTTAGCCTAGTATTGAATTTTCAGGAGTCTTAGTACTTCGTAGTTTTCAGGATCGTGTCGATTAGTAGTTTTTCTAGGCTTGTTTTTACTATCTTCGGATAGTTGTTTTGCATCCATTGCTGTAGTGGAATTTTGCCTTGAGGCACGCAGCAAGTTTTATAACTTGCTACACAGATTTACATCTCGTGTTCACCATCTTTCTTTTCTAAGTTCGTTAAATATTCCGCTGTGCGTTCTGTGTTGGCGTCAGTGTTGACCCAACATTTGTTCCAACATTTAGTCACCAGTTTTAGAACTTAGTATTTTACATCCACATAGTACCGGGACCACTTCAATATGTACACCAAAATATTTAATATCCATATGTGCGCAGCTTGGATGTAGTGTTTGAAATTAGCTCATGCAGCTTCTTTCTTTTATCTCGAACTCAACATTTTAATTGAAGTAGCTTAGTACTATTATGGGCATACACCGTAGGGATCTTTATTTGCTTAAGACTATTAACAATTCACGATGATCAACACATGCATAGTCATAGGATCGACATTTGCGTAGTAATAATGTTAGAGATGGTCAAATAATTTCTTCATAAGTTCTAAAACAGAAACAGCTCACAAACGAACATATTTTTCATAAACATGCGATTCAGGCAAATATAATTTTAAATGGTTGCCTGCTAAACATAACACATTTTCGCTCTCTGTCCTTCTCTCAAAACAGTGGAGCACCACTTTAGGCATTGATATCAATAAAGAAGTTACTTATTACATTTAGACATTCTGCGTATACGTAACGATTAACAATAGCTTACGACTATATATATTTGCAAATCTTTCAGTCAAACATCACAATTTGCATTCAACAAAAAAGACGACTCATGGCCTCCTCACACAACATATGTTCATCATTTTCGTCCTTATATCCATCTGTTTTGGTGAGCTCCCAACATTTAGCGGCAGATCATCGCATACATAGACCTCTTTTTTAATTCAAACATCCCATACCGAAATGACGCTCTGGGATGTATGCGAGTATAGTCGACGCCGTAGGAGCTGTCCCTTTGAATAGCCGAAAGAGGTACGCCATCTATATCAAGCCAAAGAGATGGTTCGAGTTGTCTCGGGAAAATCCATCGTTATGTTCGGGAACGGGATGGACGAAACTATATATATTCTTTAAAACATTTAATATCAAGTCACATAGTATTTGCATGCAAACCAACAGTAACAAATATTAAGGAATGAATTCTAGGAAAATTTCAAGCGGATCTTATATACATATATATATATATATATATATATATATATATATTTCAAAACACTTCATATCAATTAAAGTCAAGCATATCATATTCACTCAAACCAACAATCTTATATATTTAGGAAAATTCCAATTATAGAAATATTTCAAGCGAAGCAAACCTAAATTATATATCTATATATATAATATATATAGATATATATATATATATATATATCCAAAATATTTAATATCAATTAAAGTCCAAATAGTACTTATACCAAACCAAGAAAACATCTAGGGAAAATTCCAAGTATAACAAAATTTCAAGTGGATATATATAGATATATTCTAAAACATTTAGTATCAATTAAAGCAACATAGTATCTATATACACAAACTAAACCTAAAAAATCCAGAAAATTTCAAGGGGATCAATATATATTTATCAATATAATGCTGTAAAATGTATACATACCCTTATCCACGTTTTTCTTGGTCACTTTTCTGCGTATTGCCCTAAGCTATTCGATGATAGTTTGCGATACACTCCACATTTCACTTTTATGATCAGCAAAATCCTTCTTCAACGACTGAACATCCTCATCCAACTTTGTAATGCGATCCAAAGGTTGGGAGATGTGTGTCGCATGATGTGGAGGCCTGGGCGATGGCACATTAGTCTGTGCATGCCCAGGAGATGGCACATTAGGCAGCGATGGTCGAGACTGATCCTCTCATCTGATGACATCAAATGCTCTAGTTCGCATGAAGATGCTTCATAATTCTTTGGGTAACAACATCCTGCGTGTTTCATCCATATTGCTCTCCAAGTGTATTGATTCAACTTCAGTATCGGAAGGAGTAAGCATACAGCGAAAATCATGTGGATTTTATTAGTTAGAGTTTGCGAGTTACGGTTCTAACTATAAAAATCGAGATTATAAATAAGTACACACTTATATAGGGGTTTAAATTTCAATTCAATCCAAAAATTTTAATCTAAAAATTTCAAGTGAATCAATATATATATATATATATAATATATATATATATGTATATATATATATATATATTATACTCTAAAACATTTAATATCAATTAACGTTACATAGTACATATAAATAGAAACTAAGATTGACCTAATATTAATTGTGCAACCATTCTTGATAAACGAGCCCTACACAAGCAAGTAGGGCATACACTCCTCGCTTGACGTAGATAGTGTACCTTGTTGGGCTATTCAAAGGGATCGCTCCTGTGGCGTCGACTACAATCGCGTGCGTCCCCGAAGCATTGCAACCACGAAGTCGGACTGCATGGGATATAATTTGGAGCCAAACACGAGGTCCTTGCCCTCGTCTGGCACCCAATCAGGAAGCGGCGACGACGATGACTTACCACCGCTTTAATATAGCCATCGTTTTCAGCATGCGATGATCTGCCACTTCGTGTTGGCAGGGCACCAAAACCGACCGATATAAGGAAGACGAAGCTGTGACAGAAGCCATGATGAGTCTTAATTCTAGGTGAATAACGAAGACAATTTGTTTAGTCTGTCTTTTTAGTGAATGCAAAGTGTGAAGTTTGAATATTCACCATTTATATAGTCGTGAGATTGGTTAGTCGATCAATCATGGTAAAACTCACTAGCAAATAACCAAATGTGAAACAAAGATCAGATTTGTGCAAACACTTTTCAAACTTTTTCAACTCCTACTTGCCTGTATTAATATATTTGTTGATCTAGTCTACACATATTTAATCATCTATTGCTTTAAAAGTCAATCATTCGTTCGTTGCATTGCATGGTAATGCCCAATAAGCAATTTCTTTTTGTTACATATACGCATAATGTCCAAACTTCAATAATAATTGAACTCTCCATTGGTATCAAATTAGATGGACAAGGACGAAAATTATGAACAATATGCTGTGAGAGGAGGCCATGAGTCTGTGTTTTTAGTGACTAATTAAGATAATTTGTCTAGTCTGTCCTTTTAGTGAAATGCAAAGTGTGAAGTTTGAATGAAAATTTGCCGTTTTATATAATCGTGAGAATGGTAAGTCGATCAATCATGGTAATACTGAGTAGCAATAACCATGCTTCGTTACCCAAGACTGCTAGAAAGAATTCATATAGTTAAAAAGATAAATCCAAGACTAATATATATTTATCCACTTTGAAATATTCCTAGGTTAGAGTTTTCCTTGATATTTTTTAGTGTTGGTTTGAATGTATATGTACCATTTGATTTTTAATTGATATTGAATGTTTTGCGGTATACACACACACACGCGCGCGCACACGCAAGCACACACACACACATATATGTTTAATATTTACTCCACTTGAAAAATTTCAAGATGATTTTAGTGATACCTTGATATTATATATTTTGATAATCCACTCATAGAATTGAAATTTCCCCTAGATGTTTTTTACTGTTGATGTATATATACTATGTGACTTTAATTGATATAAACAATTCGAAAAATTTATCACAAATAAATAGTAGAATTCTTTATGCTCATTTCACGTGTTTTTGAATTCTTTATTGAGATATATTAGAATTCTTCTTGAGCTGTGTTGGAGTTCTTTATACAATTCTACTTAGATTGTATTAATTCTTTTAGTACCGTCAGCAGGTTCTCTATTAAATGAAGCTTTTCTCCTGTGTTCTATATGATTCGTAAAAAAAAATTATTTATGCATATATGACTGCATAATGTTACTTCATATACGAATACATAATTAGTGTCGACTCGGGAAAAATTGGAGTCGGTCATCTTATAGTCCAAAAAACATGCCGACAATGAATTTCTTCAATCCAGCGTCATCGGTTTCGTACTTTTTATCCAACGGTCCCACAACTCTAGCAGTTTTAGCGACTGCGTACAACGTTGTATAGGGAGTCATCTAGGGCGTTCAAAATATAGTTACGACACATGAAATCGTTATTATTCCATGCGTCCAACGTCGCTTGTTGTTGTTCGTCCTCTTGGGGTGTGGCGTCGTCAGCGGCGTCGTTCGCGTTCACCTGGGGCGGGAGCTCTTTCAGAAAGCGCACCAAGATCAGGGTCGTGAGATAAAATAGCATCTTTTGTTGCCATCTCTTCAAGTCTGTCCCGTTGAATTTGGCCGGCCTTTCGCCGTGGTTGCTACCCGTCAGCAGTACGGCGGTGGGAATATTCGCTATTGTCGCCATCGATCAGACAGAATAACGTCTTACGATTGTTGGAACCGGTGTTGGCGTCTGGTCGGTGGCGCTCGTAAAACTCGGACAGAGTTTCGGCTTACTACGTCGAAGTCGAGGCACGTACGTCGTACGACTTTCCGTAAGACGTTATTGCCCCGTATTTCAGTGCCTCGGGTTATCGCAATACGTCCCGAAGATACAACGACTTCAGGAATTTCGAAACGTCGCACACCGTAACGAAATTATCGGGCGAATCTACTAAAGACTCGAGTCTTTCTTGCTTTATTACTTAATTGGACTAGAATGCTTCTAACTTGTATGCTTAGGGATTGAATTGAATGATTGAATGACTTTTCCAAGTCTGTAGGGGTCTATTTATAGGTTTTTAAGGGGTCTGGGGCGAATCTATGAAGGGCTGCAACTTCTGGGCAGGGACCTATTTGTGAATAGTCACCTCCCTTGTTTTTTCCCAGATTAAATCGGATCCGATAGATCTGAATCCAACGATAAAGATTGCACCTCTTCTGAAGCGACCCAGGGGTTCGGCCGACCCGCCCGACCCGACTCGGGTCGGTTTGCTTGTGTGAACCAGCGGTGCCCTTTGGTCGAACCGGTGCGCCCCATCAACCCTAATGGGTCTCGCCACCTCATCGTCGTTACACGTGGCACTGCATCAGCGCCACATCATCATTTTTGCCTACGTGTCACTGACACGTCATCGAATCCGCCACATCACCAATATTGCTGCGTCATCGCCACATCGCGCGTCCCATGGCCAACCTCTCGCCGCCACATCATCGCCGGTGCCACGTCACGCCGGTGCCACGTCATCATCAATGCCATGTCACCGGAGCATAAATTTAATTCCGGGTTTGGGCTTGGGCTAGCGGGCCGTGCGCGTGGGCTTCGGCCGAGCTCGGCCGTGGGCCATTGAGCCCTCCTCTTGAGCCCACCACTTGTTTGATGAGTAGTGATGGGTGTCTATATATATAGTGGAAAAAGTTGAGGTGTTTTTCCAATGTGGGACATTTGATCACTTCCCTTACACACCACCCACATTATTTATTATTATTGGGCCGGATTAAATAATTAATTTTTCATCCACCCATTATCGGTTTTGAGCAAATTAATAGTCTACGGATTCTCCTCGACACGTAGATTATGAATCTTTAATTAATTTCGAGTTTTGATGAACGACGGTTCTCAATTTATTCAAAATCATTTCAGCTCTTCTTTAGTGGGTTAATTACCCACTTGGGCTCAAAAGCCCATCTTGGGCTCAAAACCCAACAAATATTGTGTATATTTAGTAATAAAATCTATGTCTCTGCAATGCATGTATTCTCTATTTACCTTAATCTCTTACATTCCATCTAAAGAAAAAAGACCAAAACACTCTTCCATCATCTTCTTTGTTCTATCTTCCAACTCACTATGCTTAGAGTCAAACACGTTGCCAGCTTTCCGCAAACTATTCACGCGTGCATCAGCTTAAACCTCTTCCTCGCACTCCACTGTAAATCCTACCATTATACATCCTCCTCGCATAACAGGATATTGTAGTAGCATCGATTTCGCAGCTGTCGGTTTCAGGCAGTTCTTCACAGCGGGTGGTCGCTTGGTTTTGCTCTAATTCTCTCCAGTTTGAGGCAGAGGCTCATTAAAATTCGATCTTGGGCATTGCCAGGTAGTATTCTTGTAAATGTTTTAATTAATAACGATAGTGGTAACTCGTCAAAGCTCAATTGAGGCTGGGGACCTTTTCTTTTGGTGCTTCAGCGGTTTCTTATGTACTACTGTTCGTTTAGTCTGACTACGAGGGATGGAACTTTGAAAGCTACAACCGAAGGGACAACTATGCAGATCCAAGCAGAGAAAAGGTGCGTCCATTTTTTGTATTCTGCTTGACTCTGGGGCTAATTTAGCTCGGTTCTTCGAGAGCAGTCAATAGTTTTTCAATTTTTTCAGGAACAAAACTTAGGCGCCTAGCTCGCTGGTAGCTGCTTGTATTGCTTCGTTGCTTGGCTAGGTAAATCACCTTTCTATGGCTGGAGTTGGTGAAGTAATCATACATTCATGTTGTAAGTTATATTCCAGTCTCACATACGATCCACTTGCTATCGCTGCTGCTGCGTAAGTGTACATGTAACTTCATTCTTAAGTCTGAAATATTTACCTATTAGTTGCTGCTATTCTCTATGAGTACTATCTGCTTTTTGTTTATAAACCATATGTTTCTTTTTTTTTTCTCTTTTTTTTGGTTGGTGTATGGTAGCAGAATATTCCTTCTTCAATTTGAACTTGGACTCATGTTTTACGTTTCTCTATGATATATAATTTGAGGACACCTATCTTTGTTTTTTGCAATTAGACAACTAATTTTAGGTATGTCTTACTTCCTATAGTGTTAATCCGTTTAGAGGAACACCATCATTTTTATTGGCTGGCTTGACTTTTGTTATTCTTCCCGTGTATCGTTCCAACTACATACCCACTAAATAGAATGGTGCGAGGGCGTAAGAGAAAATAGCTTCACTTGAAAAAAAATGACAAACAAAAAACATGCGTCGCATACTTCATATGTACTTTCATGCTCGGGTAGTATTTTGCTTATAAACTGTTAAATTAAATGCTTTGGTAATATTTTACTTTTATATAATATTTTTGTACTTATTACTGTATAGCTACTGTGAGCAAAATGTATTCTTAGATGATGTTTTTCCTTGACATCAGAACACGTTATTTAATTGACTCGGTGCCCGGGCTATGATTTCATGAATGCCGCGCAACGCGCGGCGTCAATTACCTAGGATATATATATATATATATATATATATATATATATTAATTTAAGGTGCTTTTACATGGATGGTTTCACCGATGAGGTTGACAACTTGCGGTACTAAAGTTTTGATCTCTTCTAAACTCCTTCCGTCGGTGATTAAGCTGTTATAGTCATTACCACCAATCTCTCCCACTACAACAAGAGACCTTTGTTTGTAGATATCCCTTACCGTCTGTTTTTAAGCAAGAATATATATAAATACTAGTTTACATATTTTTTTATTTTCCAACTTAGATGAAGGGAAGTTTAGACTTAACTACCTCTAATAGAATATAACTTTTACACATAAATACCCGATTGGCTAAAGGTACAACGTATACATCGTTTTAGAAATTTAGGTATCATGGAAAAATGTATTTGGACATAATACATCGAAAAAAAGGTATGTCATGCTCACAGAGATATCACACAACATATTTGGGAATTATGTACCACATAAATACGCGATAGTAATATACATATAAAAAGATGCACAAACGATGTTAAAATGGTACTAATAGCCAAACGAGTAGCTATATGTAAAACGCTATTCTACTAGCTACATATAGATAAAAAATTTCCTGACAGTGTACTGAACTGATAATTTTTTTACTTTTTTGCATAATTAAGTGTAGATACGCCTTAGATGGATCAAATATTTGGATTTTAGTGAGGGATTATGCTTCAACCGCTAAATAAGCACATGTCACGTTTAGTATTAGACAAAAATGTGTGGATGAGAACTGCTAAACAAAAGTACCAACCAAAAAGCGTGGCGTAGAATCGCTTGAACTATTCGAATTGTGTGCCAAGAGAGCCATTAGCATCGCCAAAGCGCCTTACCTCCGCCGACGGCGAAATTAATTCCACCACAAATTATTCTCTTTGTCCTTACCAAGAAAAGGTTTCCCATACGGCAAATCCAAAATCTCAGCTGCTTACGAATTTCAAGTACAATAATAATTACATTATATAAAGGAGATGATAGATGCGTTTATATATTGTTTTAATTTAACGAACCGCTAGAAATCATGAATTATATCAATTCAGATTAATAGTTTTGGTGATTGAACTAAACTGAGATTATCGGATAAACATAGGAGAAACCGGAACACGTAGAATATATCACGTAAACAAAAACCGGATCAAGATCGGATATTGAAACAAGAATAAAGACCGGATCACTGATACCGGATGTGCCACGCTGGACATAAGCTCAAATGAAGTCAAGGCAAGACAAGTTGAAGACTTCTGACAAGGATTTAATACAAGGCGACGGATGGAGCCAAGGTAAAGTCTAGTCAAGCTAAAGAAGGAATAAAGCAAGTGGCACAGTACAATTAATGCAAAAGACCGGACGACCCATTTTGAGTAAAGTCAATTAATGCACAGTCCGGCGCACAGTCGTATCTCACAACAACTATAACTTCAAGCCTCAACTATAAATAAGAGGGAAGACAAACTGAAGCATGTATGCGCCTTACTGAGAAATTCAAAGAAACACTAGTGCAGAAATACTCATGGGCGACGGTTGTTACTCATCATGTGTGATGCTTCTAACGAGTTGCCCAGAGCCCCGTCGCCCATCTGCACAGTTTTGGGCGACGGGTGTGGGCGACGGTTGTTTCGCAAGAAATCGTCGCCTATGAGGTAATATTTATTTTTTAAAAAACTAATGGGCGACGGCTCCTGTGCTAGGAACCGTAGGCCTATGCCTGTATTGTAATGCCCCCAACAATCAAATCCAAAATCGCAACGACGAAATCCAAAATAACCCAACAATCAATCAATTAGTAATAATTGTCAATAAAATCAACACTTACATCATCGTCAACAAACAAATATCGATCCTCGTAACATAAACACAAACATATAACGTAAAAGTCTACCTACGTCAAAGATTGCATATAAAATGCTCCGCCCACAACTCATGTACGTCATTGAGCTCTTCGACGCCGTAAAGGGAGCTCTCTAGTATCTATAAAACAGGATAATGTTAAAACATACTAATAAACCTATATTAAACTTGAAATTTAAAGAAGCTGATGGTTTTAAAGTTCAATACCGTTGGCAAGTTGGTTGTATCATCTCTGCCAATATGACTGCAGATAATATCGTACACTAGTATGGAAAACAAGTAGCACTTTTCTTGAAAGCATGATCTTCTACGAAATTAATTCTACTTACTCAAAACGTTGTGGATATGAACTATTAGTTGTTTATTACAATCCAGATGGTCGACCTAACATAAATGATTCAACATAATTAATGACATCTTCAATTAATCTTAACGTAAACCCTATGTTGTTTACTGATTTCCTGCAGTAACAGTTTAACAATGTTTAGAAACAAGTGAAAACGAATAAATAACAAAAGTAGATATGTAGGTAACAGATCACGCTGTCACAGTAACAATTTAATATGTAATTAGTATAGTATATGATTTTCAAATTTTATATTGTAAACACGCTACATTCACTAAAATATATGAACTTACAAAGTTTTAGATAAAAATATATTAGTTTAGGTTAAAGAAGTTTTACAAACTAAAATACTTCTGGTAGCAGATAAATGTATAGCTAGTAACAATTTTACACATATCGGGTAACAGATAATCCATACTTGTTTTTCTAGACCCCCCCCCCCCCCCCAAAATTCATCTCATGATGGTTTTCCAGCCCGAACTTCCAACGCTAACAATGTAGGCAACGTAGTAACAGAAATGCACACTAGTAACAGAACCTAAAAATTTTACAAAACCCGCCAAAGTGGAAAAAATACACCACACTTTCCTCTAAACTGCATTTCAACAAGAAAATCATCTTTCTTCTTCATTTACTACCATTTCAACAATTGTCGAACATGCAAAGAAGCAATTTAACGTTTGAAGTATTCTTTTTGTCTTTTTTTTTGTCTATTTGATATCAATTTGTTCTTTTTGTCTAGTAGATATCAACTGGTCATTTTTGGCATCTCATTGTGTACGGATTGGATGTTTCTGCCTATAATAGCCAAATTATGTACACACAGTAACATTTGATATTAACATGGTGACAATTAATTATAATTTAATAACGGTTTTTGTATTCCTAGTAACGGTTTTGATACTCCTAGTACTGTTTTGACACAATAAAAATATAACCAAATTATTGGGGTCGACCGTATTTTCGCGAAATTAAATGATGAACATCGGACGAACAAGCAAACAAGGCGCCGCAGCAAGCTGCCCATACTATGGGTACTTCGAATTTAGACATAAAGATGTAATCGTTGCCGAAAACGGCTTTGATTTCATCTTATTTTCGCAAATTAGAACACTAAATATAAAGATAAAAATCCATTACAAATCACCTCTTGCATCGTCAACATACATCCTACCTTACACGTCGAAATTGGTTGGTTAATGAGCATTCAAAATTTCGAAGCTTGATTCACTGTAAAAACTAGATTCATAAAATAAATATTCTCTGTCGATAACAATTTTCTGCATCACAGTAACAAATGATGGAAAATAACAGTTCACCATACGTATATAACAATATAATCTAATGCATAACTAAAAGTCGCCACAAAATAACTCTTACTATAGTATGTTAAGAAGTGTATTTTCGTCAATACATATTTTTAAGCCTTATCTCTGTCATTTTCGAAAATTTGGTCCTTTAAACTAATAGGAATTCTGACAGGGCCTGAACAGTTTAAAACTTACTGACAAGGGACTGAATAGAAATTGCCAGTAATATATATTACGCGGTTAGACTCAAGGTTTTAATGACCGGACCTACCGGCCGGTTCCAACCGAAAACCGGTGAACGGTCGGAATTCCGGTCCGATCCCGGTCCGGTTCATGCTCTATTTAGAAAAAAAAAAAGAAAAACAGAAAAAACAGAACTAATATTGAAGATTGAGTAAATATATTGATTTGGGTCTAGGTCTAGTGGTTAAGCGGAGTTTTTAAGTAAATAGCCTTTGAGTTGGTCATCTTTTAAAAAATAGCACCCAAAATCGGATTTTACCTTTGTACCCTTACTAACTACGCGCTAAAGACTATTTTACCCTTATTTAGTGTCAATCAACAACCTCAACAATAGTTAACGAAAAAATTAATTAAAGGGTTTACATGTTACACTGTAGCGAATCTGAAACATCAGACCCCGTGAAAGAAGAGTGGGGTAAAAGTAAAAAAAGGCAACCACTTTCACTTCTAGTAAAAAAAGCAAGCGTGTGTTGTCCGCCCCTGCACTGCAAATCGTTTTCTCTGCAACTTAAAGCCAACCGAACCTCAATCGACTCAATCGACAATGGCATTCAACGCGAACACTCAAAGAGTGGAGGTATGTGTTCTACTCTTCGTCTTCTTCAATTTAACACGAGAGGGGATCTGGGAACGACCCATCGAACCCTAATTTGGTGCGGACCCGTGCTTGCAAGCATATGACAGAGCTTGGTAGCATAGGACCCGTGCTTGGTAGCATAGGACTCGCGCTTGCTAGTTTAGGACATGTGGCTGCAAGCATAGGACCTGTGCTTGCGCAGCATACGTCGCTTTTTAATGCATGGGTCCCGTGCTTGCAAGCACATGACCCCCGCTTATGAGCAGGGGACCTGTGCGTATTTCACGGGACCCCTATGTATTAGCGCAGTTCCCCTGCTTAAACGCTCGGGTCCTCTTACCTTAACGGGCGGGTCCTATGTCACTGTGCGCGCGCAAGGTGGGGGACCCGCGCGCTATGACCAGGGGACCCGCGCTTATACGCACGGGACCCTTGCTGGGACCGCGCCGATGCGCAGGGGTCTCATGTGCATCTGTGCTTGAATCTCAGCATATGCGATGCGGTCCCCTGCGCATCTGTGCATAAGGGTTTTCTGTTTTCATTATTCATACCACGTAACTTAGCTAAAATCTGTTTTACGTATAAATTAGGTTCTGATGCAGAAGCAGTTTGACACAGTGGACGAAGTTTCCCATTTACGTGTAAAGCTGAGCTCGTTATACGCCGATGCCAGTGAGCTCATAAGACAATGTCTGAACCACCACGAGTGGGAGATTTTTAGGAACGAGAGTCCGTTCGGCCGCCTTGTTAGTGCCGAGCCTGATTTTAACCTCTCGGGCCAGTTGCTGTGGTACCTCATCCAGAGCCAGACGATGCTGCACAACCGGGAAGAGCTGTGTATGATTTTTGGCGAAAAACCACTCCGATTTTCAAAGTCGGAGTATTGCCTAATCATCGGGCTGAAGTTCACAGCCGAGCTACCGTCGGTAAGCTCACAATTCACCGCGAGACATTTTGGCAACAGCTCAAAGGTCCGCATGTCGCACGTCAAGCGTGTGTTGGAGGAGTTGTCTGGCGACGAGGACGATGTGGACTTCGAGAAGCTGAAGTTGGCGGACGTGTACTTCGCCACGGCCGTGTTGATGCCTCGACCGTCGAAGAAGGACACCATCATCAGTCCCTGGGTCCTTAGTCTCGTCGAAGATTGGTTTGCATTCTCTCAGTATCCTTGGAGCACTGTGGCTTTCGGTGAGCTGATATGAACTGTGAAGGTAAATCTACGAGAGAGGCCACGAGACTGGCTGATCAGTGGGTTCGTACAACCACTTCAAGTGAATTATAATTAAGCTTCTTTCCATACCTTGTTTTGACATAATTGCTAATATTATTTGCGTTATTTGTATTCAGATACTAGCATACGAGTGCATACCGGGGGTTGCAGACGAGTTTGCGTTTCGCAAAGAAGAAGATTTCACGCCATGCATGCTCAGGTGGGCGACGACTGGCGTCGCAAAGCATGCCCGACTCTTAGGACGGTCGCAGATGCCGTCGATGGCGATTTTGTACAAGGGTTGTTAGTGCCCTCAGCGGAAGAGTTGGAGGCGGCGTACTTTAGGGACAGTACTTTCGACATTGGTGGTACACGAGCTATTCGACCGTGTGACGGGCCTACTCCTGCGGGGAGTGGAGGTTAGGTGTTCCCGTGGCCACCGAGATCGTGGCGAGGGTCCTAGCAGGCAGAATTTCGAAGCTGAGGTAATCCTCCAGATCGAGAGCAGTGGCCGTCGCGACGATGATCATTTAGTGATTGTACCTGTTGAAGAGTTTCCCACACCTTTGGCGATGATTGAGGCTGGAGATTTTGGTGCTTCGTCGAGTTCCCGAGGAGTTCGAAGAAGAGGCAAATCGATCGTAGATATTGTTGATCTAAGTGATGAGGATTCAGGCTCAGATAGAAATGAGAAGTGGAGCAAGAAGTACCTCGATTAGGCAGTAGCGTGGCTTCGAACTTCATCCCGGTGATTAGACAGTACTCCGATTTTGAAAATCGGAGTGGTTTGTTGCCAACGATCATCCATAGCTCTTGGCGGTTGTGCAGAGTGGTCTGCCTCTGAATGAGGTACCACAACAACTGAAGCGAGAGGTTAAAATCTGGCTCGGCCATAACAAGGCGGCCGAACGGACTCTCGGCAAAAAAATCTGAAACTCATCCTAGTTAAGACACTGTCTTATCAGCTCGCTGGCCTCGCTGTATAACGAGGTCAGCGTAAGACGGCAATCAGGAACTTCGTTCCCTGAACCAAACTGCTTCTTCATCACAACCTAATTTTACGTAAAAATTACGGCAAGGATTTTAATTGTTGAAGAATGATCAATGGTTCAATGGCTCAAATTAAGGATTGAAATCATAACATAATATATATAGATGGTATATAAAACAATTTTGCCGGTATTATTAATTCCCTTCAAATTATGCTTTTAGGTGAAATGATCAACATGATATCAAGGCACAAACCATGAGGTACAAATATTAACGACCACCCACAAAAACATTTTCCTCGTCTAAGGCCGAGTTTGAAAGAATCAACCTAAGTGTGAGACGTTGGTAATAAAATATATAATGTAAAAATATGGTAAATTTACTATTCATAGCATAGCATGCATGCAAAGCCTGGATTTGAAAGTCAACGATTAAAACTGAAAGTGCTAATGTAGACACAAACGGCCAGTCTAGTTAATAAATTTTGACATTTTCGACACACACACCATATATATATATATATATAAGGAATGATATGTGTGAGCACCTTATATGGGCACCTCCTGATTTGGCGCCGAATCATACCAAATCAGCATGCCAATTCAACATCAATTGTGATGTGGCATTAATCAACACATTTTAGGTGTCATAGATCGACACATATGATGCTGATGTGGCATGTTTACGTCTTATGCAGCTCTTGTTGTGTGGCCTTGATATATACCACGTAAACATGCCACATCAGCATCATATGTGTCGATTTATGACACCTAAAATGTGTTGATTAATGCCACATCACAATTGATGTTGAAGTGGCATGCTGATTTGGCAAGAATCGGCGCCAGGAGGTGCCCATATAAGGTGATTACATAAGGTGAGCACCATATCATTCCTTTCTATATATATATATATGAAGGTGAAAGGAGAAATCCATTGCAGTCAAGTCGTGTGTGTTGGGTTGTTCCTGTCGGCACATTGAATATGGAAGAAGCATTTACACGTGGGTTTACTTGTCAAAGGCATGCTTTATTAGGTGGGCGCATGATATGAAAATTCATGCTTTCAGACCCACGCGTATCTTCTCACATGTAAAAAAGGCTTCAAGCCTTTGCCTATAAATAGGCTACAAATGATCAGTGCAAAGACATCCCAAGCAGAGAGAATTAATTGAGAGATAGAGAGAGAATAAATAGAGAGTTTGTCGGTATTTTCTCCGACTATAAAGAGAGAGTTTGAGGGTTTTCTCCTTTATAGATTGAGAGGTTGTAACTCCTATATTTTTCCTCTATAGTGAATTCTCCTTCTTTGCCCGTGGTTTTTACCCCGATTTGTTTGGGGGTTTTCCACGTTAAATCTCGATGTCCACATTTTATCTTTAATTGCTCAAATACTAGCCGCAATATTACTCGACCGAGTCCGCTGCCACGCCAACAATTGGTATCAGAGCCTAGCTTGGGTTTTATATATTTATTTATCGTATGCTCTGTGGTTGCCACTAACGTGGACCCTCCACATCAGAAAATAATAAATATTATACTGCCCTTGTTACGGTGACGAAAAAGCCGGGACGAGTTCAATAATTATCTGCTGCAACCCCGTCGGAGGTATCGCTCACGACTGAGCAGAAATTATGGCGGCCAAATTTGATATCGAAAATTCAACGGGAGAAACTTCTCACTGTGGAAATTAAAGATAAAGGCGATCTTGAGGAAGGACGGCTGTCTGGAGGCTATTGATGGAAAACCAGCCACGCTGACAGACAAAAAAAAAATCGAGGACTAATAATGGAGGAGAATATACTGGCCGGAATTTTGATAGCTTTTGTAAAGAGAAGGCATCAAAAGGCGCTGTACCACGGCGTATACTCCACAACAGAATGGAGTGGCAGAGCGGATGAATAGGACTCTGTTGGAGAGGACAAGAGCCATGTTGGGAGCTGCAGGTCCGGATAAATCATACTGGACAGAAGCAGTCGACACCGCCTGCTACGTGATCAATCGGTCATCGTCAACGACTATTGATCAGAAGACGCCGATGGAGATGTGGACCGGAAAGCCAGCGGATTATTCCAAACTCCATGTATTTGGAAGTCTTGTGTACATGATGTACAACGCCCAAGAAACTACGAAGCTGGATCCGAAGTCCAGGAAGTGTTTGTCCTTGGGGTATGATGATGGTGTGAAGGGGTATCGCCTGTGGGATCCCACTGCCCACAAGGTTGTCATCAGCAGGGAGGTTATCTTTTTAGATGATAAAATAATCGGAGGAAATGATAGCACTACAAAGGGAAGTTCAGAGACTACGACCATTCAGGTGAAAGGGAAGTCTGTCGAACAAGATTCTTCTGAAGCAGCACCAGAGCGCTTTCGTGCACGACTGGTGGTTAAAGGCTACGCTCAGAAAGAAGGCATCGACTTAAGCGAGATATTCTCACATGTGGTTCGATTGACGACTGTTCGGATACTCCTAGCGATGTGTGCTACATTCGACCTACATCTAGAGCAACTAGATGTGAAGATGGCTTTTCTTCATGGAGATCTTGAAGAAGAGATTTATATGCTCCAGCCGGAAGGTTTTGAAGACAAAGCAAAATGGAACTTGGTTTGCAGGTTGAACAAATCTCTATACGGTCTCAAACAGGCCCCGAGGTGTTGGTATAAGAGATTTGATTTCTTCATCATGAGCCTTGGATACAACAGATTGAATGCAGACCCTTGTGCATATTTCAAGAGATTTGGTGAAAGTGATTTTATCATATTACTGTTGTATGTAGACGACATGTTTGTAGCAGGCCCCAACAAAAATCGTACTGAAGAACTCAAGGCACAGTTGGCTAGGGAATTTGAATGAAGGACTTGGGACCAGCAAACAAGATACTAGGGATGCAAATTTACCGAGACAGAAATAACAAGAAGATTTGGCTCTCCCAGAAGAACTATCTGAGGAAGGTCTTGCGACGCTACAATATGCAAGAAGGTAAGCCAATTTCTACCCGTTAATTTCAAGTTATCCTCCAGAAGTCCTAGCAGTGAAGAGGGAAGGATGGAGATGTCTCGAGTACCGTATGCATCAGCGGTGGGAAGTCTTATGTTCGCGATGATTTGTACACGACCAGACATTGCACATGCAGTGGGAATAGTAAGTCGGTACATGGCGAATCCGGGCAAAGAGCATTGGAGCGCGGTGAAGAGGATCCTACTATATAGAGGAACCCCATATGTTGCATTATGTTACGAGGGAGCAGACTTTACTGTCAGAGAGTACGTTGACTCTGATAAGTTCATTTGGGGTCGTTCCTCGACTGGCCTAGCGGAGACGTAAGCAACATGAATGGCAAGAGAGAAAGAATGGTGTGAAGATCCGATTGATCCTCCATCAAATCTTCAAGTGGGAGATTGTCGGCACATTGAATATGGAAGAAGCATTTACACGTGGGTTTACTTGTCAAAGGCATGCTTTATTAGGTGGGCGCATGATATGAAAATTCATGCTTTTAGACCCACACGTATCTTCTCACATGTAAAAAAGGCTTCAAGCTTTTGCCTATAAATAGGCTACAAATGATCAGTGCAAAGACATCCCAAGCAGAGAGAATTAATTGAGAGAGAGAGAGAATAAATAGAGAGTTTGTCGGTATTTTCTCCGACTATAAAGAGAGAGTTTGAGGGTTTTCTCCTTTATAGATTGAGAGGTTGTAACTCCTATATTTTTCCTCTATAGTGAATTCTCCTTCTTTGCCCGTGGTTTTTACCCCGATTTGTTTGGGGGTTTTCCACGTTAAATCTCGATGTCCACATTTTATCTTTAATTGCTCAAATACTAGCCGCAATATTACTCGACCGGGTCCGCTGCCACGCCAACAGTTCCTACACAAGTTGCATAATTAATTTTAAATCTTGAGTCGAGTGGAGGCCGTCTTGAAGTAATAAACACTGAAGTCGTTTTTTACTTTGTTTTTATGTAAGAAATAATCCAACTATAAATAACTGAAGTAACGCGACTAATTATGGCCTCTCTTTGAAATCCAACGTAACATCCCGCTAAATATGTGCGGCAAACAAATCTCTTATTTATCTTTTTCTGTCCCGATGTATCCTCACTCGACCTAGTTATGAGCTAGCCCGGTAGCCCCTAAGTATCGGGATGGACTTACGCCACACATTCCAATGATGGAACAAATCCTCGGGGGCAGATGAATATGTCCTAAATTCACATGACTACTCAACAAATTTTGGGATGAATGATTTGATTACACAACCTAATCCACAGGTTCTTAAGGCCTCTTCCTTGACCACTGATAGGCCAAGGCCTCCGGCCTCATTGGCAAATCTCATTCAATTCAAACAATTTTAGTACTCAACTAAATTTCATAGCACAATACTTCTAACCGAAAAATTGGGCCTTGTGTTCCAACCACTACGGTTCTTAAAGATCTCCACGCGGAACTCGCCGTAGAAAAGAAAAGAAAATGTGTTATGATCCGACATACGAAGAGTACTGTACAATGATACAGTTTCTTTTCTTTTCTCAATTGAATTCCGCTTACTAAACGCACCCTAAGAGATCTCCAGTTTTCGTCCTACGAAAAGAAATTTTAGTTTTTCATCCTATCACTTGGTGAGCTATAATATTTCCAAGTTACATTTAGTAATCATCGTGCGTCAGAATAGTTATATCGTATTATTGTAATATTATCTTCTGCGCTATTTTTTAATATTACCTATGTAATTTACAACTTTACAAATTACACCACACTATTATTAATATTTGATTGAAAAAATAGCTTCACAAAATTAATAATAAACTCAATATTTTCTCATATAAAAAACATAGAAAAAATAATTATTAATAAAGTGAGTCCTTTATATATTTTTATTTACTCTTTATTTTATATGTGTACAAGATTATATATTGTTTTTTAAAACATCAACCGCATATTTTGGAATATCTCATTCTCAAACGCCAACATGAGTTTAAAACATGAGATAGAAGATGAAAACGCATTTTGAGTTCATTTGGCATACAAAGAATTGGAGATTGGAGATGCTCTTTTGAAAACGCTTTTTGAATATCAATTGGAGACGCTGTTAGGACAAAGGAATTAAGTCTTCTTTTTCAAAAATAACACATCGTGCAGTAGAATCACATTTGAAACCTCCCTTCTGTGTTGCTCCATGGAAGAAGACAGTTGAAAACATATAAACAACCTTCGACAGAAATGGTTCGAGGCCAGTTACAATTTTCCTAGAGATGGGTTCTTGCAAAACTAGACCAAATCAGTGCACAGTAAGACTACAAGTTTCCAATGACAAAGCAATGCTCGGGAAAAGTCGAAGTAGATGTTCAGAACATTGCAGCGAGGGTCATGCATGCGCAAAATCTGCAGAAAGACACGCAAATTCTACTGTTTGAATTGGAAGGCGAATTTCTATTTTCTAATTCATGACAATGAGTAGGTTCAGTTATAAGCAAGCTTTCAAAACTCCATGTTAAAAAAATTAATACGTACGTGGAGTTTCTTCCTTGGTGGACTGTGATTGTTGGGTGTGGTAAAAATGAGGAGCAATCTCTTTCAGCCACGAAGGATCTACAGTTGTTACGTTGCGCATGTACTTACGATCCGTTGAAACGATCGAGTGGTAGACCACCCACTTTGGGTTCACTCTATAAAAAAATATTTCGAGATTAAACATATATAAATCAGTCGCATGAATGACTTAGCTAGGAGTTTAAAGGGACTAAACAAACCTGAATAGCACCGAAGAAGGATGGATATAAACTTCTTGGGAACTCCTTATGGTCTTGTATTGTCCATTATGACTAAATGGCTGTAATAACACAGTAGAGGTCATATTTCATAGTACCAATTGGTTTTCTATTTGCAGTAAAAATGACGCTTACTTCTAAACGACAAGCATTCGAGAAAAATCCAGCTGTAACTGCTTTCCTCACTACCTGAAGAGCAATGAAAATTTTGCGAAATAATACATGCATATATATATATATATATGTGAATATTACAAAACAGCTGTATCAAGTTTACCTGCATGTCCCCTTCACAAGATTTTAAGGCTATGCCCAAACGTTGGGCGATTCTTCTCAGCTGTTGTCTGATTTCATCAACCTTTTTCTGAAGAGGAACAATGTGAATGTTGTTGAGGAAAGACATGATAAAGAATGGGGAAGGTGTGAACAGATGCTCACCATGGCATGGTAGTTTACATGGTTCTTGTGGCACCATTTCGAAGATTTACTGGACTCGACGAAACCTTTATACACGTTTAGAGAAGTTACAGAATCACCCTGTAGAATAGAATGATGGCCAATCATGCAACGTTGTAAGTAAATTATTCGCATTTAGCTCTTGTAAAGATCAAGAACAACAGGAGATGAATGAAAAGGCTAGAAAACCTCAGCAGCAGCAAATCTCAATTTGGCTTCATCCAATTCTTTCTGTGCTCCACGGACGGAAAACCAGATCGACTGCACAGAGAATAATAATAATAATAATAGTAATAATAATAATAATAATAATAATAATAATAATAATAATAGTTAAGTATAGAGATAGCATTTCGGAGTATGCAGTATAATAAATAATCAGCAAAAGCTAGAAAAAAAAAAGAGCCTTATAAGCGAAAAAGAAACTGACCTGTACGGAGAGCACAGAAGCGATTGTGATGGCTTCTTCAGAACATCCATAATCACTTGAAGCTATAATCATTTTAGAAATCATGGGATCCTGCAAAGGATAATAACTGCTAAAAATGGGATATAGAAAGCACTAAACAGAGAGTTGCCTGAGAATATACTCAGAGCTAAATGGAGAGCAAAGCACAAATTAAAAATCCACTGAGTAGGAGGACTTTGAATGCAATTGGACTGCTACAAAAAAAGATCAATCGCCAAAAGTTAAAAGAACTGACAGAGAATCTTATTTTTTGAAACTTGACATTTACTAGCATAAAGACAACATCAAGGGTTTTTTAAGACATACTAATGGGATCTCTGCAATCTGAAATCCAATCGGTGATGTAAGTTTTGCATCATCGTCAAGGACTCCGAGGGAATACAATATTTCAAGTGCTCTGATGAGCGCCTCGGGATAGGGTGGTGCGAGCCAATCAAACCCCAAAATGTTGTCTATACCTAAGGATTTTAACTACCCATAAAAGTAGAGGAAGTAGTTAATATAAAAATCTCATCTGTCAAAATAGATAAAAGCAAGACTTAAAATACCAAAGATGAAGCTTGATCATGGTGAAAGAAAAGTATCCCTTTGGTCATAACCCATGTAAGACAAATACGAAATGAAGCAGTCACACCTGAATCACGCAAGAAACCAGGTTTGACCTCTGCATCTCTGGAATTCCATCTGCGGGCATCTCGTTATTAAAATATTCCTCTGTGTAGAGTCTGTTGATGACAAAAGGGGAAAAAGGCCATCTTACAGTAAATTGTTAGTTTCAAATTTCATTGCTCGTCTTATGATTGGCGAACACCGCTAAGAGAATTAAGGCATAAACAACACAATCTCCACGAGACATGCTATAAGGCAAAAAAGAATGAAGGCATTGGTGATCTTTGACTTTTCAAAAAGTATTACCAAGCAAAATTAGTAGACAAAAAACACATCATGTTCGATTCGCACACCTGTAGCACTTTCCTGGACGAACACGCCCAGCTCTACCAGCCCTTTGTCGTGCAGATGCCTTAGAAATTGGTGCCACGATCAAATTTTCAATATCAGTTAACTGTTGACAAGTGGAGAATATCGAAGTCAAAATCATAAGCATGTAGGTGTGATTTTCAGAAGGATCACTGAAGCAGCATGGGAAAAATACGACGGGGTTAAGAACAAGAAAAAGTTGAAGCAAGGGGAGGATGAGGAAAGGAAATAAATTATTACTGGATTGTAGAAGGGTTGCTTAGAGAAACCACAGTCAATAACGTAGACAGTTCCCTGACATAAGAATAAGGACAAAAGAAAAAGTCAATTCCCGAATCATCTGCCAAACTAATTAACAACAAGAAGATTCTGTTCAATTTAAAAATTTTACCTCCAACGTCAAAGAAGTCTCTGCAATATTTGTTGATATTATAACTTTTCTTTTGCCACGAGGTGTAGGAGAAAACACAAGATCCTAAACATGTAACAAAAAGAACAACTATTCAATTTCGAAATTGTGAGAAAAATACGTGAATGTTTTGCTTTTCAACAATAAACTAAAATTAATAACCTGATCGGCACGTGGCAGCCCAGAGTATAGGGGCACAACGATCAATTCTGCAGGTGAAAAGCAACAGCGACAATTATCAGAATGAGAACTGCAGAGTAAACAAGTTTGAATCTATAAAGCACCTTGCTTTCTGGTATGAGAATCTTCAGTAAGCAACCGAATTGCAGCATCAATATCATCTTGGCCAGTAAGAAACACCAGAATATCTCCCATAGGCTCCTGGAAAGTGATAAGATAAAAACGAACAATCAATTTATTGTGGATTCAAAAATCGAAACAAAAAAAAGAACTAAAGAGAATAATATGAATGGAAAATGACTTCTAAGTGGAGTAAATGTGACATACAAACATGTGTGCTAAGGATTTCAATTGAATGATAAATCCTTATTAAACACTTTAGCATACCTCGTCGTGAATAAGAGATACAGCTGATACTGCAGCTCGGATATAATCTGATACAGGTTCCTCAGCATAAAATATCTGCACGTTGTAAGCTCGGCCCTACGAATTAAAAACGTATTATTCAGTCGGTCTTAATGAAACTATATCTGGCAACCAATTAAAGTATGTACACATGTAAATGCACTACTGTTATGTACCTCAACTGAGAGAATAGCAGGAACTTTCCTCGGCATAGATTTCTCATCATCACTTCCTTGTCGCCTTCGGCTTTTCATCAAATAATTTTTTGAAGAAAAAAAGAAAAAGCAAATGATCTTGAATGTTAGCAATAAAAAGACAATAAAGTTCACAATTTCAGAATAAATGAAACTTAGTGTGCAAGTTCTTTTGAATGAATCATGTTGCCAACCAAAATCTAAAAATTTAAAAATGGATATTTCACAAACATGAGAACCTGGCTACTATAATGCAAGTAGAGACGACGAACCTGGCATTGAAAAAAGAAGCCATTGCTTTTGCTTCGATTGTAGCGGATGATATGACAAGGCGAAGTTCGGGACGGCGCTTTTGAATCTGATAAGCAGTAACAAGTCCATAACATCTTCAGACAATGACAGAAACATACAGCAATATTATGAACAAAGACAGCAATCACTAGCCCTATAAATTCTATGCCAGGATGCACCTTTTTCAGAAGGCCAAGCAAAATATCGGTTGAAAGTGAACGTTCGTGAGCTTCATCTACCATGATTACACTGTAAGGACAGACCAGAAATTTTCAGTCAGGAGAATAGAATGCAGTGAACGAGTGAAAGCATTATAATTCACTCATTGTGCATATCAACGGGAGCCTTATCGCCTAGCTAAAAATCGATTTAAACGACCAGTCCAAGAGCCTCTATGAACAAACTTGGCCAACTAACAAAATATGGCTCATCCTTAAGTGCTATTGTAACTGGTCAGCTTCAATTCGCAACACATTGATTAAATTTCACAAAAGTATTTGATATAACTTCGCACTCCCTATTCCCAGTTCAATACAATGATTACGAAGTACTTGGATTTAAAATAATTGAATGCAGAATCATTAAAGAAGCATAAACCAACCTATATTTGCTCAACAGGGGATCTTCCATCATTTCTCTCAGCAACACTCCATCAGTAAGAAATTTGATCCGTGTTAGCTCCTGCAACAAAAAAAAAGCAGAATAATATATATTACAAGATCATTAATACACAAAAAGGATCACTTGCATTGCGAACATAACACAGAAAGAAAGCACAACTACTCACCTTGTCCGAGACATCTTCAAACCGGATTGTGTAACCAACTTCTTCACCTAGTTTAACGCCCGTCTCTTCGGCTACCCTCGCTGCAACAGACTAAACAAAAGTATAAGTAAAAACCGAAGGTTCAAGTTAACAGTTTCTACTTAGATGTATGAGCGCATAAAAAATGCAAGTTAATAAACTGTAATCAGCAGCATTCTCAAAACCTGTTGAAAGAGTGACGAGTCCCAAATTATAGGCATTTTTATGCCATTCTATTCAAAACTTTTCTGTGATATCAGATGATGAGGAACAGGACAAGATATGAACAGTAAGCACAGTGATCTTATGAACGAGGTTTTACACTAATGAGCGAGGTTTTACCTGCACGGCCAACCGCCTAGGTTGTGTGCAGGCTATCATATATCCATCATTTGCCCATCCCCCTTCTTTCAAATACTGCAAATCAAGCAAGTTTCATTGGAAGAAAACATCAAATAATAGGATGAACGTAAATAAACAATTAGATCAATATTAAAAAAGCAAGGGCAATCCATGATCGATTACACATTCAAGAACTAATGCATTCCCCGGAAATATGATAACTATTAGAACAACTCAAAGAAGCATAGTATGTTAAAAAACATCTTCCCCAAAGAAAAATTGAGCAATATATGAAAAGGAAACCAATGAAAAACCCATGAATAATCAATATCCAGCAATATATAATACTTCAACAAGCAAAAAAAACGCAAGACCTGAGGAATCTGAGTGGTCTTTCCACTCCCAGTTTCTCCGACGATAATGGTCGTGGCGTGCGTCTCAACTAAGTACAGTATTGCCATTTTGCTCTTGTACGCGGGCAGCCTCTGCCTCTGCCTCTCAATGTTTCCATAGCCATACCTATCATTTTCATCACCAAATTCAATAAAAAGGGGCGCAATTAACGAACATTAGACTGATATGAAGAAAGATGATGTTTATGAGCTGTGTAAACCCGAAGAAGATGATGACGAAGCTGCGTAGAACAAAACTCCGCCTTCTTCATCTTCGACTAGCCGAGGTTTCTCTGCACCAGGTTTCCAAAACCTTGACATCTTCTACGAATTTCATTCAAATAGCGTTCAGTAAATTAGGAGCTCGCTAGCCCAAACTCGTTGGGTTATTTTAACAAAAGGATCGTTTCCTATTTTTATTAAACAAAAGGGAACGGACCGAAAGTTACTGAAATATCTCAACTCAACTTATGTAGCATTTATTCGAGTAATTAAAAAATTCGAATTAATTCGACTAATTTTTTTAATTCAAATTTATTCGAATTAATCAATTCAAGTAAAAAAAAAACTCGAATTGAAAAATATTAATTCGAATTTTTAATTCGAATTTTTTTTAGGGGCACTTAAAGATAAGGACCAAACATAGTTTGAAGTTAGGGTTAGGGACCCTGTTAGACGAAAATTAGTTTTAAGGACCTGTTTTTGAATTTTGCATAGAGTTAAGGTTGTGTGACGAAAATACCCCTGTAAAATATTAATGAGAAGTGGTATCGCCACTGTTGTGTTATCAAATCGCAGTATGTCGTTATTGCATAACAAGCGGTATTACCACGCACAAAAGTGTTACCGTATATCCAATAACTGGTATCAACACAATAAAATGTGGTTTTTTAAGCATATGTCATTAACATGCTTTCTTGACAACACTTCATACTTTCATGATAACACTACCTTATTTATGCGTAACACTTCATGCTTTCCCGATAACAATTCCTTGTTTCTTACTATTAACATGCGCGGTACCACTTCATTATTTCTGCATAACACTTCACGCTTTCCGACTAACACTTCGTGCTTCCCTGATAACACTTCCTTGTATTCATTTTTTTTGTAATAGAATGCAGTTAACCCAATGGAGTGTTATGCAGAACTCATGAAGTGTTACTCTATAGCTAATAAGTGGTTTTGTTCACACGTCATGGTTTCGGTGCCACTTCATGCTTTTCTGGTAACACTTCCTTATTTTTGGATAACATTTTCCCGTAATTCATGAAGTGTTACCGCTTCATGCTTTTCTGGTACCACTTTCTTATTTCTAGATAACACTTTCCTGTATTCCATGACGTGTTACCACTTCCTGCTTTTCTGGTACCACTTCCTTATTTCTTGATAACACTTTCCTGTAATTTTTCGTGTAATACATGAAGTGTTACCACTTCATGCTTTTCTGGTACCACTTTCTTATTTCTGGATAACACTTTCGTGTAATTCATGAAGTGTTACCCAGAATGCACGAAGTGGTACACGTCGCGTGTTTAAAAGACCTGATGGCAAATCTGTGTAATTTCCGCAACAGTCAGGGGCAAATGCGTCCTTTTTCACGCAGTTGGTCCTTAACTTCAAGTCCAAATGTGAAAATAGGTCCTTATCTCTAATGTAAAACTTATTGGGTCCTTAACCCTAACGAAAACATTCCAATTGGGCCCGAAACTTAGTTATCTCTTTTTTTACTCGAATAAGTGTTATTTTTCTATTCGAATTCACTCGAATAGTTCGAATAAAATATTCGAATAAATAGTTTTTTACTCGAAAACGTCGATTTCAAGCTCAAAAACACGAAAATTCACCCAGATTTGGGGTTAATACATGTAAGAATCACGAACCCATCGATTAAAATCTCATTTCGACATGAAATTTCAGTCGAGCGGATCAAAATGATAATCAAACACTTCGATTTTTTTTTAAAACACCCAATCCCTTTTTTTAATTAGAAAACCTAGAATCCTTTTTTTTTTTAATTTCACACAAAAGTAATCATATTTAACAAAAAAAAATCCCCCAAACTCAGCGCGAGTATGTTCTCCCAAAAACCATCCGCCGATTAACGGTGATCCGACTCGGAAGTTTGATCCTTTGACCCGGTTGATGGGTGAAAATGCGGGCCGCTTGAGCCGTAAATGGGCCTAACGTTGAACTAGAATTGTAAAAGAAATTGTAACTGAAAATGTGTTGGGGAATAAAATCGCTATTCCATATCCATATTCCGGCTGCGTTTGAGGCTTTTTTTAACAAAATAATTAAAAAATATATAAACCATTAACAAAATAATTATCAAATCAAAATCATTAATAAAATAGGGATTTTCGTACTTCGTTGTTACGAATTAGTAACTCGTAAAAACTGTAAACGAGTTACTAGTCCTCGGTGGCGAATGGGGAGAACGTGGCGTAAGTCGTAACTCGTACACAGTTTCTACGAGTTACTAATTCGTAACTTGTATGTCTGTACGAGTTAGACGTGAGAAAGGAGTTGAAAAAAAAAGGTAGTGTGAACAGATATGCTTAGTCCTCACACGGTTCACCGCCCGTTTCCCACCTCGAAACAATAAACTAATGTTAGCTCATCCGTATTACGATAACATCCATATGACTCTTTTTGGCTTAATTGAACGTCCTTTAATTCTTCTTTTTTTTTTTCTTTTATTTTGTAGAAAATTGACGATACATGATAATTCATAGGTTAGATCCGTAACAGTGTTAACAAGTGAAGACCTTGGCCTTTTTCGAATTAAACTTTGACAAAATGGCATGGGTAATGCTTGTTCAAGTGCTGGATTGCAGGGGAAAGTAGGTAATTGTATTAGAAGATAATATTATTAATTATTATTATTTGCATCTCGTCTCATCTCATCATCTTCTGGGTTTCTCAGCTAACTCATAAGTATAGCTTACGAGTTAGGCGTTTTAACTCGTATAAAGTATATACGAGTTACGCCACATCACTCCCTCACCAACGAGGATAAGTAACTCGTATGTACTTTATACGAGTTACGTAACTCGTATTACCTGCCTACGAAAATCTGTATTTTATTAATGGTTTTAATTTTATCATTATTTTGTTAATGATTTATTAATTATTTTATTAAAATTACCGCGTTTGGTTTCCCCTTTAATAAACTCAAGTAATTTACACTAGTACTATCGGCACACTCTATGTCTGTGCATAAAATATAATTATTTTAATTTTAGTTTGAAATTTATAATTTATGTTTAGTAGATGAGATATGATTTTTATATATATAAAAGGAAAATAATGATCAGGAGTATAAGTATAATAACTAAAAATGAGGTGTTAAATGTGATAATTATTTAATAATGATTAGGAGTATAAGTATAATAACTAAAAATGAGGTGTTAAATGTGATAATTATTTAATTAATGAAATTAGAAATATAGAGGTTAAATTGTAAATATTTTACAGACCAAATTAGCAGTTAATAGCCATCCATCACCCTAATATAGATAAGATGCCCTTATATAATGTTTCTTTGCTTATTTTTCAGCCCAATATTATTCAAAGCCCGAATTTAGACTAAAGGCCCGATGCCGATATAACTAAATTAGGCAATGATTATTAGATAACTTATCATGGACCTCAAATAATAATCTATAATTTCTTATCATGGGGGTATTATCACCAAACGTAGATATAAGTAGGGATGTCGTAATGGGCCTGGGGCCGGGCCGACTCATAGCCTGCCAAAACCCACCACTTGGCAGGCTAAAGAAATGAAGGTTTGCTCTGCCCTTCAGCGGGTAGCTGGCTTGGCAGGCTTGGCCCGACCATAAAAAAATAAAAAAAATAGAACAATATAAATACAAAGAAATATTCAAAAGTCAAAATTATCTCCAATTTAAACTTGATTAGACTAAAATCGTAGCTCAAAAAAAATATTAATTATTTACAACAAAATGACACTTTTTAATCACCGGCGGGCATGGCCACTGCCCGCCAAAGACTGCGGCTCGGGTGGGCATGTGTAACGACCTTCACTTTAAAATAGAAATGATGGCGGAGTTTTCCAAAACGAAAACCGCGGAAGACCCAATTAATAAAAATCTTTCTGCAAAATATAATATATTCGGCGGAATAAAAGTATTTTACACGCGCAAACGGTTCACATACGTCATATTTAACAGTCACACTCAAATAGAATTTATTGATACACAAAACACACTGAAACATCTCCACAGGTCGCATCCATGTACCGCCTTGCCCTTAAAAGACCACGGAGCACCGCCACCAGCCTCGTTAATTTTTATGTGGTTCCACGTCAGGTTCGTCAGTACCTACAACACGTAAACTGAGCTTCTTGCCCAATAGATGAAATAATGCATGACGTGCACCCAAACCCAAACCCCGTATCTCACATATAAGGCACGCTCTTTCTTTTCTCACGCAAATCTCTCATTTCACACATTAGGGCCCTAGGTTAGACTTGACACCTCGCATGCCATTCACAATAACGGTAGCCTACTCTGGAAGTTCACGCCAGGTCGCTTCTTCCATATAATATATAAGACGGTCGCACCTCGGGAAGTTCACGCCCGGGTAGACCAAGCATTCGCATCTGTCTAGTTGACAAAATGCTCACACCCGTCGGCCATCAGGTGTCATATTGAGTATTAACATTGACTCTTCAACGAGTCACCAATCACAAAATCATCATCTACCCCACTTATCAAAGTGTTGCAGTCTCCAATACGGTACACACAATATCAGTTCATCACCGATCCACACGGTCTAAACTTTCCTTGTTCTAGTATGAATGCACATGACAGACAAATGTATGATATATGTAATTTATTTAAATCACATAAAAATATTCACATAATTCACGTAACACGCAAACATGAAAACACATAAAAACACATATTGTTTACGTGTCGTAGGTGAATATTTCACCTACCTGTCGTCCTTAATTTCGCAATCGTAAATCCCTACTGTTTTAGACCTCTGTAAACAGATAATTATAAATATCAGTATATGCATAAGTTTTAGACTAAGAGCATGGAATGATTGTATTTCGAAGGTCATACACGTTTCTAAAATATAAGTTTCCTATATCACTTGGTTCAAACTTTTGATTTGTCTCAAAATTCTCATATAATTCGAAAATGACTTTGCTCCTAAAATAATAGTTTCGAAGGTTAGCATAATTTGAATTATAATTTCAAAACCTAAGTTTCGAAACTTAGTTAGCTTAAATGACATTAATTATTTCAACCCTAGTTATTTATTTGCTAAATTTTCTTAGGTCTCCAAAAAAATAATCAACCCGAAAAACACCCAAACTCCTAAATTTTCTATATCGAGAACTTTAATCTTAACGAAACATGAAGTATATAATATTCTTAAATTGCTAAAGTCTACCCCTTAATAATTCTGTGTCAACAATAATAATAATAAACCATATGTCGAATTCATCCTATCTCCAAGAACGGTCGCTTACTTAATAATAGATCAAAACTCAAAAATCACTCTACTCATCTCTACACATTTCATAATACTTCTAGAACCAAGAATTTTTTTATATAAATACTAACACATACGTGACAGTTATTTCGACAATCTAAATTGTAAGCCTAGTTTACTAAGAAGTTCAATACTACCCAATTATTCTTATCAACAAAGTATCAAAACTTCTAAATATCACATATTCTAACTTAATACCAATATCCATATAATTAAGCACATCAACACTCCCAAAATCTGAGAAAACCCTAACCCGTAGATTACGAGAATCTTATATTTATCCACATTAAGCACGTAATGAATGTCACGAAAACCTCATAAACACTTCAAAATCTCCTATGTTATTCCTTAATCACGTGACAGCATATTACCAAAAAAATAAATTAAGTATACTAAGCATAATAGAATTCATATACCTTACTTCAAAATGAGGTTTTCTAATTTGCTTCTGGTTGGATATTGTGTTTTGCTAAGATCTTCACTCTCGTTTTTCCTCTCTTCTTCACTTTCTTATAATCTTCGTTGTAATGAGGTTTGGTTTACGAAATAAGATATATATTAAAGTCTTGGAAACTAGTGAATGATTGAACAAAGTGATGATAACGATTTTCCCTTTGGCCTAATGCATTATTTCGTTATTGAAGTAACTTTCCATCCTTGGACCAACTTTCGAAACTTTGCAATGAATTATTTTTCCTTTGCAATGAATTTTATTTTTTAAGTCACTTTCGTATTTCTCTTTTGCTTAATGTACATGATATATTAGATATACATGATCATGATGTTTATAATTATGTTATTAGACATGATGGTAAAGGACTCCCTTCCTAATTACCTCACTAGTTTATTATATTAGACCCTAATGCTTACCTCTTCTTACGTAAAACTCATATTTATTATTACTTGTTCTCCCTAATTAAGTGTGGCGACCCTCATTTTCTAATTACGGTTAATGGCGGATTTCCGCAACGTAAGTCGCGGAAGGCCCGTCTAATAAAATTTTTTTCTAAAAGATAATATAATTTAATAATATTATTTTACATAGTAGTATCTGAACAACAGGCGTAGCCCCAAAAATGTCAAAAGAACAAAAAACCCTATTATCGCTCCACAGGTCTTCATCCATGTACCGCCCTGCCCTCAAAAGTCCGTGGAGCACCGCCACCAGCCGCCTCAGTCCTGACGCGCGTCGGCGTCAGACTCAGTACCTACAACACGTAAACACTGAGCGACTTGCCCAGTAGGTGAATAAAAATGCATGTATGCACGTGAACGCTCATTCCCGATCCCAATATCTCACATGCAATGTTCACTTTTTCTTTTCTCTCAATCATGTCTAAAACCACACAACACAGGGCCCTAGGTCAGACTCGACACCTCGCGCGCCCATAATAATAATATACGGAAGCGTACACTAGCAGCGTTTTGACGATCACGCAACTGCCCTGCTAGGCCGCTCTTCCGTAAGCGGTAGCCTACGCCGACAGCGTTTTGACGATCACGCAACTGCCCTGTCAGGTCGCTCCCTCCGCTGAAAATATAATCACGACGGTTTTGCACCTCGTGACGTTCACGCCCGAGTAGACAGATCGATCACGCCTGTCTGCCGTCAGGTGTCATACGAGTACCAACCTCGACTCCTCAACGAGTCAACACAAAAATCACTAACATCTCATTTTACCCCGCTCAATAATATTTCAAATCAACCGTCTCAACACGGTGCAAATATCTCACCCCTGTGATATGATATGCATATGCTATGCTTATAAACGTCATAATATATGAAACGTGCGTAAAACACATAAATCACATAAATCCTCGAAGCATATAAAGGCACGTAATTCAAATAAGTGTTTACGCATTGTAGATGAATAATTCACCTACCTGTCCTCCCGATATTGCTAAATAAGAGGTCCGATGGAATCCCTATAGGTCGATGCTCTGAATAAATAAATATTATTATATCAGTATATTTGTTAAACTGTATAAGTTTTTCAAGCTCCCAAACCCTAATTTATAGAAAACCCTAAAATTTATGAAAACCTAAAAAAAATAATGATATTTCTAAAAATAAATAAACCCTAAAATATTGAAAACCCTAGATATAGCAAAAATTCTAAAATACCGAAACTTTATTAATTTAAACACAATGTCGAAATCTCACAAATGTCGACATCTTATCCCTCAAAATGTCGAGACATAAAAATGTCAAGATCTTATTATAGGTTATGAAAATGTCGAGACATCATTTCTTGAAAAAATCGAAACCATTGTAAAATGTCGAGATCTATTACTGCCAAAATGTCGAATGCAAATGTCGAGCTATTTGCTATTACTTCTCAAGACTTAATAACAGTCGAGACCTCCTAACTATAAATGTCGAGATATCTAATAAAATGTCGAGTTCTTTTATACAACAAATGTCGAGTTCCTTGTAAAAATAAAGACCGAGACTTAAAATGTCGAAATCCTTAAAAATGTCGAGACCCTAAACAATATAAATGTCGAAGAGGTTCATAGAAGATGTCGAGACCTTAACAAAATGTCGAGATCTCTTATAGTTAAGAAAGAACAAATATCGAAATCATTACTTCTTGAAAATATCGAAACCTTTGTAAAATGTCGAGACATCTAAAACAATATAAATGTCGAGATTCCAAACCACATTAATATCCTAAAAATATCGAGACCCTAAAGAAGTCGAGACCCCTTGAAATGTCGAGGCTTATAAAGGAAAAATGTCGAGATCCCTATGTGCTTATCGGCATTTTACTAAACAACTAATATCGAGACCTCATATCGACTTTATGTACATATACCTCGACATTTTATCAAATTCTTACTAATGTCGTGACCTATTTCCTAATATCAATACATCTCGAGATTTTAATTGTCATATCCCAACATCTATCTAAATTACCTATTGACATCAGAAGCATCTCGAGTTTTTCTCACTATATCTATCGACATTTTGAAGGTTAGTTGTCGAAATCTATAACCATTGCCGAGATCTTTCTAAAAGTCGGGATTTTCTCCAGAAACCCTAAAACCAGTATCATCTCAAACTCAGAAAATCTTATACTCTAAATCATTAGGTTTCTAACATAAAAATCTCTTAAAGACACCACAAAATTCAATATTCAATAAAACTTATACCATACAACTAATTGGTCGAACTTAAGTACGTAAGGTTTTCTAAGCACGGTATGATTTCGAATACCATCACTGTTAGGACTTAGGCATGAAATCATGTAGTGATCGATCTATATTTTATAAGAAACATACTAGGTACCCTGAAGTTAATATAATTTAACTATCATGAAATTAGGAATTATACCTTACTCCTCTTTAGGTCCTTTCGATTAGTTGGGTGAATGGAATAGCTCTGTGTTCTTCTCCTATTTTTCGTTGCTTTGCTAAATGGAATTTTTCATTTACTAAGTTAAGGATATATACTAACCTAAAAGCCTCGAGAATGATGTTGATTGGATAGCTTGGTAGATCAACGAACTTTTCCTTAGGATTAAGCAATCTTATAGTTATCTTGTACTTTTACTTTGGGCTTGTGGCTTTATAAAGAAATTTAAATTCTATTAAATACAGCCCAAGTTCAATATCTTAGCATATTAAATTTAATTTAGCTCTTAGGGTTAATTTTGAAATTTATTTAAATCATTGACATTTATTTTCTTGTTTCAAAATTTGAAGTTCTTATCAAGTTTCTTAATCCACAAAATTACACATTTTATATCAAAATCCCGTATTAATTTTACGGGTATTACATCCTCCCCCCCTTAAAAAAATTTCATCCCCGAAATTACGCCGACTGGAATAACTCGGGATAACGAACTCTCATATCATCCTCACGCTCCCAAGTGGCTTCCTCAACTGATTGATTCCGCCACAACACCTTAACTAACAGAATAGTTTTATTCCGGAGCTGTTTCATTTCGTACATCAAAATCTCTACAGGCTTCTCTTCGTAACTCAGGTCAGGCTTGAGTTGTTGATAAAGAAGCTCGTTCTGGATCACATGGCTTGGGTCCGCGACGTATTTTCGTAGTGTCGATACGTGAAATACGTCGTGAACTTGCGCTAGTGAAGCCGGCAATTCTAATTGGTACGCTACTTCGCCGATGCGTTTGATAATTCTAAACGGGCCTATGTATCTGGGGCTCAGCTTGCCCTTTCGTCCGAAGCGTTTTACTCCTTTCATCGGGGAAATTTTCAGAAACACTTGGTCACCTTCTGCAAATTCCAATGGTCGTCGTCGATGATCTGCGTAACTTTTCTGACGACTCTGTGCAGTTCTCATCCTTTCCCGAATTTTTGTCACAGCTTCTGTCATTTCTCGGATCATATCAGGTCCCAACAGTGTTCGTTCACCGATTTCGTCCCAATGGACTGGGGATCTGCACTTGCGCCCGTATAACGCCTCGTATGGTGCCATTCCGATTGTAGCGTGGAAACTGTTGTTGTATGAAAACTCTACGAGTGGCAAATACTTACTCCAGTTCCCTTTGAAATCGAGCACACATGCTCGCAGCATATCCTCAAGAGTCTGAATTGTTCGTTCAGACTGCCCATCGGTCTGGGGATGGTAAGCAGTACTGAACGAGAGCTTGGTACCCATGCTTTCTGCAGGCTCTGCCAAAAGTTCGACAAAAATCTCGAATCTCGATCCGAGATTATAGAAATTGGAATTCCATGGAGGCGGATAATTTCCTGAATATATAATTCAGCGTAGCGCTCCATGGAAAAAGTGGAATTGATTGGAAGGAAATGAGCCGATTTAGTTAGGCGATCTACAATCACCCAGATCGCATCGTGGCCTTTCGTTGTTTTGGGTAAACCAACGACGAAATCCATCGTGACATGATCCCACTTCCATTCCGGAATGGGTAGAGGCTGTAGGGTTCCACCGGATCGCTGGTGTTCCGCTTTAATTAATTGGCAGGTCATACATCGGTTCACGAACGCTGCGATATCTTTCTTCATTCCTGGCCACCAGTATGTTGCTCGCAAGACTTGATACATTTTCGTGGATCCTGGGTGTACCGAATATGTGGTCGCGTGTGCTTCCTTCATTATCGTTTGTCGTAACTCCTCATTGTTAGGTACATAAAGACGGTTCTTGTATAGCAAGGCTCCATCCTCTCGGATGTTAAAATCTTCGGGTAGTGCCTCCTTTAACTTTAGGTAGAGTTCGTCTTCTTCTTGCGTCTTCTTGATCTGTTCTAGCAGCGTGGGTTGGAGAGTTAGCGCTGCTAGTCTTGCCTCAACTTCGCCCAAATTAACTACCTCTATTCCAAGCTGATGTAATTCTGCATTCACCGCTTTTCGACTTAGCGCATCTGCGACTACGTTCGCCTTACCCGGATGATAGCTGATGACGCAATCGTAGTCCTTGACGAGCTCCAGCCATCTTCGCTGTCGCATATTCAGTTCCTTCTGAGTGAAGAAATACTTCAAACTTTTATGGTCTGTGAAGATCTCACATTTCTCTTCGTAGAGATAATGTCTCCAGATCTTCAGAGCGAAGACCACTTCTGCTAATTCGAGGTCATGGGTTGGGTAGTTCTTCTCGTATTCCTTTAGTTGTCGCGAAGCATAGGCAATCACTTTTCCGTTCTGCATCAGCACACATCCCAAGCCACTCTTCGAAGCATCGCTGTATACTGCAAATCCTCCGGTTCTCGATGGTATTGTCAATATCGGAGCAGAGGTAAGACGTTTCTTTAACTCTTGAAAACTCTGTTCGCATGCTTCGGTCCATTTGAACGGAACGTTCTTCCTCGTCAGATTGGTTAATGTAGAGGCAATACTGGAGAAGTCCGCTATAAACTTACGGTAGTATCCCGCAAGTCCTAGGAAACTTCGGACCTCAGTAGGAGTAGTAGGTCGTGGCCAATTATCTATAGCTTCGATCTTACTCGGGTCCACAGAGATTCCCTTCCCAGAAATTACGTGTCCCAAGAAGGCTACTTGCTCAAGCCAGAATTCACACTTCTTGAATTTGGCGTAGAGCTGTTTCTCTCGCAGGATTCCTAAGACGGTTCGTAGATGGCTTTCGTGTTCGTCTCTTGTCTTAGAATAGATCAAAATATCGTCGATAAAGACGATAACGAACCGATCGAGGTAGTTTTTGAAGACTCGATTCATCAAGTCCATAAAAGCAGCTGGGGCGTTTGTCAGTCCAAAAGGCATGACCAGAAACTCGTAATGGCCGTACCTCGTACTGAACGCAGTTTTAGGAACATCTACCTCCCTGATCTTCAACTGATGGTATCCCGAACGGAGGTCAATTTTCGAGAATACCGTAGCTCCTTGTAGTTGATCGAACAGATCATCGATCCTTGGCAAGGGATATTTGTTCTTGATCGTGATCTTATTCAACTCCCTGTAGTCGATGCACAGTCGCATCGACCCATCCTTCTTTCGCACAAAAAGAACGGGTGCGCCCCACGGCGAAAAACTCGACTGGATAAACCCCTTGGATAGTAGGTCCTCTAACTGTTCCTTCAATTCCTTTAACTCATTTGGTGCTAAACGGTAAGGGGCTTTAGAGATTGGGGCAGACCCCGGGATCAGATCTATCGTGAACTGTATTTCTCGATCAGGGGGTAACCCCGGGAGATCATCGGGAAATACATCGGCGTATTCGTTGACTACAGGTACGTCTTTTAGTTCCGGCTGAGGTAAGTCCTCTGCCTTCACTGCACACACAAGATAAGACTCACAACCCGACCTCAAAAGTCGTTGAGCCTTCAGAGCTGATATTCGTGGAATACTATTCTTATTCGCTTTACCCGAAAAAGTGAATGCTTCTTCTTCAGGCAGCTGGAATTTAACGACCTTCTTGTTGCAATCTATGATGGCTCCATATCTTGAAAGCCAATCCATTCCGAAGACGACATCGTAGTCGTTCATCGGGATTACAATCAGGTCGGCACTCAAGTTCCTACCCTCAATATTTACGACGCATCCTCGCAGTACTTGGTTGGTATGCGTCGGATCCCCATGAGGTAGAGTAACTACATAGTTGCATTCAGAGGAGGTAGGGGATATTCCTACCTTCGCCACGTACTTAGCCGACACAAATGAATGTGTGGCTCCAGAATCAATTAGCACAGAAGTGGGCACGTTATAGATAGTTAACGTACCCGTCACAACAGAAGGGTTCGCTTCGGCCTCCTCATTGGTAAGCGTGAAAACCCGTGCAGGAACTGGTGGAGGTCGAACCGGTGGTTGAGTCAGGTTCTGGGGCGAAGTCGTATTGCAATTCCTAGCATAATGCCCTATTCTTCCACATCTGAAACACTGCGGGTTTGGGTTGGGCCTGGGTTGATAACAGGCACCGAAGTGGTTAGGGCCACACTGTCTGCACTGAGGTGCTGAATTTGGGGGGTCTATTCGGTGTATTCATGGGTCCCTGGTTCAGCATTGGGCGCCAGTTTTGTTGGCCCTGTCGGTTCCCCTGATTTCCTTGGTTACCTTGACCTTTGTTGAAAAATTGGCGTTTACGATCACTTCCAGGTCCTTGCTAACTCTCCCTCCTCTTCTTCGCCTCCTGAGCTTCAGAAATCTGAGCCTCAGCTTGCTCAGCTATCATGGCCCTTTCTGCTACTTGGGTAAATCCATCTGTCGGGCCCCCGAGATACTTAAGTCGCGATAAAGCTCATGTTTGAGGCCCGTAATGAACCTCGTCACCTTGAGTAGATTTGTTGCCACCATGTGAGGACCGAAACGGGACAACTCCTCGAATCGACGGATATATTGAGTTACAGGCATTCCTCCTTGCCTGAGATTCATAAATTCTAGCATCCGTCGTTCCTGTTCATGGGCAGTAAAATATTTGCCGTGGAACAGTTCTCTAAATCGTTCCCACGACATATTCGTCGGATCTTCTAGGACTTTAACGGTATCCCACCAGAATCGGGCGTTTCCTCTGAGCATGGAAACGGCGCACAGGACCTTTTCATTCTCAGGCACACGACTATATATGAACATATCTTCTATAGTACGCAGCCAATCTTCCGCCACTACTGGGTCCGTAGCATCAGCAAAGGTTGGGGATCCATTTTCCGAAACCGTTCCCCTATAATTTCTACACGCGCTGGCTGTGGGGAAGGACGATGTTCAGACGAGCTATGATGATGGAGTAGCTCGTCGATTTGACTCGACTGGCGATTGATATGTTCCGACTGACGTTGAAGTAAATCGGTCAGTCGTAGAATAGTGGAGTCCCTTTCATTTGGAGGGGACTCCGGTTCGGCCCTACGGCTAGATTCAGCCACATGTTCACTGCGGGTTCTTGGCATTTTTCAACTATTATCTACAGTAATTCAAATAAAACATATATCAGATAACACATAATCACATAGTCAAGCATTTAACTTACAGGCCAGGCTGGTTCTCCAGGCTTTTGAGCAGCAGTACATGGACAGTCTGCAGAATCTAAAGCCTAAGCTCTGATACCACCTGTGGCGACCCTCATTTTCTAATTACGGTTAGTGGCGGATTTCCGCAACGTAAGTCGCGGAAGGCCCGTCTAATAAAATTTTTTTTCTAAAAGATAATATAATTAAATAAAATATTATTTTACATAGTAGTATCTGAACAACGGGCGTAGCCCCAAAATGTCAAAAGAACAAAAAACCATATCGCTCCACAGGTCTTCATCCATGTACCGCCCTGCCCTCAAAAGTCCGTGGAGCACCGCCACCAGCCGCCTCAGTCCTGACGCGCGACGGCGTCAGACTCAGTACCTACAACACGTAAACACTGAGCGACTTGCCCAGTAGGTGAATAAAAATGCATGTATGCACGTGGACGCTCATTCCCGATCCCAATATCTCACATGCAATGTTCACTTTTTCTTTTCTCTCAATCATGTCTAAAACCACACAACACAGGGCCCTAGGTCAGACTCGACACCTCGCGCGCCCATAATAATAATATACGGAAGCTTACACTAGCAGCGTTTTGACGATCACGCAACTGCCCTGCTAGGCCGCTCTTCCGTAAGCGGTAGCCTACGCCGACAGCGTTTTGACGATCACGCAACTGCCCTGTCAGGTCGCTCCCTCCGCTGAAAATATAATCACTACGGTTTTGCACCTCGGGACGTTCACGCCCGAGTAGACAGATCGATCACGCCTGTCTGCCGTCAGGTGTCATACGAGTACCAACCTCGACTCCTCAACGAGTCAACACAAAAATCACTAACATCTCATTTTACCCCGCTCAATAATATTTCGAATCAACCGTCTCAACACGGTGCAAATATCTCACCCCTGTGATATGATATGCATATGCTATGCTTATAAACGTCATAATATATGAAACGTGCGTAAAACACATAAATCACATAAATCCTCGAAGCATATAAAGGCACGTAATTCAAATAAGTGTTTACGCATTGTAGATGAATAATTCACCTACCTGTCCTCCCGATATTGCTAAATAAGAGGTCCGATGGAATCCCTATAGGTCGATCCTCTGCATAAATAAATATTATTATATCAGTATATTTGTTAAACTGTATAAGTTTTTCAAGCTCCCAAACCCTAATTTATAGAAAACCCTAAAATTTATGAAAACCTAAAAAAAATAATGATATTTCTAAAAATAAATAAAACCCTAAAATATTGAAAACCCTAGATATAGCGAAAATTCTAAAATACCGAAACTTTATTAATTAAAACACAATGTCGAAATCTCACAAATGTCGACATCTTATCCCTCAAAATGTCGAGACATAAAAATGTCAAGATCTTATTATAGGTTATTAAAATGTCGAGACATCATTTCTTGAAAAAAATCGAAACCATTGTAAAATGTCGAGATCTATTACTGCCAAAATGTCGAATGCAAATGTCGAGCTATTTGCTATTACTTCTCAAGACTTAATAACAGTCGAGACCTCCTAACTATAAATGTCGAGATATCTAATAAAATGTCGAGTTCTTTTATACAACAAATGTCGAGTTCCTTGTAAAAATAAAGACCGAGACTTGAAATGTCGAAATCCTTAAAAATGTCGAGACCCTAAACAATATAAATGTCGAAGAGGTTCATAGAAGATGTCGAGACCTTAACAAAATGTCGAGATCTCTTATAGTTAAGAAAGAACAAATATCGAAATCATTACTTCTTGAAAATATCGAAACCTTTGTAAAATGTCGAGACATCTAAAACAAATATAAATGTCGAGATTCCAAACCACATTAATATCCTAAAAATATCGAGACCCTAAAGAAGTCGAGACCCCTTGAAATGTCGAGGCTTATAAAGGAAAAATGTCGAGATCCCTATGTGCTTATCGACATTTTACTAAACAACTAATATCGAGACCTCATATCGACTTTATGTACATATACCTCGACATTTTATCAAATTCTTACTAATGTCGTGACCTATTTCCTAATATCAATACATCTCGAGATTTTAATTGTCATATCCCAACATCTATCTAAATTACCTATTGACATCAGAAGCATCTCGAGTTTTTCTCACTATATCTATCGACATTTTGAAGGTTAGTTGTCGAAATCTATAACCATTGCCGAGATCTTTCTAAAAGTCGGGATTTTCTCCAGAAACCCTAAAACCAGTATCATCTCAAACTCAGAAAAATCTTATACTCTAAATCATTAGGTTTCTAACATAAAAATCTCTTAAAGACACCACAAAATTCAATATTCAATAAAACTTATACCATACAACTAATTGGTCGAACTTAAGTACGTAAGGTTTTCTAAGCACGGTATGATTTCGAATACCATCACTGTTAGGACTTAGGCATGAAATCATGTAGTGATCGATCTATATTTTATAAGAAACATACTCGGTACCCTGAAGTTAATATAATTTAACTATCATCAAATTAGGAATTATACCTTACTCCTCTTTAGGTCCTTTCGATTAGTTGGGTGAATGGAATAGCTCTGTGTTCTTCTCCTATTTTTCGTTGCTTTGCTAAATGGAATTTTTCATTTACTAAGTTAAGGATATATACTAACCTAAAAGCCTCGAGAATGATGTTGATTGGATAGCTTGGTAGATCAACGAACTTTTCCTTAGGATTAAGCAATCTTATAGTTATCTTGTACTTTTACTTTGGGCTTGTGGCTTTATAAAGAAATTTAAATTCTATTAAATACAGCCCAAGTTCAATATCTTAGCATATTAAATTTTATTTAGCTCTTAGGGTTAATTTCGAAATTTATTTAAATCATTGAAATTTATTTTCTTGTTTCAAAATTTAAAGTTCTTATCAAGTTTTCTTAATCCACAAAATTACACATTTTATATCAAAATCCCGTATTAATTTTGCGGGTATTACATTAAGCAAATAAAATCGTCCCTTTCACCAAAATTAATTGTTTCTTAGTCAATCACAAATATTCAAGTATGTATCTATAATATATGCATAATAAATACCACACATAAACTTTCCACACAAAACATGTTGAATCCACAAAGCCTTCTACTTTTCTTACATTGAGCAAAAGGACTTATTGCTACTTAAATATTAACGTGCAATGTTTCCAAATTTGATAGTGACCTTTACCTAATATTAATCATAAGTATGTATTAATCCCATCTTATTTTCTTTCGTGTGGGTCTTTTATGAAATGACAATTGCTTATATAACTAATGTGAAGGTGACGTTTGTGATTAAAAATTAATTTCCTCCCATGCTGAGAAAACTAGGTCAGGTTCTTTTCTTAACTTTATGTGTCATATTATATTCCCTTGTCTATGTCCATTATATTAAATTCAACACATCCCTTCCTGTTTGATTAAGTAATAATACGTCCCCTATACATATTGATCTCCAATTACACATTTCTCTCTTAGCTAACCATGATTAATAATAATATATATGTATTTCATGATTTCCGTAATTTACAGTACTTCCCGTTTTAAATTTCACGGGTATTACAACATGCTTGATAAATTGCAGTTCGACTCCATTTTGGCAAGGCGAGGCGAGGCCGACTGGCCCAATTGACAATTCTACATATAAGACCGTGGGATTTATTAAAACCATAATTCATTTAGCTGTAAGTAGGGTTGTGCGTGGTGCGATTTTCTGCCAATTCCGCAGCAAACCACTATATGCGGTCTTTTGAAAAAAATTCTCAAACCGCGGTTTTGAAAAATAAAACCACATGTACGGTTTCGAGCGGTTTGGTGCGGCTGCGGTGCGGTTTTGCAGTTTTTAATTGAACAAAGAAATTATATTTTTATAGAATGAAAAAATAGTTTTTAAAAGCGATAGGTGCAGAAAAAAGGTGATGAGATATCTCCTAGCCTCAGAAACAAGACGCAAGTCGAGGTATTTGCCTCATATATCGAAGCGTCACCATTGTCCAAAAAAATTAGTGTCGTTATCTTATTTTATATTAGGCTTTACTTATATTAGGGGTTAATTTTTTTATTTTGACTATATTGGTTTAGCTTTGTTGTTCGATTGGAAGTTCAAAATATAAATAGCAGGTTAATTTGTTATTAAATGTTCGAGTCGTATCTATTTTAACTATACACGTTCGGCCGTTTGTTCTTACAGAAACATGTTTAACATGAATGAGTAATGATAATTTCATATATCAACAAAATTAACATATAAATAAAATACTTATTAGTAAAGAAAAATAATCTAAAAATACATTGCACATATGACTAGTGTACGATTACCATAAGAAATAGATATAATTAGTAAAAATAATTAGAAAACTAAAGTGCGGTTCGGTGCGGTGCGGTGCGGTTGTACTAAAAATTCACACCGCACCATTATTACGGTGCGGTTTTGTAAATAAAATTAAACCGCGTTTTTTGGAGGTTAATTGTATTATACGGTGCGATGCGGGCAGTTCGGCCGGTTTTTCTAAAACCATTGCACACCCCTAGCTGTAAGTTGCAAAATTTTACCAACTCGATGTGAAATTGAGTTTGATATTTGAACAGAATAGAAGAATTGTGTAGAGATCTCCACTTCAACGATTATCATTTCGTAACGTCATCTTCGCCAATAGGGCACGCGCCTAAACATCATTAATGTTAGACAGACTTTCAGTACAAGATACCAAACTGAATCGATCTGATCTCAAGCAATCAAGAAATACAATCTACACCATTTGAGCCAGAATTGCTACAAGGGTTGGGGAACATGACATTGCATTGACCTAGAGTCTTGCTTCGATGTTAGTTGTGGGAAAATAAAATTATCATTACTTTAAAACAAAAAGCACATTATATAAGCTCATGTGTACTTTACACTAATACACCGAACTCAGTTTAGAATATAAAGAGGTAGGAATTGCGACCACATCGAGGTGAATACCTAAACAATTGTTCTTTTACAAAATATTCACGTTTAATATTGTCACGTGTATTTTTAAGGGATATTTAGAGATAAATACACAATCGTATTTTAGTATTAAGATTGAATCCCTCCTTATTTGATTTTTATAAATGAATTCCTCAAAACTAGTTTTAACTCCGCAAATAGTAATTTAGACCAACTCCAACCATATCCCAAAACTCAAACCCAAACTCATTTAGAGCACCAAAAGTGGTACATTCTCTCCAACCGAACACCAAAATCCAAAATTTGAGGTAAATTCAATCCAACCAAACACCAAAATCCAAATGCCATTGGTACATTCTCTCTCCTCATTTGGGCCATCTTTTCGTTTGGAACCGTTACAATGCATCTTATGTTTATTAATTGCATGTAAGTCCTGTATTTTTCTTCTCTCTCATATCGATCGTATTACTGTGTGTTTTCGCAGGAAGCTAACGAAGGCAGAAATATAGAGCTTAGGACTGAACCCATAGCTATGAGCTTTAGGACATCATTGTGATGATGATAATAAGACATATCTCGACGATCTTCAGACAACATACTCCTCCTCGCAGCTACGAAGCTAGACATGGATGAAAGCTCTGGCGCAGCGAAAACCTTGGAAGCATCTTCTGCGTTCTTTCTTGATTTAGACCTCGATGTTGATCCTCGATTTGCCAAAGGCCCGAAAAGTGAAGAAGCCTTGCCTGGATATTTCGAGTGATACCTTCGTTACAATCTTCTTCCATGATTGTGATGGCCTCGGTGTTTCTGCTATCATGTATGCTAACTTTGTGATGCGTCTTGGCTGTTCAAACGTGCCAGGTTAAGTCATATGATTTTATTACACAATGGTGAGGGGTTGTTCTTACTTGTACGTAGGGTTGCAAATGAATCGAATTTTTTTGTTCGATTTGAAATTCGATTCGAAATTTAAGATTCGGATTCGAAATATTAGAATATCAAATCCGAATAAGAATATTTTTTTCGATTCGAATAATTTTCGAATAAGAATACAATATGACAATATTCGATTCGAATTTTTTTAGAATATTCGATTCGAATAATATAATATATATTATATAATACATACTATAAATACTTGTAGTTAAACTAACATATTAATATCACTTAAAGAGACATTATCACTTGATAGATCATTATTACAAGATCACATATCATTATTTTTTCCTTTACTACGCCGCAAATCATATATTTCATTATAATTAATCAACTTCTTGTTATTCTACAGATAGAAGAAGAATCGGTTGATGTGGTATTGCATGGGGATGATCACAGTAAGCTAAGAAAAATAATTATTTTTGGAATTTATCGATGGAAGATTTTTTTGTGCTTTAGGTATTGGATAACCTAATGATATGTTTCAGTATGTTTTCTTTTATGGCGTAACCGCATTTTTTCTCCACTACGTATTTTTTTTACGTTATTTGTTTTCTTAAAACAGGTTTTCTGAAGAAAAAAAATATTCGTATCCGAATATTCGAATATTCGTAAATATATTCGAATATATTATCAAATAGAATATGAATCAATTTTAATATTCGAATAATAAAAGAATAAGAATATGAATATTCGGAAAATAAAAGAATACAAATAGAATATGGTGGTATTCGACTCGATTCGATTCGTTTGCAACCCTACTTGTACGCATACTGCTAGAGGAAATGACTCAATGAGCGCAGTTTAGGCAGATGCATTCATTGGGCATGGTTGCAGTCCACTTAATGTCGAATTCTTCCAGATTTCATTTGATTGTCATCCGTCTAAGTATATTTATTGCTCATGGAGTTTAAATTCCGAGATCAAACCCAACGAGAACGCAATATCAGTAAGTGAAACTGGCAGCACATAAATAATGAAAATAAAACTCGTCATAGTTGTCTTGTTTTCAATTAAACATTTTTTCGATGCTTTTATATGTATAAATTATTATTGTTGCCGTGTTTTTAATAAACATTAATCGATGTTTTTTATATGTAAAAATTATATTTTATTATTATTATTATTACTATTATATTATTATTAATTTTTTGTGATTAAATCTAAAACAATATTTGTAGTCTAATTTGTAAAGTTGTAAAATATGTAGATAGTATTGAAATTTGTAAAAGTTGGTGTAAAAGTCAATATTACAAAATAATCTTTTGAGTTTGAGAATGAGTTGGTTGGAGAAGAATTACTGCATTTTGAGTTTGGGAATGGATTTGAGTTTAAGTATGTGTTTCTCGGTTGGAGATGATCTTATGCTCCAATGGTATTGTAAAATGAAATCCAAAAAGGGGTTGTGGAAATCTTATTTATTTCAACGCATTTCTGCATTTTACTGTTAATATACCAAATGTTTGGTAAAATTATATGTTGACCCAAAATAATTGTATTTAAGTCCTATTTGGTAAGCTTCATTTTCGGCCAAAATGTTCAAAGTGTTATTATTATGGTTTGTTTTTATGACTATTATTATCATTATTGTTATTGTTATTATTATTGTTTTTATTGTCATTATTATTGATATGGTTGTTTTTATTAATGTTATTATTATTATTATTATTACTCTTATCATTATTATACTACCATTATTAATCATCATTATTAAATTTATTTGATTTTAATTATGAGTTGTACAATAACACGATTATAAAACTTAAAAATCATGTCACTGAGAGAAAACGATAAATAACATACTAGTACAAAAATAACAATATATTACATGCCGTAGAAAATAACAAACACACAGAAAATAATAAACAATACATAATTATGAAACGACAACATATATTCAATAGTCATGCAGACCAACATCACTTCCTCCAATATTATTGAAAATATGGCCAAATGCATCGGCTTGGGATCATTTATGGAGCTGATAGCTTGGAAATTTTTTTTTTTTCATCCCTCATTTATTTTAGGGCGTGTGACCGGTTTTGCATTTCTAGTTAGTGTTGCAATTGTTCGTTTGTTTTTTTCAACTCATCAAGGAGTTTATTGTTTGCTTCCTGCATATTGTTAATGATTGATGATGTATCATCATTTATCTTTCTTTTTAGTTTGGCTTTCTCACCCCAATAGGTCTTTCCGAAGGAGAACACCAACAAACTTTTTTGAGTCGTCTAAGTTTAGAGAAAATGAAGAAATACCAGGAGTCTCAGAAGAGGGATAATGGACGGGTTGTTTTTTTTTCTCCTCGTAGCTAGCACCATCTTTAAATTTTCCAAACCCTTTATCCAAAACATGATCGTATTTCCATCCTTATTTGATTTTAGGATCTTGTGCGAACAACAGTTTTGTTCGACACATCTACAGATTGTTTAAAATAATTACTCATAGTTAATAAGAATAATAACTTAGAATTCAATAAAATTTTAATAATCACTATATCTTCATTCGAAGCACCACTTTGATGCATCTCATCTACGGCTTTTATGCATGCATAGAATCTCTTGGCAGCTTTGATTGATCATATGTGGGAGGAGTATAGAGATGATCACATTGCACTTCATAATGCATTGATTGATCATTTTCGGGAGGAGTTTACAAATGGCGAGACTTGAAAATCTATCTCTTTGTTACGTGTACGATTTTACTTATTTGCGTGTACTTTTGTAGAATATTTATTTTTCACCTTTACCTTTTATCTATTTATAAAAAAATATGCATTTTTTTCCAATCGAATTAAAATAATAGTGTGGTCTAATATGTAATATGACAAAATATGTGATAAATATAGAAAGTAGTAAAAGATCATGGGAAAGAGGATATTCTAAGAATGATCCTTTGAGTTTGAGAATGAGTTTAATTGTTGGAATAGAATTACTGTTTGACGTGCGTTTACTGCAAAATGAATTTTTCGGTTGGAGGTCACCTTACTTTAATGTCATTTTCCACCAAATCACAAAATCATTATCATTCACGTTGTTTTTATGATACAAGCAAACAAACATGTCTAATTTATTTTTTGTTTGGTGCAAATCGAAATGACACCCATATCATATATTTTTCGGTATTCATAAGAATTATAGCTTTTTTGAAAATTCTGCAATACGTTATACAATGCACTTAGAATCAAAGGTCAAACAACATATAAACAAAAGTACTCCTCACTTGAAAATCCTAAAAGCAATATGCAAAACCTTTTTCGAAAATCATGCTTGCGAACTGAAAAATACATTTTCATTTATAAATTTCTAAATCTCAACATACTACTTTTTCAAGAATATGATGATCTTCATCAAAAGTTTATATACTCGAAAACCTTCTTTCGAAATATACCTTTCGAAACTTAAAACTTATTTCAGCAAACAGGAGTTTTAACATATACAAAGTTCTTGCTAAACACTAAAACATCCTAAATCATATATCAAACGTAAAAATCATAATATGACTTCCATACCTTTCGTAAATCTCAACCTTGCTCACTATTCGAATTTCTCCTTCTCACTCTACTTCTTACTTAGGTCATTTTCGGTTTTTATGAAATAAAATGACAAGGAGGTGACTAATGCTTATCTTAACCTAAGTAATACATTATTTTATTATTTTCCTTACTCGCTAGATTTTCGAAACAATATTGTTACAAAAGCCCTAAGTTTCGAAAATCACTCACTCGCATATTCCATATTTTCGCAACCTCGCCTTTTGAAAACCATTCTTACGAAAATCTTTCCTTGCCAAAGTTCACTCTTTCAAAAATCTTCCTATCCGCATCATTATTCTGCGTAGTCTAAACTTCTTCTAAGTCCCAAATCTAACTTCCTAATTTTCCAGGCATTTAATTCAATTCTCGGGTAATTAAGTACCGAGAATTTTATTTCTACTAATCTTACTATTTAACTAAAGTATCCAGTATTAAATTTGACGGGTATTACAGTATTGCGTAGCACAAATAGCGCAACATCTTGCGTGAGTATTTTGATCATGACATTTATATGACAAACAAAACATATAATGTATAACAAACTGAAACTGACAAACAATTGAAGAAAAGAAATAATGATGAACTTTAATTTAGTTATATCCAAGCAACTCATGAGCTGTGTGTGTGTGTGCGCTTAATTTTATTATTTTTCAAAATGCATAAGTATTTTTTAAAATTTTTAATTATTTATCTCCTAAAAATCCATGGCCTAGAGAAAAATTTTGAAACTTCATTTTGAAACTTTCCAAAACCCTCATTTTGGGCAAACTTTTTCTTTTGTGTTGGTGATTATCAATGTATGATCAAAAACCTTGTTTACTTGCTCATGATCAATATCCTACCGTGATAAAACTTCCTATGAAAACCAACCATTTCAGTGAAAGTTTCGCTCCAATTTACATGTAGTTTATGCATAGATATCGGATTTTTGGTTCTAAAATCATACAATTTCATCAAACAAGTTAAACGGTAGTACATTTATCATCACTGACATAATTTACGAAGTTTGCCTTCAACTTTCCTTCAATTTTGCCAAAGATTGATTTCCACTAAAAGATACCTAAATAAAATTGTAGTTTAAAAATTAATGTGAATTTGTGGTACTGTGTTTATTATTTGTATATGTAATTTTGAATCATAAATTCGAATATTGTTTGAACTACTATATGTGGAAGTTCTTATATAAATAATAATATTTTTTATAATTTATAAGAGATAGAAAATGATTTAGAAAAGAAAATATAAAAAAATAAGAAAAATAACTTTCAAAACTAGATGCGGACTGGTTTAAATATCCGAATAAAGCAGATATCCAATCGGATATTCAATTAAAACGGATCAGATACGAATATGGTTTTTCGATATCCGAAAATCCGGATATCCGAATTATGGATATACGAAATCCGGATAATGGCTTTTTGCTCACCCCTAATATTAAGTGCATTTATCATCACAACACCATAAAATGAGATTGTTCGCATCTCACCTTGGTTGCCTAGCTATATTAGTTTCCCCTTTTCTACATAAATCCTCCGTAATCGGGCAATAGATATGTGAAAACACGAAAAGCATATCTGTATCACCCTCCATGAACCAGAAAGAAGCTTAAATGGAAGCCATTTTTTCTCAATCATCGTGGCAGGAAGTGCCATTTCTCTATGCAGCTTATCCATTAATTATATATTCGACCGATAGCTATATTTGGATGAAGCAAGGTTCTGAAACCGGATTATCGAACCGGATCAGAAATTTTTAGTGGTTTAAGGTTTAGTAGATTAACTGGTATAAAGTCGGAGTCAAACCGGCGTAAAACCGGTATCTCTATATATAACAAAAATATGTTTTTTAAACGAATCACAAAAATACACATGTTTTTATGAACTTTTTCCAATTTAAAATTTTATAAAATTAAGTGGTAAAAATAAATAATAGTAAATTGTATTCGGGTTAAAAATTAATTAGAACATGGGATGTCAAATATGAAAATCTATACAATTGGGGTCAAAATTAAATAAAAGGAAATATTGGATTAATAAATTAATTATAAAACTAAAAATATGCATGTTTGTCTGAAATCAAACTCAGACCAAGTAAGAAATTCACATATCAGACCATTACCACTTGACCAAGCGTCGTTAACTCATCATTTTTGGTATAACTTAATAAATTGTTTATATGTATTCTTTTATTTTTAAATTAAAGCAGAGACCGGACCGGATGCAAAATGGATTTTCGGCCGGTCGCGATTTTTCGATCCGAAGGGCGGTCCGATCTGGTCTCCGAAACTTGGATGAAGTAGGTTTTAATATCTGACGGGCGTCGTGTGATTTATATACATTTATTTGTTCTCCATTTCATTATTTGTGAAAGACAATGGGCAATATTGCAATTTAGCACAAACGAAGTTTAAAGTAAAATTCAGCCTAGTGTCAGTACTTGTTCACAAAAATAAAATATATAGGGACTGATTACTAAGACCGAACTCTATTAAGGTATTTTTCTCTAAATAACTCTATAAAAACGTCACTTCAAATCTCAGAAATCAGAAATCAAATGGTACTCAAGAAACTAAACATGCGTCAAATTTCTTCTTGGCACGATCGGCTGCATCCGTCGCCGACGCTGCCTCCGCGGTCGCGGCCTCCGTGGCCTTCGACGCCGCTGACACTACATTTGTCGTGGCCGCGGCCGTATGTGGTGGCCAGCTCAAGAAGGATCTCGAAAAAGTTGGGGTTCTCTAAGCCCTCTGGCCTATCTTTTAGAGGGAAATTTAAAATAGTTTTTTCATTAAAATTTTCTCTCACGTACCCCTCCTTATCTGTCTTTCCCATCTTACTTCCACCTACCCCTTCCCCTCCCTCCCCCTTCCACCGCCTCCCTCCCCATCCCCCCTCCCCCATCTTCTTTCAATCTACCCCCTCCCCTCCTCCTCCCCTCCACCGCCGTCCTTCAACTTCTCCCCCCACCCTTCCCCATCTTCCTTCCACCTACCAGCCGGTGGTAGCTGATCCCGACGCTGTCCTTTGGGTTGGGCTGCTTTGCTAGGTTTTGGGATTTCATTAATTGAATCGGGGGTTTCACAGAGGATGGCATCGGCTATGTCATCTTGTGGATCATCGATGTTGTCTTCTTCGACGGTGGCAATGGCGATTAAGGAACAGCCGCCGGATCTAGAGGAGCTTCCCCAATCAGTCCCGGAGTTTGGCCGACTATTCGACGTCACGTCGTTCACATCGTTAATGGATCGGGTTCAGGGGGATTGACGACGGTGGATGGCGACGACCGTATGGCAATCGTAGTGGCGGCCACGACGTTGGGGATGTTCGATCGGGGCTGCATTTATAGCAGCGACGATTGGGCCGGGTTGGAAGGTGGCCGTGTCGGGGTTGTGTATTCCGCTAAGGTGTGGGATCACTGACCACGGCCGAGCATTCTATGGCGGTGCACGGATACTCTGCCTCCGCCATGACGATTGGCAGACATCCCTAATGGGCCGACCGAGGGACCTGCAAAGACAGCTAGGATGAGATTAGGGTTTCATAATGCGGGATCTTCCACTCTGCTGAATACGGCACCGATCTCAAACGTGGACAAGGACGACTTTGTGGAAGTCGAGGGTCTCAGTGATAAGGATGGCGATGAGGACGGGGCTGATATGATGATTCTGAACGATCGTCCCCTAGTGGTTGTTCATGTCGGTGACACGTCGATTGAACCGAGATGCGTTCCGCCAAGGTAGCCGGGACGACCATCGTTCGCAGCGGTGGTGAGCGGGGCAAGCTCGGAACACACTAAGACAACTCGTCTTGCTTATACATCGTCGTGTATTGTAGGTAAGGGATTCGATCGTTGGTCACATACCTTGGTGGGATATTTTATTGGTCGCAAAACTACTTCCCAATGGTGGATCGTTTTTCCGGACGGCGTGGGATGGGGTCGCTGAGATTAGAGCAATACAGAATGAGTTCTTCAACTTCCACTTCTAGTCGGCCTCAGCGATGGAAAAGGTGTTGAAAGGCAGGACGTGGCTCTACCAGGGCTAGCCCTTGTTTCTAGAAGAGCGGCGCTCAGGGACTGGCGAAAAAATATTATGAGGTGATTCCTACGTGGGTTAAGCTCGAGCACGTTTCAATGGAGTTCTGAACACCTAAAGGTTTAGGGATGCTAGCAAGTGCTGTAAGGCGCCCACTCTATTTGGACAGATTAACGGAGCGGGCGGAGCATATTTACTTGCGCGCGGGTGTGTGATGAAGGATCTAGCTGATCCGTATCGTGAATTTGAAAATTATGCTACCAACCAAGGATGGGACGGATGCAGGAACTGTAGACGTTCAAGCGGAATATGAATGGAAGCTTGCCAAGTGTGATGTGTGCCAAACGTTTTCACATAGTTCACAGGCGTGCCCGACTAAGCAACCGGTGGGGGTGCGGCCAAACACCACCCATCTAGGGAACACGCTTACAACGGCACACCGTGGGCCACCTCAGACGGGTATTTCTCAAGGAACAAGAACTAGGGGTTTACACAAGTGCAAGGACTTGGTAGGTAGTGCACGGGGAGGGGCATGCCGGCCACTTAAGAACTCGTTTGCGGCATTGGCAGATTTAGTGATGATGACAACTTATTAACTACGGGCCGTAAGAACGCAATCCATGCCGGGGTTTCCTTATGATCCCGTTCCCTAGTTGGAACATGAGGGGTCTCAACCATATAAAGCCGTGGGCGATCTGATTGTGAAGTTTGGAATTCAACTTGTTGGTCTACTAGGAGGGTTGCGGTCGATAATGTCGTTGGGGTTACACGGGTCACTCGGCCCTAGTGGTGATGGTTCTCGGACTATGTTCTGGGGCCAAGGAATTGCATTTTGATTGGATGGAACGCAAGTTATCTTACGGTGGATGTCGATGGCATCTCTTCACAGTCGGTGCATTGTAAGGTTGTGACGTTGGAGGATGGCCGCTAGGGTCCCGTTTGTGTATGGGTAGAATAGTGTTGTGGAGCGCATGGCTCTATGGCCTGAACTTACCACACAAGCGGGTTTGTATAATTCTCATGCATGGATAGTGTTAGGGGATTTCAACGCGGTACTTTTTTTTTTGAGAAAATTTCAACGCGGTACTGAATGTCATTGAAAGTCGCAGGGAAAACACCTAATGTTCGCGATTGTGCTTCTTTTGAAGCGTGCATGATTGAGGCGGATCTTGCTATGGTACCAATGACATGTGCTTCTTTACATGGTACAATCAGCAATCTCCACCTGCGGGCATCTGGAGGTAGCATGATCGGACGATGGTGAACCCAATGAAGTTTGCTACGTGGCCGAATGTGCGTTATTAAAGCGAGTTGCCGAGCACGTCGGACCATTCCCCTATCGTCTGTGATAGAGAGGAGGCAAGTAGGAAGGGGGGCTCTTTTCGTTTTGAGAATATCCTTACGAAGGATCCTTCTTTCCTCCATGTGGTAGAGAAAATATGGCGCATGCACGTCCAAGGCTTTCCTATGTACGTTATTTGCGAGTGGCTTAAGATACTGAACCATTATTTAAGCACATGTGGCAAGAGAGGGGGAACTTAACGCAGAACGTGGTGGAGGCGAAATGATTTCTCGACATTTTGCAGCAGCTACTCAGTAACTACCCCGACGTAGTGGGTTTGTTGCGGCTTGAGCATTTCTTTCGTGCCTTGTGTGCTTGCGCTGTGGCGATGGAGCATCAGCGCAAAGGGCCAAGCAGCGTTGGTTGAAGGATGGGTATAGCTGCTCCTTTTTCTTCTTTAAAAAGGTGGACATGCGACGGGCGAGGAATCGTATTTTTTACTTGGAGAGGGAAAATGGGGAGATTGCGCAAGGGCCGGACTCAGGTAAATGGAAAGCTTTTGTGGTTCTACTCGACGTTGCTGGGCACTTCGATGTGAACAACCGCCATTTCGGTGGAGGAGGTGAGACCTTTTGCGCAGAAGGTGGTGAGCCCTACTGATATGCAGCTGATGGTGCGCATGGTGGATTATGTGGAGGTCAAGGAAGCTCTATTTTCCATGTACGACGAAGCACCAGGGCCGGATCGCTACACAACGACTTTCTTCAAGGCTTCATGGACGATTGTGGGCACGGATATCATGACAGCGGTATGAGATTTTTCCCATACCGGTCACCTACATAAGGAACTCAACGCTATTTTCATTACGTTGATACCAAGACTGATTCGCCACGTCGACCTTCGGATTTTCGTCTTATTTCATGTTGCGATGTGTTGTATAACGTTATTTCCAAAGTCCTTGCTAATGGGTTGAAACGTGTGTTGCCGCACCTGGTTCACCCCACTTAGACGGCTTTCGTCCCACGGCGTCGCATTAAGGATAATATTCTATTGGCAGGTGAGGTGGTTAGTGTTGGATTTTTAGTGGACTAATGGACCATTTGGCCTAAAGTGGATAATAACCTATTTAATAAAGGTAGTCTCAGTTTTAATTAAATTGGGAAGTCATCGGATGTCGAAACGAGAGACTGTTGAAAGCTTACAAATCTACTTTTCACGGTGAATCTAACGAACATTAATACGCTCAAAACCGAGTTCGGGTGAATGAGAAATTAAGTTTTGAAGTTGGCCCAATAACCACTAAAATGGTTGATAGTGTATAATTGAGGGGATTAAGTATCCCACATTGGTTAAACACTAAGAAAATCTTCACTATAAATATAGAAACCCATGTGGGTTTAATCAAAAAGACTTGCCTACTGAATGGGCCTGAATGGGCTAGAAATGGGCTTAAATGGGCTTGAGAGAATTGGGTGAGTTTGGCCTAAATAATAGCTCGAGTGCGAGGAGGTGCCTCGCACCGAGCACCTGGCACCGAGGCTAAAGCGTGCCGTGCCGTGCCAAAGTGCGCAATGGGTGCTTTGAGGTGCACACTTTGCACTTCGCACGATGCATCGGAGCGAGGATGATTGATGAGCTCTTAAATTTATGCTCTGGCGGACGGTGTCGTTGCGGTCCTGGTGACATGGCAGCTTGGGGCGAAGATGAGGTGGCGCTGTGTAAGTGCCGATTGGGCAGCTCAGCTAAGGCGGCATAATCCATTGGATCAATGGGCCATAGTAGACTGTTGAACCAATCCGACCCAACCCTAGGAATCGTCGGTCGACCCAACCGAAACTATTGGTCGAGCCGCCGGTGGGAAAGGTTGGAGAATCGATCTGTTGGCTCGCGTATCGAGCCTGCGGTCGGTAAAACCGGGCCGTCTAATTAACTGAGAGTCCAGAATTTATGGAATATTGCTTTCTGATCCCTGGACTGAAAAGTCAAAATAACTGAAGCAGTCCAACAATTTAATGAATTTGCGACTAAGCCCATGCGAGGTGAAATCTATAAATTGACCCCATATGAATTGGAAAATTAATCCACTCTCACCCACGAAATTGCATATCACTCTCCAAACTCCCCAATTTCCCGAAATAAGAAAAAATTCGATTTCCAGTACGATTTGCCGAAAAACTCGAATCGTTGTGCTGCGATTACGAACTACAAGTCGTTGTATATTGGGGACGATCGGTGCTAACCAAAAGCATTGTATATTGGGGCGATTTCGTCTTACGGATAGTGTGTCCAACACACGCCTCGACTGATTCTACGAGGTTCACCGTCATGGATAATCTCAACAAACTCATGCTCGAATTGTTCATCATGTGGTGCTTACTCGGACTCGCATTAGGAGTTTTCGTGTACTAGGTCCTCACACACTATACGCGTATCTAAAGATGACTACGTTCAAGACAACTACTACTACAAATCACTAATCCGAAGTTCTATCTGTCGCCGACCAGACTGCAGCCGAAGAAACAACAGGTAGTCGGTATGGCCGGGCTGACTTGCCTAGCAAGATGGCGACTAAGGTGGATCTGTCCAAGACTTAGGATAAAGTGGAATGGGATTTTGTTCTTGCTACGATGGTGGCGATGGTGTTTGATCGGCATTTGTTTGGTGGATTCGAAGCTGTTTGACTACACCTCTCTATTCACTTAATATTAATATTTACCACAGTGGATCAGAAATGCAGAGATTTTTTGTGGGGCAGAGGGATTGGAAGTAAGACCAAAGCTCTGGTTTCGTGGGATATTGTCTGCCAGGAAAAACAGTATGGGGGACTTAATATTAGAGACTGCGGGACATGGAATGCAGCAAGTATTGGTAGTCAGGTTTGGAACATCACGAGGAAAAAGGATAACATGTGGATCAAATGGCTTCATAGCATATATTTGAGAGGTACTGAATTCTGGGATTATCAACGCCAGGGAGACTGCAGCTGGCAATGGAAGCAACTAATCAAGGTAAGAGACATGTTGAGAGAGGGCTTCGACAGCGGTGTATGGAGAGATGCTTCAGATGGTTTCTATACTGTTACATCGGGGTATAATTGGCTAAAGGGAATCAGAATCAAATTTGAACCAGCTGCGGCTGTGTGGAATCGCTGGAATCTACCAAGGCACGCGTTTGTCCTATGGCTGATAATGCATAACAGATTGCTAACACGAGACTGGCTGAAAAAATGGGGAATGGATATCCCTGACCCTAGATGTACTCTATGTATGCAAGCAGAGGAAAGTATAGAACATTTGTTATTTTTATGCCAATACAGTAAGCATGTACTCCAGGAGGCTAGCAGCTGGATGAAATGCAGAATCCCAGAGACACGGGAGAGATGGAAGAAGAAGCTAGTGAAACTGAGTAAACAGAAGAGTCCTGCAGCCAAGATAAAGATTGCGGGACTTGCGGCTATAGCTTATGGATTATGGAAGGAACGAAATGCTAGGATACATAATGAAGGGGAGCATGAGGCAGGGGTGCTATTCCAAAAAATCAAGAGAGATTTTAAGATGCAAGCGAGGGAGATGAAGTTCAAGAAGCTTTCATATAGAGACAAGATATACATTCATAATCTGATCTTGTGTTAGGGAAAAGCAAAGATGTATCAATGTATGAACAATGAGGAAACCGTGGTAATGAAAATCTTTCTTACCAAAAAAAAAATGGTTGTGATGAGGGTTTGTTTGAAGGTCGGCAGAGGCTATAACTAGGTGACTCCATCTCCCTTTATCTCTTTACGCTTGTCATGCAAAATTTGCATTAAAGGTGTCATTCGTGGCATCGAAAAGGTGATATATCGTTTCCTTTGGGCGGGGACGTTGGCAAATGTGATATATGCCTTCCTGTCTCTGAAGGGGGCCTCGGGATCCGTTTGATGGTAGAGGTTAATCATTCACTTATACTAAGTCTCTAATGGAAGGTTATACAACGGGAGGAGTGTTCTGTTTGGGTATAGCTTTATGCAACGAGGCTGTGGTGTGAGTTGTTGTGGACGGTGGGGGAGGGGAAGTATCACATCATGGAGTTGGAAGCAGATTTTGAAGTTCAGGTCGAGGCTACTCCTGCTTGTGCAATTTCGCATAGGGAACGGTGATTCCCTACTTCTTTGATGTGATCCATGGCACAACAACCTGGTGCTTGAGGAGTGGCTCCAACGAGGGCCACGGGACATGGGGCTACCACGTGATACACGAACATGCCACAGCGAACATTGCGAACTTCAATGGAGTATATACAACTTTTGTCACTTCTTCAGCATGTGTTTCCACACGAGAGTGACGTTGTTCTTTGGGCGGGTTCCCCCAATGGGCTTTCTCGGTTCATGCGAAGTGGGAGGCTATTTGACCACGTCGACGTCGGGTGTTCTAGACGAACCTGTTTGGGGGCGCTAGCTATCCCCAACTCTAGTCTATCCTTTGGCTTGCGCTCCGTGACTGATTATCCACAAGAGACAAGTCATGGATTGCTTTGGTTGCAGGGTCGACTACATGTGTCTTCTGCGGGGAGAGGACATTAGAGACGATTTCGCACCTATTCTTCGAGTGTCCGTTTTCATCAGACTGACTGTGGGCCATTCATGGCCATATGGGATTGGGGTTGAGGCATCGTATGGGCTTCATCTACTTCATCAAGCGTATCAGTAGCTACTCGCCTCAACAATCTATCACATTTGAAGAGAGAGGAATCAGCGCTGGCGTGAGGGTGTGGTCAGCCACCTGAGATGATAGAGCGCGACGTATTATATAGTGTGGTGGGATGACTACAGACCTTGGACGATCGATGGAGCCTACAACTACGAGGGGTTCGTCGTTTGTGAAGGTTAGCTTGGATTTAGATATCAGCATCATCATTGTACTTTAGTCGTTTGTTTGGGCCTAAGTTGGTCCTTGGATGCACATCTACCGTGTGTGGTGGGCGATGCTTCTTTTGTACTTTCTTAAATTATATATAAAATAGTGACATTCCACACAAAAAAAAAGTCTTTATCTCTTTCGCAATGTACTCTATTGAGATTTTTTAAGATCAAGGTGGGAAAGATTCTAAAAAAAGAGGAAGACGAAGAGGGAGAGGCTAGCAGGGAAGAAGGCTATGATACAAATGATTGAACAAAAGCAAGAGGAAGACGAGGAAAAGGTACGCAAATTAAAAACCACAAAGAAGGTGAAGAGGAATGCTGCGACGACAAGGGGAAAGACAAACCTAGCATTATCCAAGAAAAAAAAGAAAAGGGTCTGCCGCTTCTTAATGAAGCTTGACCTCGAAGTTACAGAGCTATGAGGGCCGCGGTATATAGGGAAGCTTTAGTCTTTTATGTGCGTGTGTTGCGTTGGTTTCCCTCGAACATTGAACCAAATAAAAAATAAATGCTAAAGATTCTTTTACTTTTTGGCGCAATCTCTCTCTCCCGCCTTGTAATAAGTGTACGAACTCATTTATGAATGATAACCCTTAATCTCACTTACGTCGCATATGCTACGCCGTGGAATCAGAGGTTTGTCGTAGTGTCGGTAATTTTCTTCAAAGATTTTCCCGTGAACTTCATATGCTTCTATGCCTGTATTTACATCGAACTGTATTTACTTGATTCTATGAACCAGGCGAAACTTGTCTAAGTACCCTAATTCTCATTTTACATCGCCCTCCTTAAACATTTATAATTGATTTGTGGAATCCTTTTCATATACCTTCTCCTATCACTGCCCATTGTTCTAATGTGCATTTTATAGAGGCATGAAGCACAAGGAATAGAAATCATAGGTTTTACGGTTTTAAATGCATGAAAATTGCCATAGCTGATGGGTTTTTGCGGAGTAGAGAAAGCCTTAAAGCATTGTCTAGTTCTTGCTTGGGGGGTTTTAATGTAAGATCCCGTCCGAACATGAAGTGGTTTCTTACTTGGAATTTAGTCGAATTGTTGGTATGCGAGGTAGTATTTATTATCTTTTGAATATTTTTGGATAGAAGAGGTAAGAATAGAGAAGATTAGATGAAGAACATAGAGGAAGATCGAAGATGATAGCCGATCGAAGACTCGATCCAAGAAAAACGAAGGAAGATAAAGAGAGAGTAAACTAGAATTGAGATAATTGTTTTTGCTTAGTTCACAAATATATCGACTCCAGTATAAAGAGATTATAGAAACACATAATGGGCCAAGCCCAAATCGCATGAGCCCAAATGATAATAATGTCGGGTCCTGACATTACCCTCTCGTTGAAGACATCCTCGTCCTCGAGGATGAAAGAGTAAAGTCCCGACATGGTGACGATAATGTTCAACACCGGAAACATGGCCATCACTTGCTTCCTTTCGTTCACGCTTTCCATGATCGCAACAGAAAAGCGAAGCCTCAAGTACACTTATGCTTCCTAACATGAGTACAGATAGAATGAAATCATCATAAGCTGTCTGTGCATGATCCCTTTTCTTCTTTAAAGTATATGACCAACAGCTGTGCACCTTGGATAGTTTGGAGAAGCTCTGATTGGACACTTTCATCTACCATGGGTAGCCATTCAGCCAACCATATGAGAGCATTCACTCCAGCTTTCACGGACAAACAAACATGTTCTGAGGTATGTCTCGACGTGAAAAATGCATCACCATTCAACTGCAGCTGCTGCTAAACCACTAGTCATATGAGCAAGGAGGAGTACTTTTCGACAGCACAAACGTTGGTCTCAATGAAGTCTCGAATACTCCCACCAAAGAGCCATAGCCATTCCAATACCACTACCGCTGGAGTTCTTCCACGATCGAAGGGTAGATTTGTTCGTACAAATGCAGTGCTTTGCATCAGATTTCCCCCTCTCGTCTTCACTCTTCGACAACACGCCAGCACTCTCGATCGAATGGTATATTAGCCTTCATGCTTCCATCAACACAGTCAAGTCCTCGAACAGCTACAGCTGCACTGCCCCACATAATTCTACAGCCATCTCGTAAGCATCGTCGTTCCAAGCTCCAATTCATCCGCAGCCAACGTACGCCCACAGTCGAGCATTGCCGATTCCTCGTCTACCAACACCGATTCATCCAACATCAACACGCTCCAATAGCAATCGTTGCCTATTCAACCTCAATCATTGACGAGTGATCAACAACCACATTTTCAACACACTCATCAATCTAATCCAAGTCACCCTCTACTAATCTCGCCAAATCCACACCAGCTGACACCCAACATCAACGGATCTTCAAGCAGAATTTGTTCGCTCTCATCCGATGAATCACCAACAATTGACTTCGATATATTCTCCGTCAAAATCGGTTCAGTCTCACACGACAGCTCGTCCTCAACCAGCTCCATAGTATCAAATTTTGCCAGCACAGCTGTGGCAAATTTATCCCAATTCGGTAGCTCCTTATCTTCCCAATAGTCTTGAAAACGGTACCACACCTCGTCATCTCCTTCCAAATACAACAAGGCAACCTGAAACCTCTTATACATATCCAATGCGTTACAATTTGAAAATATTCGCTGCATTTTTTCAGCCAAAAGGTTCTAAACCGTCAAAGCGAGGGAATTCAAGCTTAGGTAAGGATCTAGGTTGTACAACTAGCGACTTAGTTTGGTTTCTTAGATTCGGATCGTTAGTTTCAAAATGAATATCCTAATCGATCCTGAATGTAGTGAAGGGTGGTAGAGATGTTACCCAGTGTGTTGGCGCAAGCTTCCTGCTGACGACGCAATTGCTCAAATGTCTCTTGCAGCTCCTTGAATAAAGTATTATCTGCCATAGGTGAAATCATAGGCCAACAATCATCTACTCTGATACCACTTTGTAAGATCCCGTCCGAATATGAAGTGGTTTCTTACTTGGAAAAGAACATAGAGGAAGATCGAAGAACATAGCCGATCTAAGACTCGATCCAAGAAGAACGAAGGAAGATAAAGGGATAGTAAATTAGAATTGAGATATTGCTTGGTTCACAAATACATCGCTGCTGCAGTATATAAAAAGATTATAAACACATAATATGGGCCAAGCCCAAATTACGTGAGCCCAAATGATAATAATGTCGGGTCTTGACATTTAACTCTTGCAGCAAAGGGGCTAATCTGCAGTTTGGTAATGAAAATGATGGGTTATAACTGCTGGCACACTTTTACTTCATTGAAAGCTCCTCTTCACTAAAGTTGAGAACATTTCGAGTAAGAAATAGATGTTCGAATCATGACGAAGGTCATCGATAACTATCGTATACTCAAGGAAGCCAACATTACATCATCATCAGCAAAACCACACCCATCTTACAAACTGTAACATTTGAAGAGCCATGTCCATAAGCGCAGTAGTCTCATGTCTGCCGAAAAGCGCTAATGAGGGGCGTCGCTGCCCTAAGGAGGTTGAAGTTCATAAGAGATCCCACGGCTAGCCCACCCTCACTAATCGAATCCATCCTCAAAGGAGCCGAAAAAGGCGAGGCTTTAAGTCCACGAAAGGCACTCAATTCACGAGGATCGTAAGATGATGTCTGAAACTGAAAAAACCCTATCGAAACAAGAAAGAAGAACCGATAGACTGTAGTAAGTGCGGCGATGAGAACCAAGTCCATAAAGGCGGGCAAGGAATTGACATAAATAGAGGAATAAGGCGTCGACAAGAAAGAAGCCTTTTCCAGCTGCCATAGATGCTCACTACCACACGGGCGTGTACGACGATTCGCATATAAGTGGCTCGCCCAAGAATGGTTGTGGTATGCCTTTGAATTGGGGAAAGTCGTTTCTTGATAAAGCGGGGAAGAAGAGTCTTTCTGAAGCAATTTCTAAGACAGTAACTAGAGTTCCAGCATAAAATGTCTCTAAATTGCTTAATTGCAAAAGTTATTGTTTGTATAAATATCACTTACTGATACTTTGTTCCTATAATATACCACACACCCCCGAAATTAGGGGACTGAAAATATAATTAACCCTGTCATTTATAATATATGAACATTGAGTATATTGAACACACTTAACGTGACTTACAGATGATATCAGTGACTAGGCATCCATTAGTGAATCTCCCAGTGGAAACATGGTTGGGAAATTCCTTACCATAAGGAGGAAAATCGCTTTTATAAAGGGTTTCAATGTAGATATTGTTGCCCGAATCAACTGTGGAATCTCCGAACACAAATGATGATGGAGAACAATTTGTAACATTGTTAGCTAATACTATTTGCTTTCTCTACCCCTCAGAGTCCAAGTTAAGATTATTGTTTCCATCGGCAAGAGCCATTATTATTGTTAGAACTGAAATTATGGAACTATATGGGTAAGAATGCGAGAGACAGGGCATACATGCCATTGAAATAAACCAAACTTATCTTATATCGAATAGATAATGTATATGGGAGGAGCTTCTACGTAGATCGTAGAATGATCGTTACATATATATATATATATATATATAATTATATGTGTGTGTGAGAGAGAGAGATAGGGAAGAACGGGGTCTTTTAAGACCCTTGATTAAGTCAACGTTAAGAAATAGCCTCGCTGACTTTTTTTTTTTTTTGCCAATGGCCTTCATTTTGATTAATTGTTAATCATCTTCTTTAAACCTCGTTAATATAACTAAAAGTAAAAGAAAAAGAAAAATACAAATACATACACTTATATATATCTATATAAAAGAAACGAAGCCACTCTTTGAACACACAGCATCACGTAATAAAGACTACAACCACCCAGATCGATCCTATTCTTTATTCTTCATCGCCTCTAAGAAAAAACAACTTCATTTTCATCAAAAAGTCGAGCTCAAGGTCCGCAAAAGAAGTCTTGAAAAATACACCGCTCTAACTCTCGAAATTACGATATTGTGTCAAAGAAATGATGTGTGGCCATGAGATGTCGAATTTCCAGTTGAAAGGACGAAAACCAACCAAAATTCCTATAATTTGTAGTAGCATAACACCATCGTTATTATTATTTTTCTTTTATCATGCACTCCGTGCAATTTTACCCTCTAATTGGGTGCCAAGTTTTAGAGAAAAAAATGGGGTATAATTCTAAGTTTCGACAATATGGGAGGTCATGGTAAATTTAGACGGAGCACAATGGAGTTTTACGGAATAAAAACAAATAACTGACAGTTAGACCAGGCAAATGGCGGGCCTAGGCTGGCTCCAGCCCGCCCACGATTATCTTTTATTATATATTTGTATATTATTCGTTAAATATATGTTAAATTAATTAGGGAATCTAATTAATACTTCATATAATATACATTAATTAATTACGCATTTATTAATACATAATTTTTACACATTTACACCTAATTATTAATAAATACCATAATTAATTAATATATTGAATAAATTAGTATTTTAAATTTAAAATAGAAATATTAAATTATTTCTTTAAAAGCGGCTCGCCCGGCCAAATTGACAGCTCTATTGACGGTAACGTGTATTGCCAACGACGTCATGGTATAGGGTACTTTATTGCAAACTTTTACTAATCCCAACCGACTTGAATTGGAATTGAGTTTGATAACGCAACAAACCTTCCTCAAATGTAAAACAACGGCCAACGGGTCTCTCATTCAACTTAATTAGAGTATGAGGGATTGCAATGGCATGATGTGGTCAGAATACCTTTGTTAATGTTGAGCATTCAACATTGGCAATGTTGGAGTAACATTCTAGTCAACATTTGTTGGCCGAGAATGTTTCCTTTCCCAGTTTTATCTTTCATGCCCAAAACTAATTTAATTAATGACGTGGCATTTTTCTAGTATTGTGCAGGACTTATTCAAGGAATGGAACGGATCAAACCGCGTGGAAGAAGTGTAGATGAGCTAGATCAAAAATCGGAAGAGAGCATGCTAAAAATAGAAAACTTGGAGAGCAACTGAAGACCGAGTGCTTGGAGCTGACCAAGTCGAGTCCCAACGGTCAATAACTGTCCAAAATCACTTAGTGAACGTTAGTGGACGTTGTGGGAGTTTGCCAAGTCGTTTAGTGAAGTCGCCCCTAAGTCGAAGACATATAAAAGGGACTTCACTTAACCGTCTGAAGACACGGATTTTACAACGAGCGAAAATCAGAGCATTTGAGCGAGTTCATTCTTTTAAGAGAGTTTTCTGTTTTAAGTCTAGCTTTTAAGGTCGAGAGATCCTTTAGTTTGCTGAATCATTTTTTGATTCGTAGGTTGTGCTAGACTTAGTTTTTGTTTTTGACTATCTTTGCTGATAGTTTGTAATCCATCTTTATAGTGGATTTTTGCCTCTTGAGGTGCGCAGCAAGTTATTTGACTTGCTGCATAAAATCGCTGCTCGTGTTCATTTCGTTTTACCACTAAGTACTTATCATTTCGCCGTGCGTTTTAAAAGTGAGATTGAGTGTTAGCTTAACATTCCGTCCAACATCAGTTTAGTATTTAGTATTTTTACATCCATTGTGTATGGGACCTCCTTCAAAGTGGTATCAGAGCGCTTGACATTACTAAGCGCTTAACATCCTCTACAATGGATATTACCAGTTCAAATAATATCGGCAAAGTCCCTGTTCTTGACGGCACCAACTACGCGTATTGGAAGGTCCGAGTTCGTCAGTGCATCAAGTCAATTGACGTCCGAGCATGGGAAGCAGTACGTCACGGGTATACCCCACCAAGGACAGAACCTGATGCAGATGGAGAGGTCGTCGACAAGCCGGTCGAACAATGGACGGTAGCCGAGCGAAGCTTAGCAGAGTTCAATGACAAGGCACTCAACGCCATCTTCTCTACGGTGGACATCTTTATGTTCAAGATCATCCAGAATTGTACAACGGCTAAGAATGCGTGGGATCTGCTCGAGAGGTACTGTGAAGGTGACACAACTGTGCGAGAAACCAAACTACGCCTCCTCCTAAGTCAATTCGAGAACATCAGAATGAAGGAAGACGAGGACATCACGACGTATTTTGGAAAGCTCTTGACAATTTCCAGCGAGTGTGCCAGCCTAGGAGATCCTTTGTCGAACAAGGTATTAAATTCTAAAGCTATTCGTACACTAACTGAAAAATTCAATGTGAAGGTATCTGTGATCGAGGAATCACACAACCTAGCCACCATGGACTTCAACGTCTTGATGAACATTTTGAGAATTATAAAACCAATCTCGAAGTCCAAAAGAGGGCCGGACGTGGTAAGAGTCTCGCATTGGTCACCCAGCCATCCAAGGATCTGATCGAGGTCGACCCCAGTAACGAAGAAGACATGGCCATGGTTGTAAAGAAATTCGCTAAGTATTTCAAGAAGAAGAATGTTGTGCAAAATGTTGGCCCAACATTCAGAAAAGGCCAAAATGCCAAGGCTGAACCATCTTCAGCTCCTCAGTTCCCTAAACGAAAACCTTTCGGGAGGCTAGACGGAAAGCCAAAGAAGAATATCAACTATGAGGCAACCAAATGTTATGAATACCAAGGTTGGGGCCATTTTGCCAATGAATGTGCAAACACAATTCGCAAGCGTAGTGGTAAGGTTATGTGGATCGACCTGTCAGACGATGAAGATGAAGATGAAGAGGAAGAGCCTAAGCAATCATCTGTAATCATCCAGTCGTTTTCTGACGACGAAGAAGATGAAGATCATCAAATTTGGTCTTACTGCGGTAACTGATGTTGAGCAAACATCTGACTCAACATCTGTAAAACATATTATTTTTTATTATGATGATTCAAACTGTCTTGATGGTCTTTTGAGTTGTGATGATACAGAACCTGAAATTTGAGAGTAGTGAAGAAGTCTTTAAGCTGTTGACCACGCAATACGAATTAGAAAAGGCGAATAACACACAACTCCGTGCCGCGGTGAAATTGTTGGCCGAGGAGAATGAGAAAAACGAAAAGGTCATTGAGGGTTTAATGGATGGCATGAACAAGATGGAAGCCGCTTTGACACGAAAGGACAGGGAGATCGACACGCTTCAAAAACGAGTCAATGAGGCTGACGAAACTTTTGCTAAGTGGAACATGAGTAAATCCATCCATGAAGAGGTATTGTCTCTTGGTATTTATGACAAACGAGGTCTAGGATATAACCGTCAGTCTGTGAGTGATAGTACGAAACTCTTGTCCCATGTGAAGCCTAAGATTGTTTTCCGTTAAAGCTCAATCCATGAATGACGAAGTTGTGAACCCTAAGAATAGTCCCAAGCATGTGACCCCAAAAAGTCATGATAAATCATTTATGTGTGAACATTGTAAGAAGCTAGGTTATATAAAGTCATACTGCTGGAAATTGAAGAGAGAGAGTTCTGCAAAGAAATCGATGTCGGCTGAGATGTTATCCAACATATCGGTCAACATTGAGAAATCAGTGTTGAAGGGTGTGTCTGGAGAGAGTTCAGCTGGCGCATCTTCGAAATCTAGTAAACAGAATGTGGTTAAATCATCTAAGAAAGCTTGGATCAGGAAATCAGGAAATAAATGCCTTGTTGTGTATACCTCTTTGCGAGCTAACGTTACAGGTTCATGGTACTTCGATAGCGGGTGTTCCCGACATATGACGGGTACCAAAGAGTATCTCAGTGATTACACGCCTTTAAGGAGTGGATCTGTGACGTTCGAAGGTGGTTCTAATGGTCGAATTCTCGGCAGAGGCAGATTGAATGTGCCTGACTTTCCCAAGCTTAGCAACGTACTTCATGTAGACGGGCTTGTTCAGCATAAGCCAGCTGTGCGATGATGACCTTGAGGTAAGGTTTAATAAGGAGTGTTGTGAAGTTTTTAAGCGAAATTCTGTTCTAGTGATGGCAGGTAAAAGATCTAGTGACAATTGCTATCTAGTTGGCAACAAACCTGGTGTGAAGGACGTGTGCCAACTTTCAAAAGCCGAGGACGATGTTGTGTTGTGGCATTTTAAATTAGGCCACGTCAACTATAGAACATTGGAGCAACTTATCAAACATGATGCAATCAGAGGCATTCCGAAACTTAAGGAGTTTGGTAAGGTTGTTTGTGAGTCGTGTTTGAAGGGTAAGCAAACACATGTTAGTCACAATGTTGACCAACAAGCTGCCCAACATTTTAAAACTGCTCACTGTTTTCAGTTAATTCACATGGATTTGATGGGTCCTATGGAAGTTGATAGCATAGGGGGTAGGAAATATGCTTATGTGCTCGTGGATGATTTTTCTAGATATGCATGGATTTTCTTTCTTAGGGAAAAATCAGAATCGATTGATTTCTTCAAAAATTTCTGTGCTATGATTCGAAACAATTTTAGTGCTTCTATTTTTCGTATTAGATATGAATCAGTTCTTTGATGAATTCTGTAATAAGAAAGGCATTGTGCATGAGTATTCATCTCCTAAGACGCCCCAACAAAATGGGGTTGCCGAAAGGAAGAATAGGACGTTACAAGAAATGGCACGTGTTATGTTACTTTCTAAAAATGTGTCTAAGCATTTTTGGGCTGAAGCTTTGCATACCGCATGTCACATTTCGAATCGTGTGTTCTTTAGGCATGGTACAAAGAAAACTCCGTATGAATTGTTGAATGGTACGAAGCCTACGGTTAAATACTTTCATGTCTTTGGATGTTTTTGCTACATGCTAAATGATCGTGAATATTTGACCAAGTTTGATTCGAAAAAGTGATAAATGCATCTTCCTAGGATACTCGTCTAACAGTCGTGCCTATCGTGTTTATAACTTGCATTTGAAATCTGTTCAAGAATCAGTGAACGTTGTGTTTGATGATGCTACTGATCTTAGCAACATGCCTCCTCAAGTTGATATTGCAGATGTTATACAAGCGGGTAAGGAATCAGAGGAGCCTGCGGATGACAATGTTGAGCCAACATTGGACTCAACATCTGAGCCAGAACGGAACGAAGCAGCTGGTCCCAGCGAAGTGCGACGTGATCCGCCAGCTAAGATTCAGAAAGATCATCCCACTGATCTTATAATTGGAGATGTGAACGAATGAAGGAAGACCAGAGACAAACCACGAAAGGATTATAAGTCTATGGTAAGAAACGCATGTATGAACTCGCTATATGCTGAGGTACGTTTTAACTGCTTTGTTTCTGAGATAGAACCCAAGAATGTTCTTGAAGCTCTCAAGGATAATTGTTGGATAAATGCGATGCAAGAGGAACTCTTACAGTTCGAGAAAAACCAAGTCTGGTCATTAGTTCCACGGCCGTAAGACACTAATGTCATAGGCACTAAGTGGATATTTAAGAATAAATCTGATGAACTTGGTAGGGTTGTTAGAAACAAGGCTCGTCTAGTAGCTCAGGGTTATACGCAAGTAGAAGGAATAGACTTTGATGAGACGTTTGCTCCCGTTGCTAGGTTAGAATCGATTAGGCTTTTGTTAGCTATTGCATGTTGGCTTAACATTACTTTACACCAAATGGATGTTAAGGGTGCTTTTTTAAATGGGTATATTGATAAGGAAATCTATGTCGAGCAGCCGAAAGGGTTCGAAGATCCCCATTATCCTAACCATGTTTTTAAGCTGCAGAAAGCATTTTACGGGTTGAAGCAAGCGCCTCGATCTTGGTATGCGAGGTTAGCAACATTTTTACTTGAGTTTGGTTTCACTCGAGGTGAGGCGGATCGCACTCTTTTTGTTAAGACGGTTGGATCTGATATTTTGATTGCTCAAGTATATGTTGATGACATTGTTTTTTGCTCAAGCTCACAAGTTTTAAGATATGTGAGTGGTTCGTGTAGTTTAGGGCTATGGTTCTCGAAAGATACTAACACGAATCTTGTAGGCTATAGCGATGCTGACTGGACCGGTGACGAGGATGACCGAAAGAGTACAAGTGGCGGCTGTTTCTTCCTAGGTAATAACTTGGTTGCATGGTACAGTAAGAAACAAAACTGTGTGTCTTTATCTACTGCTGAGTCGGAATATGTTGTGGGGGGTAGTTGTTGCACGCAATTATTGTGGTTGAATAGCATGTTATGTGACTATGGGTTAGAGTGCGAATCTGTGCTTATGTATTGTGATAACCTTAGTGCTATTAACATCTCTAGGAATCCCATCCAACATTCTCGTACAAAGCATATAGATATTAGGCATCATTTTCTGAGAGTGGTTGAAAAAGAGTTAGTCCGCATCGACCATATAGACACTAAGAATCAGTTAGCAGATATTTTTACGAAAGCATTGGATTCTGAAAGGTTCTCGGACCTGAAGAAATCCATAGGTTTGCACATGTTAGTTTAAATGTTGGTCCAACATTTGGATCAACATAGCATATGTCGAATTTGATAGTTGCAGCTCTAATATTTGGTTTGATATTCTGTTCCGTTTTCCTGTGAAATGACTTGATTCTTCTTGATTGGTCCCTAAATGAACCCGATCCCTCTTTTATAGGCTCTTGGTAACACGTCCCTAGGTACAGGGCATTCACTGTGACGATGTACTCTTTGCGACTAAAAACCAATCCTTTTTGTGATTAGCATCCTCATAAACTCTATGCGACAAAAAGCCGAACCTTGAGCCTGAGGGTATAAGGGCAGTGCATAAATTCGGTTGGATATGTGAGCTGAAAGGGTAGAAATAAAGGGAACTGATTTTGAGAAGGATTAAGCAGAAAAGTATAAGATTACGGAATTAGAATGTTAGGGCAACATGTGTGACTATCAGTTTGATATTGCTATATTCTGTGCTTTCGTCTTTATCTGTGTCTATTTTTAGTACTGTTTTTGTTAGTCTTTTGTGTCTATGTTTAGAAATCTCTCAGAATACATTAGAAAACTCAAAGAACAGCTTGTTACATTTGTCTCAAGTAGTCATCAACGTCGCTCAAACGGTTAGTATTTCTTGATTCTACCTTGACTTTTGACTTAGTTGTCTTTTGGTTGAATCATGATCTGAACTGCTCTTATTTATTCGCATGACTTAGGCTTCAAACTGCTTTTATATGCTCGCATGATGAATGAGTCTATTTACTATTTCATTCTTTGGGAGATCATGACTTAGCCTCGTTTTTTGCTCCGATGTGCTCACAAGTTTAATATACTATCTTTAGCTATCTGGGTTATTGATGGATATTGTGGAATTTTTTTTTCGAATTCATCAGTTAAATTACTTAAACTTTTAGATGTGCCTAACAGTTATTTCTTTTAAGTTCCATTTACTCCACTATCTGCTATTTTCATGAGTAGTGTATGTAACCGTTGAAGCTTGTTTATATACAGTGATTTGACTGATTGAGTTCTCTTATTCACAAACCCTAGCACCTAAATCGAGTTCCTCTCCCCAAAGTTTCACTCTGCTTCTCAGTGTTCTATGGCAAATCCCCTTTGATTTTTCATTCAAACTGCTCGATTTCTTGCTTTAGAAATGTCGAACTCACCCAGTCATGCAGATTCCCAAAATGTCAGTCCAACATCGAGCCAGACAGTGTACAATGTCGCCCCTATTCAGATGGTGCTGCCGCCGATTGACGAGTCGGACAACGTCCCGCTCAGTGTACTCTGCCAATCTGCTGTGGGACCACATCCCGTCCAAACAAGTGGGGTGGGAGGTGCGATTAATGTGCCAATTCCACCGTCGAACTCACCTCCGATTCCAACTCACGGCGTGTCTGCCACCAAACCCTCTGAGCCAACACCATCAAGGTCTTCAACTGCTCAAAAGCCAGTGGCGTAGAAGAAGAAGACCTCTAAGAAGCCGCGACCACACACAACTGCTCAGAGTGCTGGCCCAAAGACGCGCCAAAGCAACCGTCTCAGACAAGCTCGTGTATCTAAAGGGCCGAAATCGACGGCAGATAAGCCGATTACTCTCTCAAGCTCATCATCTGAGACCGAGACAGAATCATCGAAGGATACGCCTACTCAGATGGCCAGTGAAGTCCCGGTTCAGGGGGAGACGAGTGCCGCTGCTCCACCTCAAAGTCCCACTCAAGAACAGGCTCAGGTTTCGCCTTCATCACCAGAAAAAGAACAGACTCATGCTTCGCCCTCAGGTTCCACTGATGAAATCATTGACTGCACTACGTATGATCGACTGGACACTGAGGTGGTGAGCCCAGGGGGAGGTACATCTTCTAACATTTCAGGTTCACCTTCCTCTGAGAGCGAAGACGAGGACGATTTTGGAGCTGCAGAGACCCTGGCTGTGTGGAGGGCCAAACTGGAAAAGAAAGCGGGCAAGAGGCCTATGGGCTATGAGGACAGACCATCCAAGAAAGCTAGACCATCTGAGTCCTCGCAGCAAGCCGCCAGCAGACACGATCAGTCACAAGATCCCAGCGACAGTGAGGATGTTAATACTGATGTTGACCCAACATCTGAGTCAGACTGGGAAACTCCTCTACCAAGGGGGAAGTTCTACTCCCCACTCAATGAAGAGCTATGGTCTTCCTTTAGCCAAAGGGTGATCCGTGTCGAGAGGACAGCAGACGTGACGAGTTTCCGTCGATACGGCGTCTTGCAATTCTTGGAGTCACGACAATTCGACAAGACGGTGACTATGTTTGGGACCTATTGTGATTCAGTGGTCCGGGAGGTATTTTCTAATCTCTCTCATAGTTTGAATGATCCCAGTTCTAGGAAGTATGGGAGGGTATATTTGAGGGGGAGATTATATGAGTTCTCGGCAGGGGCAATTAATGAGTATTTAGGTACACCCAACGTTGATAACGAGGAGTTTGATAACAATGAGGTGGTGACGTTTTTGACTGGTGGTAGAGTAAGGGAATGGGATGGCAATTTTTCTTGCAGCTTCTTAACATCGCTTTACTCCGTGCTATTTAAAATTGGGATTTACAATTGGTGGCCAACGGCTAACGAGACCCGTGTGGCGGAGAGTATGGCTCATAATTATATACTCTATGCTCTTGGGAAAAATTTGCCCATTGATTTAGGAGAGTTGGTGTTGGATCAGCTGGCCAAGGAGGCCGAGAAAGTGTCACCGGGAATTCTTCCGTTTCCATCTCTTATTTATGAAATGTTGCGTCGCGGAGGTTTCGAGCCTACATGCAAGGATATTGTGGTGACAATTAAGGTGCCATATGTGGTTTCCTACTTGCATCTGGCCGGCCGAATAAGATTGTTGATCTACCTTGGCAAGCCCCTTCTGCAGATGTTGAGCGCAATGTTGCCCCAACATCAGCTACTCAACCCAGCTTGGCACAACAGGTTAAGACCCTGGAGGAAACTGTAGCCCTACTGACAGCTCAGCTTGCGATGTTAAAGGAATTGCTTTCTTCCCAAAAAGGGGGAGAAGAGGCAGAAGTTGAAACGCAAGAAGAAGTCGGGACGAGTCGCCGTGCAGAAGATCAGACCATGCAGCGAGGTGCAGAGAATCAAGCCCAAGGAGTTGGAGCAGAAGCAGCTGGTGATGAAGCTAGAGGAGAAGAAGCAGAGGAGTAGATCGATAGTCTAAACATTTAGACTTCGATCTTTTGTGCATGTGCTTTTGTTTGCATGCCTGCTTTGCCTCTTATTTGTGTGCGCTGTTTTGAGTTTGCATTCTGCTTTTTTACCTTATTGCTTGTATTAATAGTACTTTGGATAGTATTATTTTTACTATTTTGTTTGTCGTCTAACTCTAACCATTTTTGTTTTTGGTGGTTGAGTTGATGTTGCCTTCAGGGAAGTATGGCTAAGGATAACTTCTACTTCTGCTTTGGTTTTGGGAAGAAAGATAAAAAGGGGGAGATTGTTAATGTTGAGCATTCAGCATTGGCAATGTTGGGGTAACATTCTAGTCAACATTTGTTGGCCGAGAATGTTCCCTTTCTCAGTTTTATCTTTCATACCCAAAACTAATTTAATTAATGACGTGGCATTTTTCTAGTATTGTGCAGGACTTATTCAAGGAATGGAACGGGTGGAAGAAGTGTAGATGAGCTAGAGCAAAAATCGGAAGAGAGCATGCTAAAAATAGGAAGCTTGGAGAGCAAGTGAAGACCGAGTGTTTGGAGCTGACCAAGTCGAGTCCCAACGGTCACTAACTGTCCAAAATCATTAGTGGACGTTAGTGGACGTTGTGGGAGTTTGCCAAGTCGTTTAGTGAAGTCGCCCCTAAGTCGAAGACATATAAAAGGGACTTCACTTAACCGTTTGAAGACACGGATTTTACAACGAGCGAAAATCAGAGCATTTGAGCGAGTTCATTCTTTTAAGAGAGTTTTCTGTTTTAAGTCTAGCTTTTAAGGTCGAGAGATCCTTTAGTTTGCTGAATCATTTTTTGATTCGTAGGTTGTGCTAGACTTAGTTTTTGTTTTTGACTATCTTTGCTGATAGTTTGTAATCCATCTTTATAGTGGATTTTTGCCTCTTGAGGTGCGCAGCAAGTTATTTGACTTGCTGCATAAAATCGCTGCTCGTGTTCATTTCGTTTTACCACTAAGTACTATCATTCCGCTGTGCGTTTTAAAAGTGAGATTGAGTGTTAGCCTAACATTCCGTCCAACATCAGTTTAGTATTTAGTATTTTTACATCCATTGTGTACGGGACCTCCTTCAACCTTGATATTGTTCTTAAAAGAATTCCACTTTAACATTATCACATGTATTTTCAGATTATTTTCAAATCAATAATCATAAACCTAAATAAAACTGCAATAATAGAATCACGAAACCTCAACTGTCTTAGAAGTCGTTGTCGTCCATAGCCTCCGATGAGGTTTGCATTCGATACTACTGTAATCGGAGTATAGGGTCTACGATTGCGTTGTCGAACATATATATATATATATATATATATCCATTCCCAATGATTGGCTCCGTGCATTCATAGAAGATTGATATCCTCAAATCGACGATTCATACTTCTAACACACGATGAACTCGTATCATTATGTACGTATATTCCTATATCTTATATTTCGTACGTCGTAACATATATATATATATATATATATATATATATATATATATAACGGTCCCTATAATCTAGATAAATAAAAAGAATAAAAGTTTAAAGCTTGCTCATATCATTCCATGTCTGCTCAAGCAATCAATAAGCACAGCTAATTTCCAGGCGATTTATGATGAGGTTAGAGGGGGCTCATTGCAACCAGGCAACATCAATGAAACTCGGCCCCACTTCATCATATACGTAGCTGCATATCATAATATACACGTACAAACATCATAATATATCATTTCTGTTTTCTATAAATTACTGAATTTCATTGCAACCGCCCGAACAGTTGGGCCACAGTGATCGGCGAATTCAAACACAATTTCAATGGCGCTCAAATAGAACTCATCACGCAAACAGCAAAGACATGGAACTTCATGTCAACTTCAAAAAAAAAGCAGCAGACGTATTACTTCTTCTTTAAGCCATACTACAGCAACCTACAATTGCCCAAAAAAGAGTAGTTTCATTACAGGGCAGAAACAAAATCATTCAATGTTTCCACCTAACTCTCCCTCATATCATAATCATCTTCCCAGTTTATATAATGGAGATATCAAGCACGTAGGTAGCACAGCAGCCCATATTCTAAGCCATGTCTCGGCTGATGAGTGTAGTAAAAATTCTTGTCATATCCATTGTCTTAATAATTAGTTCATATGGCGTTCGAGGTTTAATAGTAATCAGGCAAGGGTTATAGCGGCGAAGAAAAACATGACGTGCCTATTGGTCTTTGGTGACTCCACGGTGGATCCTGGGAATAACAACAGGCTTTACACTCAGATAAAGAGCAATTTCTTACCCTATGGGAAGGATTTCATCGATGGCAAGCCTTCGGGGAGATTCTCCAATGGCAGGCTGGCCACGGATTTCATCGGTGGGTATACCTTTTGTCTGAAATACGTAGCTTTTTGTCCTTATGCACTTACTAATACTTCAAACGAAAACGGCGGTTTTTCTTTTTCTTTTCTTTTTTTAGCGGAGGCGCTTGGTTTCAACAGACTGATTAAAGGGTTTCTTGATCCGAATATAACGACCGAAGACCTAATGCACGGCGTTAGCTTTGCGTCGGCGGGCTCTGGTTATGACGAGCTCACCGCTAATCTCTCCGTAAGGCTTAGTTATTTTATTTTTTTGGTCATTGATTTGGTGGAGTAACATTTTAAGAATAACTTTTTTTTTGCCAAGGAAGAATACCTACTAGGGATAACAGTTCTGAAAAATAAGTTTAGAAGTTAAAACAAGTTTGAGAAGATATTAAATTATAAATGTTGGAATCTTTGGATAACGAGTTTACGAGCAAGTTGCTAAGGAAGAATACCTAAACTGGGGAATACCTGAAATTGCTTTAGTTTTTAAACTTGACGTTCTAATTGTCCTGAAAGGTTCTAATTTTGTCCTGAAATTACTAATGTTAAACTAATTAATGGGTATAAAAATATGTATTTGGTAACGAGTTTATAATAACCCTTCTGAGTAGGTGTGCTCATCTAACCCGTATATATGAATTTAGACTTGTAATAGATAAACACAGGCTTTACATAAACCCGTGAATCAAACACTTGTCTAAATTAATATTTAAAAATCCTATACCTTCAACCAAACAAGCAAAGTGCCAAGTTATCACATATGCATAGGGTTGCAAACGAATCGAACTTTTATTTGTTCGATTCGCGATTCGATTCGAAATTTTAAAATTCGAATTCGAATAATTAGAATACGAATCCGAATAAGAATATTTTTTTTATTCGAGAATATCCGAATACGAATATGAAATCACAATATTCGATTCGAATATTAATCGCATTATTAGATTAGAGTAATTTAATATATATTTATAAATCTTAATATATTGTAAATACTTGTAATTTAATAGGCCCGTTAAGAATGTTTATAATATAGTGTAATTCAATATATATTTAAACATAATGTATGACACTTCAATAAAACATTTAAATATAGTATGTTATGATTCAATATATGTTTAAAAATATAACTTATTATAGTTTAATATATATTTTATATATAAATTGTTTATATTTTATTAAATAGATAATAAAAGATTACTTCGAATACAAATATTCGATTCGAATATTCGACGAATTCGATTAAGAATCGATTTTGTGATTCGATTAAATATTCGAATAACTGTATTCGTATTCGGTTGTCATCCGAATACGAATAGAATATCGTGGTATTCGACTCGATTCGATTCGTTTGCATCCCTACACCTGCATGACCAAATTTAACCACTCGGTAAATAATTAAGCCCATCGTTGATGAGATTACACGAGCAATTGAGACTATCATGTGGAACTTACATTTCGGAAAAATGTATATTTTTGCAACAGAAAGTTATATCAATATCGAGGCAGATGAACTACCTCAGACACTACAAGATCCACCTGAGGGGCGCCGTAGGAATGAGAAAGGCAGACGAAATTGTTCACAATGCAATGTTTCTTACGAGCATGGGCACGAACGACTTTCTTCAGAACTACTACGTCGTGCCCGACCGATCGAAGCAATACAGCATAGAGCAGTACCAAGACTATCTCATCTCATGCTTGAAGACTACCATGAAGGTTTTGAACCATTTTTCATAATATATTTTTAGATAATTAATAATAACTCGAAATCGTTTTATAAATTCTCAGACACTGCATTCTCTTGGCGCAAGAAAATTAGCGGTGATCGGCGTTCCGTCCTTCGGTTGCCTTCCATTGATACGAACATTTAGGGGCGACGAAAAATCATGCGACACGCCGTTGAACAAAGTCGCTTATTCGTTCAACTTGAAGATAAGAAGAGAGCTACAAGAGTTAAATAATAAGCTTGGATCGTTTAGGGCCATTTACGTCGATATATACGAAATCATACTGGATGCAGTTGAGAACCCTAAGAAATACGGTTGGCGATTTTATTTCTCAAAACCCTAAGAAGATTAGGGTTTCATCGTATTAATATTCTGCCCAAAAAAAAACTTTCGCAGGTTTCGAAGAATCTTCGAAGGGATGCTGTGGGTCGGGAGAATTAGAATACGGTATTACATGCAAGGATTCGAGCACATGTGGAGATCGAAATAAGTATGTTTTCTGGGACGCCATTCATCCCACCCAAAGAATGTACGAAATCGTCGCCGACCGCGCCTTGAAATTGATTCTCCGAGACATGTTTTAATAAGGATCGAAGGGGTTGTAATGAATTATTCTACGTTTTTTTGTAATGAATCCAATTTGAACATCTTATAATAAATGGTGGACCGTTGAAAATAAAGATTCAATCTTGAATAAGTGGGGAATTAAATTAATCTTACATGATTACGGAGTAAGAATATGATCATAATCTGGGGACATCTTAACTGAGAAAGAAATCAACGATCGGACGAACAGATTCGAAGATCTTGTAATAAGCTGCTTCAGTTGGGTGCACGGAATCCCAGAAGACGTACTTAGTATCATCGGAGCACACAGTAGTGTGTGGATTGCAGAGGAAAGAAACTTCTACTAATCCACTCCCACAGCAACCTCGATTGACTCTATCGAAGCCTAATAATAAATTCCAAGCTTAATCCCAATATATACATAAACAAATTCCAGAAGATAACTGAACTGAGTAACCAAAATTGCTTATTTTAATTACCATATTGATGTGGGTTGTTGATTATGTCTTCCAACGGTGTGTATATGTCGACGTAGGCAATTTTGGCGGTAGGGATTTGCCTTTGCAGAGACGTTATCCTCTTTTCAAGAATGCGATTATAGTCTCGCGCTTGGTTGGATAGCGACTCTATGCATCCACGATGAGACAACGTGTCGTGGGAATTAAGGGTGATGATCGCCGGCACACATCCCATCGGCGGCAGCCCCACAAAAGCTATCTTCTTCGCCCCAACTTCCATTAGGCTCTATATATGTGTAATAAATAATCCCATTTTAATTTTGCTTGTATAAGAAATCATCTTCACGTTGTGTTAAGAATTAGAAACCCTAATAATTCCCATGTGAACGACATCGGATAATTGAGAAGAAGTTTTTGCTAGCTTATAAGTTGGTGCGCTACTCCACCTAGCACCAATTAGTTTTAGGGATGAAACCTCATGAACTTATGTGAGCACAACTCTTCTCTTAATGTGCGTATGCTAGGCCCAATTATTCACAAATTGGAGAGTAAGGATGTAAACAAGCTCGAGTTCAAAAATTATATAGTTACGTTCATGGTAGAAACTTAACTTGAGAAATTTAAAAATAGTAAGAAGTCCACGATAAAAAAAAAATATATATATATAATAATATCAAAAAAAGCCTCGATGAGCTGGCTCGATTTACGGTCTGCTCAATGGAGCGCTGTCCTAAATGCCAAAGAAATGCGACATTCTACCCAACTATTAACTTTCATCTTAACATTGAGTTGGAGTTTATCGGATCTGATTAGCCTAGTGCTCCACCTAATACTTATTGAAATCCGTAAATGTGATGTGCGACTCAGTTACATAAATAAAATAGACCATGACACCTAATAACGATTGATTCATTAATTTTAGGACTACCATCTCCCAATTTAAGAAAGTACCACAAGGATATAAAGACCATAATCATTGATGTATATGGTATGGGAAAAAAGGGTGTGCATGTAGGGGTATGGTAATAGAATAAGGGGGTTTTATATTAGGGATTTTTTCAGGCCCAATTCCAGTCCAGACCCGAGCCCATATAAGCTTGTTGGGTTCCTCTCTAAAATCAATTGGCAATAGAAGGAGTGAACCCACAAACTTATAAACCACTCCTAATTCTTTTTGATTTGTCGATGTGGGAGTTGAGATTGCACACCCAACATATATATATATATATATATATATAGCTATATATAATGCTTATTATTTTCATGTTCTATATTATTGGAATAACTAAGATTATACCAACATACACTACCATCATCTGATCTAGTTTGTCCTTATTTATTATTCATATTGAAACACAGAGGCCCAGCGGGAGCAGCCAGCCTCATAAATAAGAAAACAGCTAGCTATCATTAATTCGACGTCATAAAAGTGCAAACTTAAGTGCCCCAGTCACCACCATATAATATTAATTTCAGAGCAACCATAACTTACGTGGTTCGCGTTTTCACCAATTAATAAATTCTGAGAAAAAGAATTATTTCTTTTTTAAAATTAAACGATGACATACAGATAAGAGAGATCTTACCTGTATGGATTGCATGCCAAGCTGTATTATGAACTGCTGGTAATTAGAAATGGTGTAAGTATGCCTTCGAAGTGGCACAGCGCCGTAAAAATTGAAGAGAAAATCATTCGTTCCAACGCTAATGAGGTAAACTCCATTTCTTATCAAGCTCGTGCTTCTCTCTTTCCCAATCGCCTGTTCCAATTTCATTTTGTATTCTTTGAAATATTCTATTTGACTTGCCATCGATATTACGCCCTGAAAATTAAGGAAAAAAAAAGACCCACGTAAAATAAATATCGCATGCATGCATGCATGGGTCATATATACAATTCTATCTCGAAAAGATTATTACACATACGTTTATTTGGGCGGTGAGCGGGTCGAGCCCACTTGTGGCCGAGGCAAAGCAAACCCCTTTGACCATATCGGCGAGGCTAAGCGATGGGTCTAAATACGCTCGAATATAATCCCCTTTGCCCAAAGAATGCGAAACTGTGTAGTTTTAAATAAAGTTCCACGCATATAGTTGATAAAAAGAAGTAATATATTTATTCAAGACTTATTCCCATCTGGGAGTGGGACCAATACCAGGATCCGACTTTACTAGGTCTATATGTAATTATCCCCACAAGTAGTAGTCATATTTGGTACATGTGAATTATTACATTGTCGGTACATCATAAGGATGGTATTACAGTACAGCAAATATGAGGTATTCAAATCTTTCAACTGGTCTTAGATTACGAAATTTACTGGTAAATGAAAGTCAATTTTTTATGTATATAAGCCGTCCGATAGGGAATATGTACTGTTATACAGGCTTAAATATTTTTTTAGTTCCGTAATTTAAGGAGAGTATTATAGGAACTAGAGGTCGACATTATAGAGATAATAACTTTTAGAACTGACTAATTTGTGGGGCATTACGTCGGAATCCTTAGTTTTACCCCAAATTCTATGGTTTCGGAGTATAATTTCGTGTTCCGACAAATTTACAGTGTGCTTTATCGGCCAATAACTCTCATATTAAGCAGTTATGACATAATAAATAGGGTTCTAGCGTAAAACGTCCATAAGTTGCTTAATTGTGAAAGTTATTATTCGTGTTTACTAATTCTTTGTTCCTATAATTCCACACACCCTAAATTAGGGCACTGAAAATATAATTAACCCTGTTATTTATATAATATACGAACAATTGAGTATATAAAATTGAACACACTTAACATGACTTACATATGAAATCAGTGACGAGTCGGCCATTAGTGAATCTCCCCGTGGGAACATGGTTGGGAAAATCCTTACCGTAAGGAGGAAAATCGCTTTTGAAAACGGTCTTAATGTAGTTATTGTTGCCTGAATCAACAGTTGAATCTCCGAAAACGAACAATGATGGAGAAGAATTTGAACCATTATTAGCTATCGCTGTTTGCTGTCTCTGCTCCTCAGTATCCAAGTGACGACTAGTGCTTTGTTGGGCAAGAGCCATTATTAATGTTAGAACTATTATTATGGAACTGTATGGGTAAGAATGGGAGAGAGATGGCATACATGCCATTGAAATAACCAAAACTAATATTATATCGAATAAATAATGTGTGTGAGAGAGACGAGCTTCTACGTAGATGACCAGATACGTTATATTTATATGTGTGAGAGGGGCAAGAAGGTATTAGAAATCGAGAGATTCTTCCTAAAATCAATTGATAATAAGAGAAAAAAATTATATATATATATATATATATATATAGTCGCTTGAAGAGCTTCAGTTGATGTAGGACAACCCCAATTTTTCAATCTCGACACGCCCCCTCATGCGTGACATGACTGGCCTAGCGCGTGGACATATGATTCAGGTGACGGTGAGCAGAATCGAACTCGTTCGATACCATATTAGAAATCGGGGTCCTTCCTAAAACCAGTTGGTGATCGGAGGGGAAAACCCCTTATATAGAGTGGCTCGAAGAGATTGAATTAGTCGATGCAGGAGAAACGAGCTCCACACGAAGACTCATGAGTGGTCGTGGCGAGCGATGGCGGATTGTGGTGAGTGCTGGACGTTGGATAGCAATAGCTGGTGGCACACGGGCGGGTTCCAAACGCAAACTCCCAACAACAGGAGACTACAACTAACACATCCAAACAGACACAAACTACCACAACAAACAAGCTAACAAACAAATGAAATGGAAAATACAATCAAAATGAACAAAATTCGCACGGCAACATTAACCACACAATAACACACTATAGTATTGAAACAGAAAATGAAACACGCAAAGGAATCATTCCTTGCCAAAAACAACAGCAAACAGGAACCCAACTCACACAACTCACATAACATTAGCCCACTTAACAACTAGGAGCTAAAACGGGAACAAAGCAAATACAACATAAAACGAAAAACGAGCATAGAAACTGAAAAAACTAAAATGAACTGATGATCACCCCATCTAACCAAAAATTGAAAAGGGATGGGGGAAGCTAATTTTAGACCATCTCCAACCATAATGCAAAACCAAAAAAATATCCTAAAATCACTCCAGCTGAATCCAAAAACAATCCCAAAACGAGTTTTGTTCTTTCTATCTCCTCTACGAAAGGCATAGATGTGATTGAACGCATAATATGCGTTCTATATTTAGTAATTTCATTTAATGTCATTTTATTTGTTTAAATAACTAAAGTATCCTTATAAAAAAGAAAAAATAAAATAAATTAAAATATAAGAAAAAAAACGTAATTAGAAAGTTTGTAAGAATTATAACATTTGTCAACAATATTTTTTTATTTATTTAGTTCAATATGTTATTGAATTATTTTTTAAGTTATAAAATATGTGGGCAATATTGAAAAATTGTAAAAGTTGGTCTAGAGTAATATTTCAAAAATAGTTCTTTGAGTTTGAAAATGAGTTTATCGGTTAGAGAATAATTACTGCATTTTATGTTTGAGAATGAGTTTGAGTTTGTGATTGAATTTACCGGTTGAAGATGCTATTAGAGTTTGCTGGTTTTTTTTGGGGAGAGGGAGAGTGGTGACGGAGGAGAAAAAGAGAGAGAAATTGTTTTTCTAATGACGGTAAAAATAGAACGCTTTGTTTCTACAACTTTTCCCTTCCATTGTATTAACGCTAAAAATAGGGTCCATATCCAATTTTGTGGCTAATAAATGGTTGATGATGACGAATTGATTACGAGACAACAAATGCTGCTTATATGTGTTGGGATTGAGGGTAATTTTTCGGGTCCGGCGGAAGTTGATTTTGAACCCGCGACAATTTTGTTGAGACAATATAAAAACCAAAATGACGCCGATAGAGAACACGCACGAGATTTTTACGTGGTTCGGCCAATACCGCCTACCTCCACGGAGAGCACCAGCTTTACTATATTAAGAATATTACATCGTACAAATTAACACTAGTGTTTAAACCAAAACTCGAGACCCCTTTTCCACCGGGTAATATATTTGTATTTATTCCCAACTACCCCAGTAAAACTAAAGTCCGCTCTCACCCTTATCGACCCTGATAAGTTTCTCTCTATTTTTCTCTCGCACTTAATGCTTCTCACTTGATTTGGGATAAAATAACTTAAGAATCCTCAGCCTATTTATAGATGTTTTCAGCTCTTCTGGACCACTCAAAACCGGTGGCCAGGAATCCGCCACGTCGCCAGTTGATATGGGCCGCTCATTCTTTATTTTTAAGTTTTTTCTTTTTTCCTTTACATATATAAAATAATATTATAATATTATATAATATTATTTTATTATTTTTTCTTACAAATAAGGCGGCTGGCCTAACAACATGGTGTAATATCGTTAAAGGTCGTGTATTAAGGAAGATAGGGAAGTAGTGAGCAATCGATGGTTAGATGAGAGAAGACTGGATAGAAGTATGAAGTAACCACGTGTTTTGAACATTAAATAGAAATTAATGCATTGATTGACTAATTGAGATAAAGTTTGGCCCAAATATTGCATCTTTTGAAAGACAAAATATTACCACTAATTATGAATGGCCACATTTCTCCGAAAAAATTACGATTAGTCACAGTTTTCGAACAGATTTAAGCCGCTCTATACATAAATATGCCCATCCCTTCGAATCATGAAATCCCATAAAATCTCACGTAGCATTATTCTCAAATCTCAAGTAATAACTTCGGATATTTGAAATCATTCGACTAAGAGACGTTTATAGTTGTATCTTCGAAGACAATTGTCAGTAAGCGTTATGAGTTGGACAATATCGTTTTAAACATATATAATATTGCACTAGCCTCGGTAATGAACCATTTTTGCATCCACGTATGCCTTGACATATTATTCACTATTTACATTGAACTCCACTATTTCTTTGAGAAAACGCACATTTTGAATGAGATTATTGACATTATGATGATGTTGATCGCTGCGTCGCGTCCTTCCAATCGACTGACAAAAGTGTTAAATAGAGAGATCGATCGATAATCAAATAGAAATAATGGTCCAGCGTTTTTCCCCTCGTGCACCGTGCGCAAGATGCATTGCCATAAATGGAACAAACACAAATAAGTACGCTATAATAACACCGTGCTCTACTACTACTATCCATTAATATAAACTCATAAGCCCAACACATATTAGCTAGGGTTCCATTCTAAAATAATTTCTTGATAGATGGAGTAGCTTACTTAATTTTATATTCTGGTCACCATGTGAAACTGTGTCTCTTAATTGAACAAGATTAGCTTGTGGTGTCAATTCCACAGATGGTCCATTATTTATATCATCGCTCGACGACATGTTACTGGCTGGGTACAACGGGGACATAAATTAATTAGTCCCTACTTTTGCCATTGCCTCATAAGGGCATAAAGATCTTTAATCGAGGAATGGGTGAAAGGTTAGAGTAATGTTTGATAAGGTATCATTTGTCTTGAAAAGATTATCAAGATTTCTATAAAAATAATGTCAAATTTGTATAATAACAGAAAATACCAATATAAAAACGAAACTCGATGATAACCTTGACGAAGCACGAATAATGATAACACGTCATATATGTATATATATTGCGTACCATATTAATTTTAAACAATAATAATATGCTATAAGAAAATAAAGGAGAAAATAACGCAAGCTATCATGAATATCATCTGCAATATTTTTCATTGATACGGTGTTTTTTCGGCAAGTAATTTAATAATGTCAATAATAAAAAATGGGAAAAATTTCTTTTAACTATTGTGAGTCCATCATAAAAATGTAGAGGAACCAGAAAAGATGAAATGATAATTAACATATATTACATAAACACCTAATTGGTTATGATACATAATAATGAATTTAGTTGTATTATTTGGTTAAAAAAAAATTAAAAAAATTAAGACTTAAAGGGAAACAAAAAAACAATGAAAAACTTTTTAAGAAGAATAAAAAGCGATATGCGCTAAGACTAAAAAAAAGGAATTTTGAAAAAATAAAAAAGAAAAACAAAACTAAAGAACAAGAAACGCTCAGAATAAAAATCAAAAGGAAACACACGCTTAAGACAAAAAAGGAGAACTACATCAGAGTTCGACCCTCGTTGTTAAAGTAAGCGTCTCACCTTAACCACTACGCCACATGCTTTCTTTGGTATTGGTATATACTGAACATATAGTAGTAAATATTTAAAAATTTCGGGGGGGCCGTGGCCCCCTCCCTACTGTAGATCCGCCCCTGCTCATAAATAAACAAATCAATGAATGCGATGTGAAATAGTGAAAGAAAATATTAGTAGCGAGCGGTTGTGAGACTCTGACCAAGAGACAAGATCTTGAGTTCGGTAGTTAAGGAAAGATATATAAAATCATGCCAACAAGTGGATATCTTACCAGCCACGAGGTTTTCCTTTTCTTTTTTTTCTTTTTTTTTTTTATCTACTGCGATTTTGGGCTACACAATCAGATGATAATCCCGACATTATATTAGCATCTCCCAACTTCCAGCCAACAACAATAAATAAGGTCTCTAATTGAATCGAATTCATGACCTTAATGTCTCAGCGACTAGGTCATTTCCATGGGAATACAAGTCATGAGTTAACCGCAATAGATACTTTTTTTTTTTAGTTAGGGATGACGACCGAAAACGACTGAAACGAATCGAAACATCAGTGTCGGCTATTATACGAGTAACTTTCTAATGGGACTTATCCCCTAGTCCATTTGGAATGCCCCAAGCGTAATAAAAAGGAACTCAGCGTTTTTAATGAAGAGGGTTTATAAACACCCAACAACAACTAGACCAACCCAAATCAACTGCCAAATAATATGCTTGCGACAAGTGGTTGACATGCTTGAGACAAGATTTGTTTTAAGATTATTTTAAGAAAATCACAAATAAAAATAATGGTCTTTAATTAATTAACGACCAACGTGATTAACGCACATATTTCGGCATGGATGCGATCAACTTTATCTAATCAATATAAATTAGCTAAGGTAGAAATTCCTAATTCACGTGTTACCCTCCCTCGTGTGTATAGCAACCCTATGCGATAGCTAACCAATGAACTATATTTCTATATGAATGTACTTACTCCGTACGCATTCGCTTTGTGAATTTCCATGAGTTTAGGCGCTTTCGATGCCTAAGGTCTCGAACACGGACGAAATGAATTTCATCTGTGGTCGGTTTTACGCCGTGGTGTTCGACACATTAATTTAATATCAGTCAAGAACACATAACTTAGCATATACAATTAAATCAAGTACGATAACATTAATACGGGTTTATAATCCGGCCTAATATGGCCTTAATCAGAAAACGACTTACCCTAACATTAATTAGCGAAAGCAGCTAAGGTTTAAACATAAACATAATGAAAAACCATAAAACGAAAGATAGAACGTGCCTTACAGTACTTTCAACGAACGGTTGGTGACCTCTTTTCTTAAGAGCACATAGCAGTTCAATTGATTCACTAAGCATGCACCTCTATGCCCAAGCATAAAACAAACCTCACAAGCACGCACCTTACTCTAATCGCAAAAAGCTCGTACGGCTCTCCCCCTTCTCAATTAGCACATAGCTCTCTATTTATCACCTAGATGTCAAAGCCTTCTCATGCCTCTCTTTGTAAAACGTTTTATAGGTATGAGGAGAAACACGAGAGCGGCCGAACACCCCATTTTCTCGAGCTGGTTTTTTTTTTTTTTTTCGTGCGCCTCCCTTGGATTTTTCAATTGGATGCCCCTTACTTGCCCGCTCTTTGCGTGCTGCTTGGTGTGTGCTCAGCCGTAAAGATATGTCCTCGTTTCTTCCCTTGTCTGCGCGTTATGTCGTTGTCATTTTCTTCAATAATCGTGTGCAGGTCGATAGGTCCCTATCTCTCCCTCTTTGTATCGATCTGTCCATTTCTTGATTAAACAAGGATTAAAATCCGTATTAGTTTTGGGCTTGTATCATTGGCTGAAATGTGGTTTACGGCTTGAATCGTTTGGGCTGTTGTTTGGGCTCATGGATTTCTCAAATTCCTTTAAGTCCGAATCTTCCCGATTTTTAATCACTTTGCCAAATTACCTATAAAATATGAAAATAAAATACAATATGTTATTCTCGGACATTTAGACATACAACGATCGAATTTCCCATGTTTTCGGGTCTAAAATATTTGTAGAATCCTAACTCATGAGTAGTTTTGTGTTTGATTGTTGCCCTATATCACGTCATTGTGATTATTGAACTGAGTATTATGGTCTATCTTACCCACTTAGATATAACCCAAGTTTTATTTTAATTTGATATGCGGCGCAATAAAACGTGCTTGTTGGGGTACCACTACCAACATTGGAAAGTGTAACATGTCAAATTATCGATGAAGTTGGGTTATACATCGCAATGTAATCCCCAAATGAGTTTTGGACGAACAATAAAGTATTGAGGTTACGAACTCAACAGCTTGGCAAACGGGAGTACCACTCATTATTTTTTTACTACAACAACAATTTTTTATCATGTAATTAAGCCAATACCTCGCATTAATAGGGCGAATTCCATCACTAAATAGCTTTGGACCCATCATGATTGTTACGAGAAAAAAAGGCTTATCGTATATATAGAGAAGATGAAAAAAATAAGAAAGAAAAATAGTAAAATGGAAACTAAGAACTCAAAAGAATAAATTATTAAGTTGAAAATGAAGATTAAGGCACTCGATCCCGGAAAAAAAACTCGGGTTCAGGCAATCAAGGCAAACATACATTCTTAACTATGTCTCTTATTTTTTGCAGATTCAATACAAATTATGTATACCGAAATACTCACCATCTTCTTAAGTAAGACGAGCTCTTATCTTCATTAGGATCAGCTTCTTTTTTCTATTTGAAGCTTCTCCACAAATGTTGTGTTCGTTTTTTTTTTTAAATTTCTGATAATACATAATTGCTAGGAAAATGGCGATAATAAATAAAAGTACGAAAATAAATTTGGACAGTGAACACGATATTTACGTGATTTGGTCAGAATGACATACGTCCACGGACTTAAGGGTATAACTTCTTTTTTATGTGGAGATAACACACAGCTACACCTCGTAAGGATGAAGTGTAGAAAAGCTGTTACAACGACTGCAAGTCTAAATAAACGGACAGCTATTTGACTTCGAATCTATTAATCGAAAAATGATCAAATGTTAGAAGATAGAGTTTTGTTAGGATCGGTATAGTGCTTCGAGACGGGGGTTGAAAACACTTTTAAAAATTTTAAAGTATTTAAGCATCGAGAGATTAAGCGAGTTTGGATTTTAAACCAAGTGGAAACTACTTGACTTAATCCTTTTAAATCGGTTTAAGAAGTCACTTGAAAATATTTCAAATCTATGCAAGTTGAAAACCGATTTTGGTTTATTGAACACTTAAATGCTTCAACAATGCACATGCTAGGTGTATGAATGCAATGCAAGGGACACACGATTTGCTTATGAAAGTTCAGAGTCAAAATACTCCTACGTCTCCCATTCTTCCCCATAAAGAATGCTCTCACTAGAAGACTAGGTTTACATACTACGATGTACAACCTTCCTTAGCTAGACTAACACAATATACTCTCTATTATATTCTGCTAACTAAACTCGTAGCACTCAACCACATCGGCAGCCTTTTAGAGTCCACCGGCTTCGCCCACTATTCAAGTCGACTGAAAAAATCGGCTTTCTTAATGAAATAATTAAAAAAATATAAACCATTAACAAAATAATTATGAAATCAAACCATTAATAAAAATAGAGATTTTCGTATTTGGGTAGTTCGGATTCGGGCTAATATTTTCACTACCCGAACCCGGTTCGATCTACGGCGGGTACTCGCTTGTCGGGCATACATCGAGTTCGGGTACCCGACGTCGGGTACTCGATTTGAATTGAAAAAATATTACTAAAAATATCATAATGCAATAAACATATCAAAATATCATATATCAATATCAGTTAAAATATTGGATGCTTATATACATATCTTTATATGTCCATTTATAAAATTTTGATAATATATTTTAAATTTTTACAAGGATTTATGCATTGATAATAAAATATCACTTGCCAAAAATAAGAAATTAATCGAGATTTATTTAAAACTTTAACACCACTCACGTTAGATATTAATATTTGGATACATAATTACATTTTTTAATATGTATAAAAACTAATATATTTTTTTAAAAATAATTTGTCGGGTACCCGAATAATCCGATTGGGTAGTATATCAGCATCAGTGGCGTCGGAGAACATTCGCTTAAATCTAGGTATTATCGGCAAATACCATAGAACCTTAGCAGGAGCCCCACCAACTTCATTCTTTCGCTTGTAATGCCAAGTGTCGCACAACGGACATTTATCAGCCGATTCATACTCGCTTCTATATAGCATGCAGTCGTTGGGACAAGCATGTATTCTTTCGTATTGCAAGTTCAAAGGGCACAACAACTTCTTTGCCTCGTAAGTTGACACCGGAAGTTCATTCCCATCGGGAAGCATATCGGCGAGTGTTCTAAGAGTATTGAGAAACATTTATCCGAAATCCCAAATGTATCCTTAATGTTCAACAATTTGAACACAACAGACAATTTTGTGTATTTAGAACATCCGTCGTACAAAGGGATACTATTATACCTAACTAGACTGTCAAATATGGGAGGACATTCATCGAAATCCTCTTGAACATCACAGAGAATGTCCTCAATACGATCATTATCAATGAATAACCATCAGCTAATACATCTACATCTGTCTTGGCTTGCACTCTTGTACTAGATCCTTCACCCACCCGACCAGCTACAGGCTCACCGTGCCATATCCAATTTGTATAACCAGGTTTAAAACCCGAGATTATCAGATGATCCCTAACAATCTCACTAGTCACCACTTTATGTTAATACAATTACGACAAGGACATGAAATCTTGGATTGCCTCTCTTTTCTACGATTTTGCTCCGCATAATTCATAAACTCTTCTGCGCCATTCAAATATTCGTCCGTTGTTCGCTTACTAGACATCCAACCCCGATCCATCCCAACCACCTAAGTTAGATAACAAATAAATTTATATCGTAAAACGATAGCGAACGTTTAAGAACTGTCCCAAACGGGGACCATTCAAGGTTTCCTCCAAATGAGCAAAACTTGAACGTATCTAAGCTAAATGAAACCAATAAATTCACAAATCATAGACAATTTCAAACAAGTACGAAGCACAGAAATAACTATTCAAGCACAAAAATCTCGGGTACCCAACAGTCGAACCCGTCGGATACCATTGAGTCGGGTCGCAGTTTCTTTTTTTAACAATTATTTCTAACATGGTATAGGACGTTAATAGAACCTAAATCACAATATTGAACCGAAATCGAAAGCAAACGTAACTTTCCCAAATTAAATTAATTAGGGTTACAAAAAATACTATCTTTAGTTTGGGCCGGGCGGCTGCGGTAGGGGCGGCGAGGGGAGGGCGGGGCAGGGCGGGGAGGCGAGGTCTGTGGTTGCGGCGGCGAGGGCTGCGGTTACGGCGGCTGGGGCTGCGGTAGCGAGCGGGTTGGGGCGGGCGGCTGCGGCTGCAAACGATGGGCACAACGAGTGGGTTGGGAGCGGCGCGGCTGGTGAGGCGCGGCGGCGACAGCGAGATGGTGCCGCGGCATAATTGACGGGCGGCGGCAGAATTGACAGGCTGCGACTGCTCGTCCGGGGTGCGGCGACTGCTCGTTCAAGCGTGGGGCGCGACGGCGACGACCCGGGCGAAAATAGTGATAAAATAATAAAAAAAATTTAAAAACTATGTAACAACGTCGCCAAAGGTCAAATAAAAAAATAATTAATTAACCAAAATAAGTATGGGCGACTGTTGCTAAAAACAGTCGCCAAATGGCAAAACAGTATGGCCGACTGTTGTCCTGTAACAGTCGCCAAAAGTTATAAAATAATAAAAAAAGAAATTTAAAACTGTTTGGGCGACTGTTGTCCCCGTAATAGTCGTCAATAGTTATAAAATAGTAAAAAAAGAATTTGAAAAGAGTATGGGCGACTGTTGTCCCCGTAACAGTCGCCAATAGTTATAAAATAAAAACAATAAAAATGGAAAAATCATTGGCGACTGTTACACCAGAAACAGTCGCCCAATGTGGAAAATAAAAAAAAACGAAAAAAGCATTGGCGACTGTTACGTCAGAAACAGTCGCCCAATGTCGAAAATAAAAAAATAGAAACGAAGAAACTCATTGGCGACTGTTACTATTGAAACAGTCGCCAAACATCAAAATTTTATACTATAGACAACGGACGTCCATAGTGCCGTATCCTATTCCATTTTCTGTACTAGTGTACCCGATACCCGATCCAAATAATAATTATCATGTAACCCGATACCCGACAAATAACCCGAATTACCCGACCCGAACTACCCGAACCCGGTCGGGTTCGGGTAAAACCTGAATATCCGAATCCGAACGCCCACCCCTCATGGCATTTCAAGTAACTCGTAACTATTATTTACGAGTTACGGAGGCTCTTTTCTTTTTATTTTTTTTTATTTTTTTTATTTTTAACTTATTTTATATTTATCAAGTAAATAATACACCAAATCATAAAGTAATCATTATCTCATGTGATTTACATAATAAAAATTAACAAACACATCTAATTTATTGTTTGTTCGCGACGAGTAAAATGATATGCATTTCTTATATTTTTCGAATATCGAAAATATTTAATTATTTTTATGAAGTTAGGAATTCTTATGGCAATGTCAATCGAAATATATAAATATATATAATGGATTGAACTACATATTTATTGTGTGCCCCGTTTTCAGGCAGATGGTGTAACACGTCATCTCCACAATTTGGAAAATAAGATAAGCATTGTATACATGTTAGGTACTTGTTCATTCTGATAATTTCTTTTGTACTTTCTTCGGATAAAACTATTTATGTATTATATTCGAAATATATAAATATATATAATGGATTGAACTACATATTTATTGTGTACTCCTTTTTCGATTGAGATTGCCTTGACTATAAGAATTCCTAACTTTATAAAAATAAGTAAATATTTCCGATATTCGAAAAACATAAGATATGCATATCATTTTAATCGTCGCGAAACAAACAATAAATTAGACGCGTTTGTTGATTTTTTATTATGTAAATCACATGAGATAATGATGATTTTATGATGTCGTGGATTAATTAATAAGTTTTGTGTTCATCAAAATTAGATTGCTAGATATAGAATAATGGTTTATTAGATAACGATTTAGGAACAACTTCCACGTAAACGACGTTTTAGCCCAGGTGAACGTGTGTTTCAGAGAGATTTAAAGATTTTCAACGAAGCCAGTCTCATCATGTTTTCTAAATTTCTTCTTGAGCATCCTTTTTAATAAAAGCGGGAGAGGGAAAGCTTTTAACATTTTCAACCTTAATTTTGAATGATGATGATGATTTCCCTTTCTCCAACCTATTTTTCTTCTGTTCCTTGGAAGTATTAAGCTTAGTCATTTTTTAGCTCGTGGACATAGAAGTCGTCACCGGTGACTTAGAATGTGCAACAACCTTTTTGGGTTTTGGAACATGAGCGTCCTTTGGGTACCCTTATCTTGCTTAGAGGAAGATATTTCTGTAGACATATCGTCTACGACGTGTAAGGACGGGGAATTTTTTTATATTTGAAATCTCTATAAGCTTTTGTTTTTCCGCTCGAAAACTTACTCTTTTGTTCGCGTTCAATTTTCCAATTTTACTAGCAACCTATGGAATTTTCCAACAAGAAGTAGGTTTATGAGAATGTAAATTATTCTTCCCGTTGGATGCTTGGTCCTTATAGGAATTCTGGTCGGTTTTTTGCAGCAAAAATGCCCTCTAAGTGGTGAACTTTAGAGTGCAATTTATTGCGTTCCTCAAGTAGAAAATTATACATACTTCGCGAATCGCTCAAATGAGAAGATGCGATTTTTAACTTAAGTTCACTGATTTGAGCTTTTAATTTTACTTCTTGTATTGAAGCAGCAAGTATAAATTGAGCTGAAGAAGATGGTTTACACTGAACAGAGGATAAAAGAAATGTTTGATTGCTGCTGTGTTCTCAAATGCCGCGTTAAGAAGCACTTTAAATCAGGAACGTTGGTGCTAGTTAACTTATAAAGTTGCTACACCTGGAAAACGTTTATATCCTCTTGGGCCTTTTCTAAGTGGGCCTGCTTATAGTCGTTAGGTAGCTTTTAGGTATAAATACAGTTCATCTGACTGTTTTTCATTTGTGCGCCTTTTTTTCATTTTCCAGCTCCATCTTGTAAAAAGCTTCGTTGATTAATAGAAAGTGTTCTTGAGTGCCGTGGATGTAGGATTGATCAGAAATCTGAACCACGTCATATGCTTGTGTTCAATCAAGATCAAGCCATTTTTCGATTACAATTTGATATGGTATCAGAGCTCTTTGACAATTGAGCTGCGATTACTCTGCTTCCCACTGAATCAAGATCAAGATTGATCAAGATCAATTCATTCCTTCCACTGCTGCGAACTTCTCATGGCTGCTAACATTCCAACACTAACTGCGGGTAATTCGGGAAATCCTGGTATGGTCAGTGATCCCTACTTTTTAGCTAATAATGATAATTCGGGGCAACTCCTCGTACATGAACAATTGGATGGTGATAATTACGCGACGTGGAGTAGGGCGATGATGATCGCTCTGATTGGGAGGAATAAGGAGGGTTTTGTGAATGGTGATCTTAAGCAACCACTAGCTGATCCACAGAATCCACAGTTCTCTCAAAATCAGTTGTCGGCATGGAAGAGAAACAATAATGTAGTGATTTCATTGATTATTATTCGGTATCCAAAGAGATCTCGGCCAACATCTTGTACAGCTCCTTGGCGAGGGAGGTTTGGATTGATCTTAAAGAGCATTTTGGACAAACCAACAAGCCAAGGGTGTTTCAGCTGAAGAAAGAATTGGTGAATCTCAGTCAGGGGTCGAATTCTGTAGCTGTCTACTATACCAAGTTGAAGACGCTTTGGGAAGAATTGAGCACTTACAGATCTCCTTGTGAGTGCACTTGTGGAGGGATTAAGGCTATGAAGGAGTATCTTGATGAAGAATATATCTTATCTTTTCTCATGGGGTTAAATGACTCATATGCGCAGATCCGTGGCCAATTTCTGCTTATGGAGCCCATGCCCTCTATCAATAGTCTTTTCCTTATTGATCCAAGAAGAGAAACAAAGGTCCATGGTGTCTGGGCTCACTCAACTCAGAGAGGATCAAACAAACAGCATGGCCATGTTTGCGGCCAAGACTGGATTGAACAGACCAAGAAGGGATTTTTAACCAGAAGAAAGATTCTGCTAAGCCCATATGCACACATTGTGGGAAAAAGGGGCATACTGTGGATACATGCTACCAATTCATGGGTTTCCACCTGGTTTCAAGACGAGCTGTATGCCAAATGGAGCCAGGATGAATCAAATTCTGACAGACACAAGGGCAAGGGCAGATGACAATTCAGCAAGCAACTCTGGGCACTGACTCAGCGGCAGAGGGTCTGGTGAATTTGCAGCTCACCCCTTTTCAGCTGCAAAGTCTGAGGGCATAATCAATCAACCTGCTCTTACCACCTCTTCAGAGAATACTGAATCTGCACTACCTTTTGACAAGGGGACATGTATGACAGGTATTTGCCTATCCTCTAACTTATCAGCTTTGGATGATAGAAATACATGGTTAGTTGATTCAGGGGCAACTCGGCATGTGTGTGGTAATATAGTCTTTTGCTGAGCTACATGATATTGATGAATCAAGTGTCATCTTACCTAATAATATTGTCATAAGAGTAAAGAAAGCAGGGTCATGTAGACTAAATCATCATATCATGTTGACAGATATCCTGTTTGTGCCTGATTTCCATTTTAATTTGATATCTGTGAGCTATCTGGCTAGTAAACTAGGTTGCAAATTCATCTTTGATGCTAATAGCTTTCTCATACAGGATCATTCACTTCAAATGATTGGCAAGGGTAGAAAAGTAGCCGGGTTATATGTCATATAAGCTGATAGAAGTTATGTTTTCCTTTTTCAAGAAAGATCTGTCTTTCTCAATAAAGTCTCGGCTGATTTGTGGCATAGAAGATTGGGACACCCCTCAGATAGGGTCTTAGATGTTTTAAGGATGTCTTTGATGCATGAAAACAGACCTCGTGACACCTTTTGCAAAATCTGTCCCATTGCCAAACAAAGAAAAAATATTTTTCCCAATGAGAGAAAAGAAGTGTGTTCCAACTTTGATCTTGTTCATTGTGATGTGTGGGGGCCCTTTCACGTGCCCTCTCACTTAGGACATCAATATTTTGTTACAATTGTAGATGATTACTCTCGGTTCACTTGGGTTTTTATGCTCAAACACAAATCTGAAGTTCCATCAACTCTTTCCTATTTCTTGGCCATAGTTGAGACACAATTCAAAAGTAAAGTAAAGACCATTGGAACGGATAATGCTAAGGAATTTAATCTTACCAGTTTGTTTAGACGTAAGGGAATTTTGCATCACTTGTCTTGTGTGCAAACACTACAACAAAATTCCGTGGTTGAGAGAAAGCATCAACACCTCCTTAATGTAGCTCGTGCCTTGTTTTTCCAATGGGGTATTCCTATTAGCTTTTGGTCTGAGTGTATCCTCACTGCTACATTTCTTATCAATACGACTCCCTTCTTTAACTTTAGCTAACAAAAGTCCTTATGAGGTCTTATATGGCAAGAGTGTAGAAAACAATCGGCTGCAAGTCTCTGGTTGTTTATGCTACTGTTCCATCTTACAGCTGGTAGGAAAAAAATTTGATCCTAGAGCTAGAGAGTGCATTTTCATTGGGTATCCTAATGGAGTAAAAGGGTACAAATTGGTGGATCTACAGTCTAGGGAAATTCTAGTGTCTAGAAATGTTGTGTTTCAGGAACAGGAAATACCTCTCAGAAACATAATGAGTGAACAACCTGAGGATCCATTTTCCACACTGGTTTTGCCAAGACCTCAGATAGAAAATGCATGGAATCAAGAGAGAGACTGGTGGCCTGATTCCTCAGCTCCAAGGTCTTCAGATCAGCCATCAGGAAGAGGCTCTGCCCCCGCCCCAAGTATTCATCAACCTCCAGGAACTCAGGCAGTAGATAGGCAGACTGATTTCACCTCAGTACCAATACTTTCAGATCAACACAATCTTCAGCAGCATCTGGGAAACCAGGCAATAGAGAGGCAGTCTGATTACTCCTCAGTGCCAATGGTGTCAGACCAACAAACAGCAAGGGCCTCAGACTCTCTATCCCACATTCCTCAATCTGAGAATGCTGAACCACATTTATCTCAGCCCTCCACACAAGGATAGAGCAGATCAGGTAGACAGCTCAAAAAACCTTCTCATTTGCAGAACTATGTCTGTCACAGTCAGACAGATGAGAACCTGCTGTATCCCATTTCCCAGGGGTTATCATATGCCAGCTTTTCTGATAAGTTCCAGCCATTCATCTGCAATGTGTCCTTGGCAAGAGAACCACAGACTTATGCACAAGCAGCCCAATCAGAGGAGTGGGTGGCTGCTATGAATGATGAGCTTAAGGGGCTAATTGACAACAAAACTTGGTCTATAGTGCCTTTACCAGCTGGGAAGAGATCCATTGGCAGCCGTTGGGTATACAAGTTGAAGTTTGATACAAATGGTCAAATTCAGAAACATAAAGCTCGGTTGGTGGCAAAAGGGTACGACCAACGCGAGGGGTAGATTACATCGACACCTTTGCTCCGGTGGCTAAACCAAGCACCATCAAGCTTATACTATCCTTGGCAGCAAAGCTCAAATGGGGCCTCTTTCAAATGGATGTAAATAATGCTTTTTTGAACGGGGATTTCAATGAAGAAGTTTATATGGAGTTAAGGTTTTTATAGAAGCTGTCACATAGGAGACACGAGTAAGATGGTATGCAAGCTTCATAAATCCATTTATGGATTGAAGCAAGCATCACGCCAATGGAACAAGAAGTTCACTTCTACTATTAAAGAGTTTGGTCTCTTCCAAACTCAATCTGATCATACCTTATTCATAAAGGGAAAAGGTCAATTGGTTATCCTCCTTGTCTATGTGGATGATATCATCCTTATCGGTCCATGCCTACAGACATTACAAGCTACAAAAGACTTCCTCAACATCAGTTTCAAGATGAAAGACTTGGGTGAACTGAGGTACTTTCCGGTGTAGAAGTTGCTAGAAGCGAAAAAGGCATCTACTTGACACAAAGACAATATGTTATGCAGCTGCTAGATGACACTGGTTACATCAATGCTAAGCCTCTCACCACTCCTATTAATCCTAGTGAAAGACTCAGTGCAGATGATGGTAATATGCTACCCGACCCTTTCAAATACAGGAGATTGATCGGGCACCTTCTCTACCTCACTTTCACTCATCACCTTCGCAGTCCATAAGTTAAGCCAATATGTGGCAGCTCCGAGGACAGACCATCTTAAGGCTGCACATCACCTGCTAAGGTACATGAAGGGATCTCCAGGGCAAGGTATCCTCCTCAGTTCTGTTCAGAATTATGAGCTGAGTGCATTCCCAGATGCGGACTGGGGTTCCATCTAGAGACAGCAGAAAGTCTGTAACAGGATATTGTACCTTCTTGGGAGATTCCTTAGTCACTTGGAAAGCCAAGAAGCAGGCTACCGTGTCACGATCCTCCACGGAGGCCGAGTATAGAGCTCTCGCATCTGTGGTTTCTGAGGTGTTGTGGATCAAAAATCTGCTTGGTTAACTGAATCTGAGCATTCCCAAGTTACCTGTGGTTTACTGTGACAATCTGTCTGCATTGAAGATCTCCTCCAATCCCAAATTTCATGAACGCTCTAAGCACATTGAAATAGATTGCCACATTGTAAGGCACCATGTTTCAAATGGGATGATCAAGCTGCTTCCGGTTCGAACCGAGCACCAAGTTGCTGTTGTCTTCACAAAGCCATTTATGGACCTCAGCTACAGCGATTTCTTGTCAAGATGGGAGTTATAAATCTATATCTTCCATCTTGTGGGGGGTATTGAAGCAGCAAGTATAAATTGAGCTGAAGAAGATGGTTTACACTGAACAGAGGATAAAAGAACTGTTTGATTGCTGCTGTGTTCTCAAATGCCGCGTTAAGAAGCACTTTAAATCAGGAAGGTTGGTGCTAGTTAACTTATAAAGTTGCTACACCTGGAAAACGTTTATATCCTCTTGGGCCTTTTCTAAGTGGGCCTGCTTATAGTCGTTAGGTAGCTTTTAGGTATAAATAGAGTTCATCTGACTGTTTTTCATTTGTGCGCCTTTGTTTCATTTTCCAGCTCCATCTTGTAAAAAGCTTCGTCGATTAATAGAAAGTGTTCTTGAGTACCTTGGATGTAGGATTGATCAGAAATCCGAACCACGTTATATGCTTGTGTTCAATCAAGATCAAGCCATTTTTCGATTACAATTTTGATATCTTGAGATTCAATATTACTGATTACGCACGTTTCCAGGTATGACTACCTCGTTCTTCTAAACTCATTACCAAGCATTTGTACTTACAATCTAGTCTGCTCTCTAACTATAATCTTTTCGTAACTTAAAACATGAGTTTGCTCTAACTTAGGGGAACTTAGAGTCTTTGTTAGTTCACAAATGTTAATTTTCGAGCTAGCTAACTTCGATTTAAGACTAGAAATAGTTTTTATAGTGCACTAGCTAACTTACTTTCTACGTTTGGTCGGTCTTATGTTTGTATTTAAGTTCTTGACACATGGATTTAAAATATTCTCTAAAGAAAGACAACTTTCGTAAAACTCAATGCCGTTAAAGCTCGTCTCAGAAGCTGCGGAAGTAGACTACATAATAATTTTTTTAAATTAAATTTTAATCTACGGATATTTGATCATCGACGCACTTTGTAGATTTTAAAGTTTTTTGGCATTTGAAAATTCAATTCTGAAAAGTTTTGGTGTGTCAGGAAATTCGTGAAGTTTCGAAAAATTAGGTACCGAAAATTTTGGTGTGAACTGAAAATTTTGAGTCGATGTCGAAAGCTTCGAAAATATTACCAAAATATTTTTCTATAATGTGCCAAATTGGAAGTTTCAGCGCCGAAAGTTTGATTTATCGAGAAATATTGTGAAGTTCCGAAATTTTTGGATTCCGAAAATTTTTTGTGTACCGAAAAATTTTGAGCTGATGTCGAAAACTTCGTGAATTTACCAAACTTTCTAAAATGTGACAAAAGTAATATGTTTGGGTTCAAAACGTAATTGTCAGTGTATGATGCGAAAATTTAAATTTTCGTTATAAGTACAAGATTTGGATTTTCGTAGTGAAAAGATGCGAAAATTAATTTTTGAATGTTGTTATTCGAAAATAAATTTTCGGAGTGCATAATGCGAAAATAAATTTTCGGAGTGCTCATGTGCGAAAATAAAAACTTTCGGAGTTGGACTGTCAAAATTTGATTTTTGGTATAAGTGAGTGCGAGAATTAGAACTTTTGTAGTGTGGAGCAATATTGTATTCACAAATGGAGAGCTTTTATTGGACTATTTCACAAGAGGACCCCACATTAAATTTTGATATTCACAAGAGAAAAGTTACAATGTAGTCCATGTAACATTGTATTCCGAGAGGAAAGTTACAATATTAGCATTCACTATACAATATACAATATATCCCATATAAAATTAGATCTGTAGTCCATATAGTAATTCACTATACAATATTGTTACAATATACCCCATATCAAAAGTAGAATTATGTAGTCCATCGCAAGGTAAAGAATAGATATGTTGTTCGAACTTGGATGAAGACTATATTAACTATGACTTGTCCCACACATCGCTTACATGTGTAAAGAAGGCTATAAGTTTTTCTATATATATGCAAGCCCACGCTCACCTTTCAATAACAATGCTTGGGAATAGTCACAACACCTACTTCTGTAGGCCCTAGTAAAAGTTTTTTGGTATATTAATTTTTTTAAGAAAAATAAATTAGTCGACTAATCGACCAATGACGGTTAGTCGGATTAATTGGCCGATTAGTTGATTTGCCGAATAACTGGCCGAGTATGAGTTGTTCCAACTTGGATGTAGGCATATTAACTATGAGTTGTCCCACACCGGTTACATGTGTAAAGAAGGTTGATAATTTTTCTATATATGCAAGTCCACACTCACCTTTCAACAACAATGCTTGGCAGCTGTTAGAGCACCTACTTTTGTAGGCCCTCTTCACTAAAAGTTGTATATTAATTGTTTTTATTAAAAAATAATTAGCCGACTAATTGGCCAATTAATGAGATTAGTCAGACTAATCGGCCAGTTAGTTGATTTGCCGATTAATTAGCCGATTATGAGGTTTTTGCCGAGGTTGTCCTATGACCAGCACCTAGGCAGCTATGTTGTGGAGTGCGAAAATTAGTTTACGGAATAAGCAATGCGAAAATTAAGAGTTTCCAAATCCAGGATGTCACGAGTTTGGGCATGGAAAAGTCCAAGGTTGCGTCGTGAGGAGGCAAATGCTCGATCATGGAGGTTTAGGTCATATGGCAAAAACATGCCTGCTCATACACCATCTGTCTCACATTTTGTTTCACCTACTTCTAAGAATGGTGACAAAATCACTTAGGGTGGCCTTGGAAAAAAATTCCAACTCCTGAAGAGATCTGCGAGGGCCTTGACAAAAGTTGTTCAAACAGGAACAAGCCAAAAAGGCCATTCTCCATTTTTACTTCTCTTCCATGTATGTCTTAGAATTTTCCATTCTTATTTCGTCAACTAGCCTTCATTTTGCATTATTGCTGTGATTATGGAGTGCTGTTATTTTATCTTTAACACCATATTAAATACCAATAATGATTTAGTCGCGCAATCTCTTCTTTTGCACTTGGTTTGTCTTTCTTTCTTTTTTTTCTCTCTTTGGTGTATGTATGTCTTTTTCATCGATATTCAATGATTGCCTAGTTATGGTGTAGTACTGCTTTTAGCGTCTTGTAATCAAGACTTATCGTATAATATACTTACTTTGAGAAAATGTAAAAATATGCAGGTATTATGGGTTGTTGTGTATAATCACTACAAAAGGTCTATCGAGCCATTCTTAAGAATGTATTCCGAAAGTGGGAATTTGAGCGTCATCCCAAGTTCGACAAAACAAAAAATTTCGTAAGTGTCATTCATAACCATAAAAATCATTGAAGTTCCCATTGAATATTGTAGTTTTTCAGGGGAGAATGTGGGTGGTTATGTTATGGGCGGAGTTGTCGCTTATGTTTCAGGGTGAAAACGTATCCACCTAACATCCGAGCAAATGATGTCATTAGGAAATTTCTTGCCATTTCGATTTATCGTAACGACTAGTCATATTGGTTTCAATATTTTCTATTTTATATTGATTAAAGTTGTATGTTAAACGTTATTTTTAAAGATGATTAACGGATGATTTTCTGTTTTTGTATTAATTATTTGATGATTATCGTCTTTCACAATCAAATATCACCTCAGATTTGACTGTGCTTCTGACAGTGACTTAAGACACTGACATAAACACAAAAAAACCTAAATACCAATAATTAGACGAATAATATTTGGTTAATTATTGCATTACCAATAATAGATGAATTATATGACCCATCGATTACGATGCCATGGTCCCAAATATGAGAACACGGGTCCCGGCATGTAACTCACTACACGTCGAGTGCCCATTAGCGTAGAGGACCAGTGCGCATATGAGCATGGGACCCGTGCTTAATCGATGGGGATCCGACATAGACCGCATAGGACCCGCTAAAATCAGTGTGGGTCCAATTTGCATATGTGCGGGTACCTTGCGTGTAAGTGTAGGAAGCCTGCATATAAGTGCGGGAACCGAGTGAAATTTTTTAAGAATTTCTCGGTTTATGTAATGTTTCAAAGATTTTATGCGTTTCTATTACAATAAGCTAACTGGTACTGTATCATAAAACACATGCACTAACTCGTACAATATTTAGAAGCTCTTCAACGAATTTTACCTCCTATCGAATTCACCAACCCGTGGCATCATATGATTCTTTATTCTCCCACGTTGTGTGCCAACAAGAGGTGGCAACGTTTCAATACTTCTTTCAATGCGATCGGTTACCAGCCATATAGTTCCAAATTTCCAAGATATAATAATCATGAACTAGTGAATACACTCCTAAATTTGCATAGCCATAAGCTGCCATCGCGTGTGGACAAGGGATTAGGTCGGTGTCAAACATCCTACAACTGCATGTGCGAATTTCTAAATCGACCACCTGGTTCAACTTTTGCCCGTCTACTTATATCGTAGATGCCAACTTCCACACATGAAATTTTTGCGACTGAATAAAATTCTCTTGATCGACTCAACCTTCAGTGTAAATGCAATCACATTTGTTGCGATAGAAGCTTTGCCCTTCGATGCTTAATGAACTAGGTTGATGTTAATCGGTGAACCGAGTCGAATAATCCTATAAATGGGAGTCCTCTATCTGCACGAAGAGAGCCACATTTATCGGCTCGGATCTATTGGTCGTTATGATGTTGTATCTTGATTTAGATAAGCTCTCATCCATTGTTATTTTGGGCTTTCTTGAAGATAGGTTCCAACTTCCTTGAATATATTTTGAAGAGTTGAGAAAGTATGATCGCACTCGATCTTGGTGCGGCATTCGCTACATTCCAAAAATAAGGCATGTACCTCTCTCCTTCATCCGCATCTTGATATTTTGTTGAATGTGTCATGCACATAAATCGTTGTACCCAAGTTTCCTTCAGATACTATTACAAGTTTATCACTATCTGACCACAAACCGTCACAATCTCGTGAACGTCCAAGATTATATTCGCTCCTTGTCAACAGTACCACATGTTATAGGATATTGGGTTTAATCGCCATCTCGCGTCGCAACAATGGCAACACTCCTTTATACTTCCCCTTCAAATTGGTCGCATCGAGAGATACAATTTCCTCAGGCACGCAAATCCCTGGCGCATGCGCCATAATGCTAAGAACATATATTTGAACCTATTATCTTCGTTCATCTCCTAATCGGTGATACTGCCAACGTTTGCTTGCCTCACCGCACTAAGTAAACCGACAAAACCGTAACAATCATCCGCATTACCACTAATTCGTCATTCATACCAACCACTTATCAGAATTTATATCTTGAATGAAGGAATGTACTTTGGTCTATATAAAAAAGACCCCACTTCGCAAGGTGAATTCACCAGAACTCATCTTTTGAAATATATAGTGTGGACTACATTGGACTATTTCACGAAAGGCACTCCTGAATGTTGAACTGTTCTTCATTAATTCGCTATCGTGACTCCTCCTGCGAATATAGTCTAAAGTGCCTCGTCTTGTGTGAAGCTGGTTAAGCTGATTCATTTTTGTTTCCAGAAAATACAATGTTCACAAAAGTCCATATTAACAGTACTTTGACCGCATAGTACGCCCCGCTTGCTTAATATCGTCAAGCCCTTTTCTCTCATGTGTCTAACTCGCATATGCCATAATCTTATCGTATCAACCTCCGATGATGTCGAAACCGGATAGGAACTTGTAACAACAGCTCCCTGCAAACATACAAATTTCCAGACCTACAAACATTCATCACGACAATGGCATCCCTGGCAATAATCAGAACTTCACCTTCACCTGAGAACACGCACCCTTCAAATTCAAGTGTGCCTAAAGAGATTAGATTCTCTTCATATCTAGAACATATTTGACTTCTGTGAGCGTTCGGATGATTCCGTTGAACATCTTGATGTGAATTGTACCTTTACCACAACTTTACACGAGATTTTCCTTTAAGATGTATCCACCATCGGAATTGTCCATGTGGTAAAACAGTACCAAATCCGACTTATGTGGTCAGAACAACCCAAATCTAAGATCCAATCATTATCAGACCTAACATTATTCGACGTTGCAACAAATAGTTCCATCGCACTCATGTGCAGCTACAATAGCTTCGGCATGTTATTTATTCTTTGATTTTTTATTTTTTCTCCTTATTTCAATTTATAGAAATCAGCTATGACGTGACTCTTTCTCGTGCAAAAATTACAGACTTTATTTGTACCTGGATTTTGACATTCCTTCGATATCTACTTTCATTTTCTCTATATTCCGGTCTTTTCCGTGCAAACAGACCCTCTGTCTGGCTACCACTTCTTTCTCTAGTTATATTACTGTCAATCTGTTCTTTCAATTGTAATACAATTTGCACGAGCATATGATATGGTATCTTTCCATATATAATAGTGTAACAAAATTACTTTAAAGTGAGGGTAGGGATGTCAACATGGCGGGGCGGGGATTAGATCCCCATCCTCATCCCTGTCCCCTGGGTAATCCACATCCCCTCCCTGCAAACCAAACGGGGAAAAATCGTCCCCATCCCCGTTCCCGCCGGATCTCCACCCCCGCAGGGATTCCCCGTCCCCGTGCATTTGTAAAAGAAATTTATTTTTATTATAATATGAATTACTATATTATTTAAAGTACATTTAAGTATTGTATTAATAAAAATGTTTTAAAAGTATTACTTTAAACTATAATAGTATACATTATGTATAAAAATATATTCAAATATTAAATTTAGGTATAAATATTTTATTTAAATAACATAAA